>SJYA01001316.1:3926300-4111105 GCA_006410615.1 Neotragus moschatus | reverse complement strand
AGGCAATGGCACCCCACTCCAGTACTCTTGCCTGGAGAATCCCATGGATGGAGGAGCCTGGTGGGCTGCAATCCATGGGGTCGTGAAGAGTCAGACACGACTGAGCGACTTCACTTTCACTTTTCATTTCCATGCATTGGAGAAGGAAATGGCACCGCACTCCAGTGTTCTCGCCTGGAGAATCCCAGGGACGGGGGAGCCTGGTGGGCCGTCTATGCGGTGGCATAGAGTCGAACACGACTGAGTGACTTAGCAGGATGTTATATAATGAATGATAAGGGGTGATTTCTCCAAATAGAATTACTGCATAATGAAGAGAAGAAGATGAAGCCAGAAAGAGGTCAGAAAGAAAGAGGCATGGTTTTTAAATGAATAAAGCAAGAACATTTGCAAAATAAAGCAAAACCCACAGGGACAAATTGAAATTTCCTTTGCCACTGGAATGGCAAACATGTTCTTTATACATGTTCAATATGTTCTAAACATTTGCCTCATCTTTCACTTCCACTGATATCATCAGTTCAGTTCAGCTCAGTTGCTCAATCGTGCCCAACTTGATATCATACCAAACTACAAAAGATCAGACTGCAAAGCTGAGGATAACCTGTCAGCCTAAGCTGACAGACAAGGCCGATCACCAGTGTCTCTCTCCCAGTGACAGCGCCTATTCTTCACATCCTGTGCTTCACAGTGGCTATTCAAGGAAGAAGGCAAACATGAAATTCATCAAACCCCAGAGTCACTGTCCATTTTTTCCCTCCTGGCCTTCAGCTAATGCTCTCATTCTGATCCATACCCACCCATCAGCGCCACTGAAATCAGTGAGTGACTTTAAAGGCTGCAGTTACACTCACAACTGCCTTCCTGCTTATTCTCCCAGTGCTGTTGCCAGGAAGCCCAAGGCCTGAGCAGAGGTTTAAATATTTACATGCTTTGACAGTAAATAAAAACCAAGATAGTCTCCCTCAAAGGCAGAGATTTGGGGCTTCTCTGAACAAATCAGGAAATCTAAACTGCTTTATAGCTCGACAACACTCTGCCTTATCCAGGCTTTGCCTGAGTTTGATGTGGGATGAACTCTCCAGCAGTTTCATCGTACACATTATATATGAAATGGAGTCCCAATTTTTCAGCCAAGATTTCAACGATGTTCTTAATTTTGTCATTTTTTGCTTGGTCAGAGGTGCTGTCCATTCTTCTCCCACGATGGTGATGTCATGTCATATCCTTTGGGATCCAACTTGACTTTCTTCTTTTAGGAAGCCTTATAGGAGCACCCAGCCTACAGTGCCCCCACAAACCCTTCACTGTCAGTGGTGGGAGATGCTGAGCAGTTAGTTATGGTCCCTCTTATGATACCCTGTTGTGGCTATCCTGACATCTAATGAAATATTTAACTTTTCCCGGGTACAAATAATTTTTTGCCTTCTTTTCACTCATCACATAACTTTTCTACAACTGGAACAAGTTCCAGTGTCTGTTACTTAAGAACAAAGCCCAACTGCACTGCTGTTTACTTGGTGCATTGAACTTGGGCAAAATATTGATCCCCTCTAATCTTCACTCAGTTCTAATATTTGTAAAATGAGGATAAGAACAATACTTCCTCTAGAGGTAAAGTAAAAATTAATGAGGCGATGAGTGGTAAGCATTTTGCACAGTGTCCTACTGCCTGGGATACAGAAAGAACTCAATAAAAATGTTTGTGTGGTTATTATTACTCTACCATTCTCATTCTCTTGAGAGCTCTTAAAGTGACTTACTCCTGATTCCTTTATACTTGTAAGCCTTTCACTGCCCTAAAAGTTTGCACAGCTAACTTCCCTCAATTCTTCCTGGTGATTAATATCACCATAAAATATTCTTCTTATATTCTGCAATTCCCCTGCTATGGTAATGTTGTAGCCACGCATTCCAGGAAACAAACACTCAGAAGGACAATGCAGATAGTGGAGTGCAGTTTATTACACCGGCAGGCCCCAGGCAGAGTCTCCTCTTAGCCAAGGACCCCGACCAGCATTTATGAAAATCTTTTATACCCCATGTGTACATGTCTGAACCCACCACTCCAAATTCCTTGAGACTTACATAAACCAAGGAAAATACAACCCCAATAACCCCATCATTCACGTGCCATGTGCTCATGTGCTCAAACAGTCAATTAGCCAATAATCAATAAACCCAAGGTAAAACTCCGATAGATACAGAAAAATTTATGGCCTGTCTGGAGGAAGGGGTGATTAGTGTATGCTTTCTCTTAGGCAATGAGTAGCCTAGATACGATCTTCAAGTTTCCCCTGTCTGGAGGGGGTCTTATCCTTCTGTTGTTGTTTCCACAGGCACTAAACACAGAGTTCGGAGTCCATTGGAAAGGTGGCCGAGCATGATCAGCATGAACAGGCCTAAGATGGAGTCCAGGACCTATGAATTCCTCCTTTAGTAACAGAGGAAGGAATTTTCCTCTATGCTTCTAGGTTCTTCTACCTGGTCTAAAAATTAAATTGGCATGAGACTAACAGAAGGAAATAAAATAAAAGTTCAGCAACATATATACATGGGAAAGACCTAGGAAAACTGAGTAACTCACCAAAATCATTGAAGCCCTCACCTTAAATACCATCTTCAGCTAGAAAACAAAAGAGAATCTTGGGAGGAGTGGTTTGGGACTTCAACGAGGAAGAGAACAATTCACATGGAGTTAGCAAAGCAAATGTTTGGTAAACAAATATTTGTTGGACCATGCAGTGACAGTGGGAGTCAAAGAGGAATTTTAATATCCTTTGCTAGGTTTCCCACTATCTACATACCTAGCTTCCCACTATCTACATACCTGATGATGTCTACATATTTGATGATAATTCTCTTCTTGAAACAAGTCATTTATCTACATTTTTTAGGCAGTTCCTGGGAAGGTCAAAGTTTCTTCCCGAGTCTTTTGGGTCTTGATTGTTTTCAGCTTGAAATAATCTGCACACTAAAGAGACATTTTGGGGTGTCAAGTTTTGCTCCCCTCCATTCTTATGCCACTTACACTTCCATGATAAGATTATATAGGATACAAGTAAATTGTGCAGATTATTGTTTGCTAAGCAGATAGTGATGTTAATAGTGAATACACCCATCTCTCTATTGATCATCTGTTATGTGGCAAGTCTTGTGCTAGATATTTGTTTTCCTTGCTTTATCTCTAATGTTTAAAACTCTACAGAAGTATGTTATGACATTCATTTTACAAATGATAATATTTAAATCCCTGGTAGTTAAATAAGCTATTTATTCTCATTGAAGATCTATGTGGCAGAAAGGAGTTTGAAATGAGATCTGTATCCAAAACCTATGCTCTGCCCTCTAATTACCTTTTACCTGGTGCACATCATCTAGTCCAGTATTGAGCCATTCAGAGGAAAATGGACTCTAGTAAATCTTTATACTATACTTTTTAGAAATATAGTAATAGAATATGTTTAATGCATAGTAAATTATTCTTAGGATACCACTAGGACTACTCCTGTGACTCCAGTTTGGCTCTCTTAAAAAATAAAATTTACTTAAGAAGGCCCACATTACCATTTTAAGATATTTTTCCAGATGCAAATAAAAATTGCAATGCAGTGTTTTGTTTTGTTTCACAGTATTAAGTGGTACTCAGTGTTTTATTTAGGAAGTATCCAATTTAATGTAATCAGTTAGGTGTTACTTGTGAAAAAGTGATCTGTCTCATTCTTGGATGTTAGTTTCAGTTAGATCAGATTTAATGTATCACATGGATGTTTTGAAGATTTCTACATACAATATAATTGAATATTGATCTTATTTATAGCTGATAAATTTAATTTTTAAATATATATCAGTATTTAATGTGCTTGGTTGGATAATTGCCATTTTGGTTCAATTTTTAGGGTAGAATTTGATTTAAAAAATAAATTGCTCATAGGCATGAAGAAAATTACAAAAGAAAACTGTCAGTAGGCAGTGAACAGATGTATCATGATGCAGAAATGATCACATTTTTACAGCAACAATCTAAAATGAAAATATGTTTCAAAGAGATATGTTAGTTTTGTTTAGGTAAACATGGGATTCTCAGCTTCATTTAATTAAACAAACAATTACAAAGAACAGACATATAAGTCTTCACAAACTCAAAGATTTTTTAAAATGGAATATTAGTCTACTGAAACTTTGCTTTTGTCGTAGAAACTAATTTATGTGTTTTGGGATCAGCTGTTACTTATATTCTTATTTCTGATTTTTATGTTTCCATTTTGAAAGTCTGTAGCTCCAAAACAGAAGAAAGAAATGGCAACCCACTCCAGTACTCTTGCCTGGAAAATCCCATGGGCAGAGGAGCCTGGTAGGCTGCAGTCCATGTGGTTGCAAAGAGTGGGACACGATTGAGTGACTTCACTTTCACTTTTCACTTTCATGCATTGGAGAAGGAAATGGCAACCTCCTCCAGTGTTCTTGCCTGGAGAATCCCAGGGATGGGGGAGCCTGGTGGGCTGCTGTCTATGGGGTCGCACAGAGTCGGACACGAATGAAGTGACTTTGCAGCTGCAGCAGCAGCAGCAGCCCCAAAACATCATGATGAATGTTTTCTGATCTTCTTGTTGATAGGGAAGCAGAATGCAGGAGACTCAGTAGTTTCCCCAAGGATGTATTAGGAGTTGATATAGTTTAAGCTTATATAGAAGATTATTTTTGCGTGACTCATCCATAGAATGAATTTGAATACTCACTTGCTCCCTTGCAATTTCTCTTTTCTAGGAGGAAGCTTCCTGTAATTCCCTCACCACCATCTCCATTGTTCATCATCCTTATCAGGGCAGTCACTCCTGCAAATCTCCCTATCACACAACCCAGAAATCCCAAGATATTCTTCACTGCCTATTTTCTTTTGCCTCCCAAATGTGTTAGCTCATAGGTTTAGCTGCTTCTTTCCGGTTCTTTTGAATTCAGATATGTCTTTGCCTAAGTGAAAATCCTTGCCTAGGTACTTATTTTGGAACCAAATTTTAGTCACTTAGTTCTTGTTATATTCTGTGTTTTGAACCTGAATTTCCACCTACTGCATTTCAGTATATATATATTTTTTATTTTCTCTACCATGAGAGACAACTCTCTGGAGTCATGCAAGCTGCTACATTGAAAACTTTCTATTAGTTAGCCCTAACTTAGTAGACCAAAGCCTTATTTCCTGATTATACCAATAAGAAAGACTAAAAAACATTGACAGTTTACTGTGAAAACACAATGGCTTATTAGATGCTATAGGCATTCCCTTGTATAACCTACATGACAACTACCTCAATTAGGGGTTATCATCCAAGTCCCTAGAAAATGAAACTCGTCAGTTATCAGTCTAAGGAGATGGATGTCAGTATTCACATTTCATACCCCAACAGCCTGACTCCAGATCCCATGTTCTTAGATACCAAACAATATTATTTACGATGACTTCCATGTCACATAAGTTTATCTGCAACTTTACGAAATTATTCAGCCCCTACTGGCAGCCACCTCTCTCCCCATAACTCTTTCTCTCAATTCTCTCTCTTTCCCTCACACACTCACTGTTTTTCAGCTTTCCTCCCTAACTCATTCTCTTTAGTGTTTCTTTTGCTCTGCTAAGCACAGAAGGATATTTTTCTTAAATCATAGTGTCTATGAAGTTTATAATTGGTCTCTTGCTGACAAAACAATAAGTAATAACTTTCCCTCTCTCATAATTCCTTTTTTTTTTCTGCTTCTTTTCCAACCAAATTTCTCCCTGAATAGTCTTGCTTATTCTCAAAGATCTAACCTAATCCTAAACAGTTTTTCTCTTATGGGTGTAATTATAATTGTTATTTATATTTGCATTTTAATATGTGCTTTATACTTTTTTTATGCTTCTACAAAAATGCATTGTCTTTGAAAGCAGGGTAATATTATGGACCTCTAAATGCAAACTAAGTTTATCTTATGCGTTTTTCTTTATCTCATTTCTGTGCCTTATTCAGACAAAATAATGCAGATTTGTGTGTGTGTGCGTGCCTGTTTAGAGAAGAGATACAGCAAAAAATTGGATAAGATGTAACTTCAGAATGAGTATTTTGTTTTTTATTTAAATTACTTCAAGGCATAGAACAAAACTCATTCTAATATATCACTAAATAACTCCAACTCTTTCTAATAATTTTCATTTCTCAATGACTAGCTATACAACCTGGCTATAAAAATCACATGCTGGGATAAATATTGCTACAAAATTTTATCCCTAATCCAATCCCAGGATTTTCATGATGCTGTTTCCTTTCACTTCTGGTCTAACATCCTGTAGCATGCTGGTACACAGTCCATATCCAACATGTGTTATTAGATTGGGTTGAATGTAAACCACCCACAGCTCTCTGTTTAATGGTTCAACGTCTTTTCTGCAGCTTTGGAAAAGATAAAAATTTTAAAGCGCTGTCATTAATGGGCACTTATAAGCATAAGGAAGGTTAAAAGTGTTTCACCTAAAATATTGAGTTAGACCAGTCACTTCAGGTGCACTTCAGGTAAATAGATTACTAGTAAATTGCAGCCATTTCTTTAAGTGAAAAAAGCTTTTAGATGATTACATAAGCCTTATGAAACTGATTTTATCATCATTGAAGCTCCATGTAATTTTCTCCTAAGTATATTTTACTTCCAAATATATCACTTAAATCTGTGGTGAAATAATCCCAAATCTATGGCTTCCATTTGTTTCCATCGACCTTCTGGAAAACAGTGTGATTATATACATACAAAAAAAAAAGTTATGCTCCATTTCCAGTACTGACTGGATATCTTGCATCAGACTGATCCTATCACAAAGGCAGGCAGAGACTGGAGGGGATGTGATCCTTGAAAGCAGGAAACTTGACAAGAAGAGAGTCACATTTATATGGCTTTGCCCCTGTGCATACTTCCAAGTTCATGCACAGCTCAAGACTACTAGGACTCAAGAGAGTTGCAGTTTTATTGGCTTACACTGTCACTGAATGGAGTTTCTGGGTTGCTGAAACACCTAAAAATTAAGAGGGTGTCTTAGAAACAAGGGGGCTTCCCTGATGATTCAGCAGGTAAAAAATTCACCTACAATGCAGGAGACACAGTTTGGTCCCTGGGTCAGGAAGATCCCCTGAAGTAGGAAATGGCACCTACTTCAATTTGCTTGCCTGGAAAATTCCATGGACAGGAGCCTGGCAGGTTATAGTCCAGCAAAGAGTCAGACACAACTGAGTGACTAAGCATGCATGCACACTTAAAAAGAAGAAAATCACAGAAGACAGAACCACAAAATCTTCATACAAACTGCCCTCAGATTCTTGGTTGACCCTGAACTGTGTATGCATGGGGAAGAACCAAGAAAACAATAGAAAGTAACAGCTAGAAGGAAAAAAAAAAAAAAGCTCACCATAACTTAACTATCATACTTCACAGAATAAATAAAGTTTGGAATTTGAGTCCTGCCAAATTAGAAGGGTTAAGTAAACACATGGGTATTTCATCAAAGTTCCAGGAAGACTTTGTAGAATTAAACTACATCTCAGGACAAATGCAGTTTCCTTAAACAAGGAATAAAATTTGTATGTTGCATTTTATCAAAATAAAAAAGTATTTCTACTTGTCAAAGACACTGTTAAGAAAATTTTAAAAGGCAAGGCACCCAACAAGAAAATATTTATTTTACATACATATATTTCACCATATATCTCAATATATGAAGAACTACTAAAATCAATAATGAAAAACACAACACAATAAAAATTAGCAAAAGACTTGGTTACTTCACAAAAGATGATACACAGATTTCCAGTAAACACATAATATGCTAAATTAGCATCATTAGTCATCAAAAAATGCAAATGAAGAACACAATAATTTACATTTCATATACACTAGAATAACTAACAGTACCAAATATTGGCAAGAATGCAGAGCAACTAGAACTTGCAGATCCTGATAGTGTAAAACATGTAGAAACCACTTTGGAAATATGTTTGACAGTTCCTTACTGAAATAAACATATAGATAGTCCATGACCCAGCAGTTCCAACCCTAAGTATTTTCTAGAATAGATGAAAACGTTCATCTGTAATAGACATACAGTCATGTTTACAGCAGCTTTATTTGCAATAGCTCCAAGCTGAAAGCAACCCAAATGTCCAACAGCAGAGAAACAGAAAAACAAATTATGGTCTATTCAAACCACAATATTACAAGAAATGATAAAGAAAATCTACTGGTACTCAAACCAATGTGGATATATTTTAAAAAGCATTGTGTTGTTCAAAAGAAGCCAGAGACAGAAGAGTACAAATGTTTGGTTTCATTTGTATGAAACTCAAAAATTGGCAAAAAATATTCTATTTTGATGATAGAAATCAGAACAGTTGTGTCCAGGGAGTGAAGTTTGACTGGAAGAGGGCAAGAAGGATTTCCAGGGTGATGGAAATATTCTGAGTCTTAATTAGGGTGGTGGATTCACAAGTGTATTTTTTAACCAAAATGCATTGAATTAGACATTTAAGATTTGTGCTCTTCATAGTCCCAGTGATTGTACTGTGCTATTTGGATTGGATTTGGATTAAATATAGTGTGATTACGGTTTGTGTTGGATTGAGTGATTTGAATCAAATATAGCATAGCCAGATGATAAGCATTAAAAAGAGTCCATACTGATTCAAAGGAATACCTGACTCACTCCTCTCTGTACCTCATACTCTGTTTACCGGAAGTACATGGGTATCCTGGAACCATATGTATCATTCCTCTTCCCTCAGCTGATTTTCTTTCCTCTTTCCTTGCTCTTTTCCTATATTGGTAACTGTTCCGATAATTGAGGGCTATTTTTAGCTAAGGCGTTTCTGTAACACCAACCCCAAGTGCTGAGGTATTTTGCATGCTTGTAGGTTCTGAAACCTCATCTATAAGAAAATCTCTTAATTGAATCTATACAAGATTAAACCAAGCAAGATTAGCTTTATTTTGCAGCCTTCAGTGAAACTTCAAAAACATTCCTTTCTGTTTCATTTGTTACTAAAATTTGAACTCTTCCTTTGTTCACCTGTCTGTAAATCTTGATGAAGATACAATATTTTTTTTTAATCAAGCCACTTTATATAATTTCATCCCAATTGAGGCAAAACCTGATTTTCCAGATTCTTTGAAAAAACGTCTATTCTTTTCTGGGCAACCATATCATTACAAATAGGCTGTGATATTACATCCTTATTTTCTCACTGCTAGGCCAAGAAGTTGGTGTGGTAGTGAAAAGTGACAGCTGATCACCATATAAATTCCTTTTTAATGCTCTTCTGTAATGTGTAATAGACTGTGAACTACCATCATCCTGAAATGTCTTCATGTTTCTACAACATGACAAAGTAATAATGTGAAAATTCTGAATTTAGTAATTTAAAATCTGCCATGAGCCGTGAGTGATATCACCCACACCAAGTTCTAATCTAAGAGTTAGTTTACTCATTTTCCACTTCATTTTATAAGGAAATCTTCCCATTTCATTTTTTAAGGAGAATTGCGGCATTCCACTGGCACTTCTTCTTAGTATTAAGAAATAGTAAAATGCTGAATTTCCCCCTTAACTCTTATATAAATGCTCCTTCTTAAAGCAATTAATTCAGTTTTGTCTATACAGTGAATATGGGAAGATACCCTGGAGAAAAGAATGGCAAGCCACTTCAGTATTCTTGCCTGAAGAATTCCATGGACAGAGGAGCCTGACAGGCTACAGTCCATGCTGTTGCAAAGAGTCAGACACGACTGAGCGACTAACACACACACACACACACACACACACACACACACACAGAGTGAGTGTGCCCTCAAGGTGCTTTTGATATACTCAGTAATCATAGTGCATATGAAAGAGCTAATTAGAAACCGAAGGCCATCTCTTGTTATATGCCAAAAATGACTGTTTTTCAGATTCTAGAAGGGATCAAATCATACTCTTCCATAGAAAGAAGTATCTTTTAATTTCTGGCATCCAGTATTGTACCCTCCAGTCCCATGTGACTATTTAAGTTTAAATGAATTAAAAATTAAATGGAATTTAAAATTCAATTTCTCAATCACATTAGCTGCATTACTCAGTAACCGTATGTGGCTAGTTGCTACCACAAAGCATTCTATTGGATAGTGCTGACTGGATCACCTGATGAGTCTACAGCTCTGCAGCTTCACAAAATATGGTTTAACTTAAAAAACTTTACCTTATACTCTTTTATCCTGACAGAGCACTATGATCTGTTTGAATATGGTAGAAATTTTGAGCTGTCACAACTTTGTGGTATTACTTGATCCTTCCTATCAATGTTGGAGAATTGGAGAATACTGACTGTTGAATAAATAGGGGGTTCAATGTATGGCAACCGGACTTCCCTGGTGGCTCAGATGGTAAAAGCGTCTGCCTACAATGTGGGAGACCTGGATTCAATCCCTAAGTCAGGAAGATCCCCTGGAGAAGGGGATGGCACCCCACTCCAGTACTCTCGCCTGGAAAATCCCATGGACGGAGGAGCCTGATGGGCTGCAGTCCATGGGATCGCAAAGAGTCGGATATGACTGAGCGACTTCACTTTCTTTTTCTTTCTTTCTTTCAATGTGTGGTGGTCCTAGTGACCCAAAGAAAGGAAACGAAGCATTGCTTCATAAATGAGAAGTATCTATTAGGTGCCTGCTCCTGATACTATTGGACCCTCAGTTAGACAGAGGGAAAGCAATGATACTAGGATGAAAAGAATGTAGTCCTAGCCACCAAGAGTTTAAAATTACAAAGGGTAAAACAACATGAAAAGACCCAAGTATGCTACATAGTGCTAAAGTACTATGAGAGTACACACAAGCCTGGAGGTCAAGGAGAACATCCAGGAATAAATGACATCTAAACTGATCACTGGCTCAATTGACATAAACTTGAGCAAACTCTGGGAGATAGTGGAGGACAGGGAAGCCTGGCGTGCTGCAGTCCATGGGGTCACAAAGAGTCGGACATGACTTAGCAATGGAACAACAGCAAACTGATCTCAGTTCTGAAAAGATAAAGTGGAAGGTAAAGAGGATAGAGGAGAGTAGGACAGAGAATGGTGGACAGGAAAAAATTCCTTGCCACCACCAATTCCCCCACCCCTACCGCACCAAAAAATGAGAAACTAAGAACTAAGGGCAAGAAAGAACATAAACCATTTAAGAAATGGCAACCCACTCCAGTATTCTTGCCTAGAGAATCCCATGGACAGAAGAGCCTGGTGGGCTGCAGTCCACGGGGTCGCAAAGAGTCCGACACGACTGAGCCACTTCACTTCACTTCACTTCACTTCACTTCACTTCACTTCATGAAAAATAAAATCAAATTCTGTTAACATAAAAAGTAAACCCAATTGAAGATAAAATTAACTTCTTTACTAAGTAGAGTGAAAAGTGTTACTCACTCAGGTGACCCTATGGACTATAGCCTGCCAGGCTCCACTGTCCATGGAATTCTCCAGGCTCCTCTATCCATGGAATTCCCCAGGCAGGTGGGTAGTCGTTCTCTTCTCCAGAGGATCTTCCCAACCTAGGGATCAAATTGGTCTCCTGCATTGCAGGCAGATCCTTTACTGTCTGAGCCACCAAGGAAGCCCATGTGATGTTGAACTTATTTTAGGATTTAGTTCATTTTGCAATATCATTTCAANGCAAAGAGTCAGACACGACTGAGCGACTAACACACACACACACACACACACACACACACACACACAGAGTGAGTGTGCCCTCAAGGTGCTTTTGATATACTCAGTAATCATAGTGCATATGAAAGAGCTAATTAGAAACCGAAGGCCATCTCTTGTTATATGCCAAAAATGACTGTTTTTCAGATTCTAGAAGGGATCAAATCATACTCTTCCATAGAAAGAAGTATCTTTTAATTTCTGGCATCCAGTATTGTACCCTCCAGTCCCATGTGACTATTTAAGTTTAAATGAATTAAAAATTAAATGGAATTTAAAATTCAATTTCTCAATCACATTAGCTGCATTACTCAGTAACCGTATGTGGCTAGTTGCTACCACAAAGCATTCTATTGGATAGTGCTGACTGGATCACCTGATGAGTCTACAGCTCTGCAGCTTCACAAAATATGGTTTAACTTAAAAAACTTTACCTTATACTCTTTTATCCTGACAGAGCACTATGATCTGTTTGAATATGGTAGAAATTTTGAGCTGTCACAACTTTGTGGTATTACTTGATCCTTCCTATCAATGTTGGAGAATTGGAGAATACTGACTGTTGAATAAATAGGGGGTTCAATGTATGGCAACCGGACTTCCCTGGTGGCTCAGATGGTAAAAGCGTCTGCCTACAATGTGGGAGACCTGGATTCAATCCCTAAGTCAGGAAGATCCCCTGGAGAAGGGGATGGCACCCCACTCCAGTACTCTCGCCTGGAAAATCCCATGGACGGAGGAGCCTGATGGGCTGCAGTCCATGGGATCGCAAAGAGTCGGATATGACTGAGCGACTTCACTTTCTTTTTCTTTCTTTCTTTCAATGTGTGGTGGTCCTAGTGACCCAAAGAAAGGAAACGAAGCATTGCTTCATAAATGAGAAGTATCTATTAGGTGCCTGCTCCTGATACTATTGGACCCTCAGTTAGACAGAGGGAAAGCAATGATACTAGGATGAAAAGAATGTAGTCCTAGCCACCAAGAGTTTAAAATTACAAAGGGTAAAACAACATGAAAAGACCCAAGTATGCTACATAGTGCTAAAGTACTATGAGAGTACACACAAGCCTGGAGGTCAAGGAGAACATCCAGGAATAAATGACATCTAAACTGATCACTGGCTCAATTGACATAAACTTGAGCAAACTCTGGGAGATAGTGGAGGACAGGGAAGCCTGGCGTGCTGCAGTCCATGGGGTCACAAAGAGTCGGACATGACTTAGCAATGGAACAACAGCAAACTGATCTCAGTTCTGAAAAGATAAAGTGGAAGGTAAAGAGGATAGAGGAGAGTAGGACAGAGAATGGTGGACAGGAAAAAATTCCTTGCCACCACCAATTCCCCCACCCCTACCGCACCAAAAAATGAGAAACTAAGAACTAAGGGCAAGAAAGAACATAAACCATTTAAGAAATGGCAACCCACTCCAGTATTCTTGCCTAGAGAATCCCATGGACAGAAGAGCCTGGTGGGCTGCAGTCCACGGGGTCGCAAAGAGTCCGACACGACTGAGCCACTTCACTTCACTTCACTTCACTTCACTTCACTTCACTTCATGAAAAATAAAATCAAATTCTGTTAACATAAAAAGTAAACCCAATTGAAGATAAAATTAACTTCTTTACTAAGTAGAGTGAAAAGTGTTACTCACTCAGGTGACCCTATGGACTATAGCCTGCCAGGCTCCACTGTCCATGGAATTCTCCAGGCTCCTCTATCCATGGAATTCCCCAGGCAGGTGGGTAGTCGTTCTCTTCTCCAGAGGATCTTCCCAACCTAGGGATCAAATTGGTCTCCTGCATTGCAGGCAGATCCTTTACTGTCTGAGCCACCAAGGAAGCCCATGTGATGTTGAACTTATTTTAGGATTTAGTTCATTTTGCAATATCATTTCAAAAAGTAAACTTCCTACTTAACATTCTGTCAGAATTATACATGCATAACAGTAGAAAGAGTGGTTGGGGAAGGGAAGTGTAGATGGATAAATGGTTGTTGCTGTTCAGTTGCTAAGTCGTGTTCAATTCTTTTCAACCTCATGTTCTGTAGCACACCAGGGTCTATGGAGTTTTCCAGGCAAGAAGAATGGGTTGCCATTTCCTTCTCCAGGGGATCTTCCCTGAACCGGGGATCAAACCCACACTCCTTGCCTTGGCAAATAAAATCTTTACCACTGAGTCACCAGTGAAGCCCAGATAGATGGCAAGACTTAGCAATTTTAGCGTAAATTTTATGTGTGAGGGGTTTAGATGTTTGTCAATGGCTCTTCCAACCTGAGTAGAATTAAATCCACTATTACAGCAAAGCAATTATGTAATTATGAATACCCAAGTACTTATAAATTGATAAATCAACATAATACTTGAAAACTATTATTTTACTATATATGTTAACAATGCCATTTAAAAATTCAAAGCATAAAACAAAAATATTTAGGTTTTTAAAGATTTTTTTTATTGTATATCTAAAAATGATGAATTTGACTTCACATAAATAGGATCTTAATAAATCTGACCTTTTAAAAAAATCTTATTTTATTATATATTTAAATTACATATTACTTACTTAATTACATATGTAATTTTCATAAAGGCAGGTAGCTAGGCATGCCATTTTTAGAGTTTTGCATGCATGCTCAGTCATCTCCAACTCTTTGCAGCCCCATGAACTGTAGCCTGCCACGCTCCCCTATCCATAAGATTTCCCAGGCAAGAATACTGGAGTGGGTTGCCATTTCCTTCTCCAGGGGATCTTCCCAATCAAGGGATTGAACCCTCGTCTCCTGCATTGGCAGGCAGATTCTCTACCAATGAGCCACCTGGGAAGCCCCTTTTATAGCATTAGTTTTACGTTTACTTTTCAATTTGTCTTTCTGCTATTCTCCTCTCCTTTACCTCCACTTACATTTTTTATTCTCAAAAAGTAACCAGTGGTAAACATTGTGTTCTTCCATACTATCCCTAAGCATTTTCAATAATATAATAACACATACACATATCCACATATTTATATAATTAAAAGTAGGATTACATAATAAAGTATTTCTTCACCTTGCTTTTTCTCATTCTGCAAATTCATCAAAAAAAGAGTACCTTTTATTGCTCTAATAGATTCTTTTTAATGTTTCCATAATGTTTTATAACAAGAATACATCATTTTTCCATGGCTGGTAAGCATTACAACTGTTTCCAATATGTTGCCACAATAAACAATGATGCACTGAATATACCTATATGTTAATCTGAAATTTTTTTTTCTCTTGGATACATTCTTGGGAATGGAACTGATGGGCCAATAATCATATGTATTATCTTCCTCTTTTTTCTTTTAACCATTCCCACTCCTCCCAGCCCCTATCCCCAAATACCTGATGACTGAGGATCATTGAAAGTCTATAATCTATATTTTCCTTAATTTGAATAAATGTTACTTTTGACAAAGGCTATAACATTTTCTATTTCCACTAGTGATGAGTGAAAATATACTTTTCAATGCATCTCCACCAGCAATATGCATCTGTAAAGTGTTGCCAAATCACTTGATATAAAGTACTAGCCTTTATGGTCTTATTTTCTTTTGCACTTATCTACTCACAAAGTTGTGTCTTTTTTATCTGCTTGTTGAACATTTATATCTGTTTCATTTTGAATTGCCTCTTCAGAAGCTTTATCTATTTTTCTCTTGCTTTTCCTGTTCTTCGCTAGAATAAAGGATGCTTATTCAGAGAAGCATCTGTATATTCATAAGTATTAACTTTGTCCCTTGTGTTCCACTTCTATTTTTGCAAATCTATTTTCAGTCTGTGTATATGTGTCTTTTGACATACAAAAGTGTTTACAAAATGTTTTGTGTTAAAAAGTATGCTTAACATATATTTCTTGGATTTTATATCATATGGTTAAAAAGTCCTTCCTCACTTATGTTGTCTGTTCTCCTCTGGTTTTTACTGTAGGGCTTTTGTTATTTTATTTTGAACTATGTATTACAAATGGAAAATATTTTTATTTAAAGTTAAAAAAAGTTATGATCTGATTATCTTCCAAACAGACATTTCATTATGTCAATAACATCCATTAATATGTTGACCAAAATGTTAGAAAGACAACCCAGAACACAGCTACACCAGACAAAAAAGTCTTTATAATTTAATGTGTGATAAATTATTATATGTGTTATTACTTTAACAGAAAACATTAAATAGTAATTTATTGATATTGTATATATTTAAATTATGTGTTAGTCTAAATGATTCATCTCATCACAGAATGCTATTAGTGAAACAAGGCAATAATAGGGTTAATTAACTGTCAGAGTAGTAACTGATAACAGTACAAATAATAAAAGTGCCAAAAGTATAGCAATATTTTAGTAAGGTGTCTTTTTGTCCTCTGATAAAGTTAATTTTACTCTTTTTAAACTCTGTGTTAGATATTTAAATTTTATATGCTATATTGAAGACATATAAATATAAAACTTTTTCAAAAAGGAACATGAATAAAATAGGACTAATTTAACAGATATTAACTGTATTTAGTAATAAATAATAGAGACATATTTTTTTCTGTCCCATAATATGGTAGGATAATTTTATTGTTTCCTTTTTCAATAATTCTTCTCTGAAGTGCCTGCAATCTGCAGAACATCTTTCTTGTCTTTTATATAGTAATAAAACTGAAAATAGTCAAGCATCAAATTTACTTTGACTTGAAACTTTGCTCTTATCAAGCCCATGTAACACGGATTCTAGTATCATTCCTATGGGATGACATCAAGCTCAATATGCTCTTAGAGGAAGTATTTGGTCAGGAAATAGGAGTTTACTTATTATCAATAGCAGGTATTTCAATGTGTAGGAATTTGTTTCCCACTCTCCAAAAAGATATACATACATTTTTTTGTTTTGTTTTATTGAAGTATAATTGCTTTACAATGTGGTGTTAGTTTCTTCCATACGACAAAGTGAATCAGCTACACGTGTACACATATCCCCACCCTCTGAGCCTCCCTTCTAAGCCAACCGTGATCCCACCCCCGTGCGTCGTCACGTCACAGAGCGCCGAGCTGAGCTCCCTGTGCTCTTCAGCAGTTCCCCACTCATCGTGTAGCTCACACCTGGGAGTGCATAGTCATCAGTGCCTCCTCGATAAGTCCCCCTGTCTCCCTCCCACTCTGTGTCCACATGTCTGTGCCCACGCACTTTGATTCTATAAGCTTGTTTTTAAAGATCTGTCTTTTCTCAATCATAGTTCTCCATCTATAAATTCATCATATAGGCTAGTATGTCCAAGATGTCCATCATTTTTAAAGACTTTAAGGCACATTGCGTGTCTTCATAAGTTAATGCTTGCTTTCTTAGGAAAAATGGTTTTAAAACAGAGATAATTTGAATTTGAGAAATCAATACTGGAATCTAAAGAAGTTACAGTTTTAGTAAAGACATTGAGTAAGTCTGGTCTAACTCAGTTTCCTTTTATGGTGACTTTTTTGGGAGAGGGAAGTTAGAGTAGTCTTGGGAGGAAATAGAGTAGTCTTATGTCAAAAAAAAGTGTTGTTTTTTTTTTTTTTTTTGCCATGAGATTTTGTCATAATCTACACATAAAATTGAAAAACTGAGTTGTGTTCAGTTCATCCTTACCCAGGTATCCCATGGTTTCTTCAAAATCATCAAACAAGTTTGGAAAAACAGCATATAAAGTTCTGTTTACTGGAATCGTTTTCCCCACTGACATCCTCAGTGTGTTTCCAAATTAATGAAAGACATCCTTCTTGTCCCACACTTTGAAAATGTGATTTTAAGGTAATCCACATTCTCACCTTTAAAAGCTCTCTTTTAGGCATATGTTTATGGAGGCCATGTCCTTCCATTTCTATTAAATAAAAACTATCATTAAGTGTCCCTTCACATTTTGAGGAAGCAAAAAGAAACAAAATGTTTCATTCTGAAAGCTTCAAAATCACCTGTCAGCAAATCATGACCATTTTTTATAGTGTTGCTTACAAAGTATTTAGAACATTTTGCAGATAAGATCTTTTCACTTTCCTTAATAAGAAGTTTATCCACTGAATAGAATTTGCCAAAATTTTCATTTGATATATTTGCATAATTTGCAGAAAGATGATTAAAGTCTCTGTATTTGGACAAGGTATCAGTAGATTCTAGGTTTGCGCTTTCTCTAGCTTAGTAAAATCTTCATAGAAATCAAGAATATGATTTGACACTGTCTTTTTTTGTTTTGTTTTGTTTTGCTTTACAATACTGTACTCATTTTTCCATACATTGACATAAATCAGCCATAAGTGTACCTGAGTTCCCAATCTGGAACCCCCCCACTTCCCCCTCCCTCCCCACACCATCCCTCCGGATCATCCCCTTAGGGGATGATCATATCTTTTTAAAATTAAAGTCTCTAAGAACAGGAGAGATCATTTTTCATTGCTATTGGGTGACATAGAGTTTTCTTGTAAAAAAATGTGATCAGTCGGGTAAAATCTGAAAGAATTAGCTCTACACTGTAAAGAACTAACTCATCCATTTTCAACATTTCCTCCTTTTGTTTTCCCATAGTACATTCACTTGAAACCTCAGAATTGGGAAAAATAGCTTTACTTGGTTTCATAGAGCTATCAGGGGAGCAATACAATGAAGTATGTTTGTTCATGCGGTGTGCCCAAACCAATTCAGCAGCTGCTATTTTCAACTGAACACTGGTGTCTTTGGGGAGACACAAAAACTTTTGATCGATTTAGAAATATTGCATGTCTCATCCCCAGTTTGTGAAATTCACTCTCCCTGTTGTGTGCCTTCACAGTTCCTTTTCCATCATAATTAATTCCAAATGCTTTTCTGCGTATTACATAGTAGTGTGCTGCTTTGCTTATTTACCTCCCTAATTCATTTATTTGTGCCCTGCCCTCTGTAATAAGACAGCCTAGTCAGTTAGGTTTCTTTTTCATTGATATTTGGGATCAGGTGGGATTAGTATTACAATCATTCTCATTTTTATCATCTGAGCTCTTAGGATTCACAATGTTAAATATATTAGCATCATCTTGATAATACCAAGAATAACAGTCAATGCACAGGTGAAGGACTGTTAACACTCATGATTACAATGCACTTAAATTGCACACTTAAGTCTTAGTATTCTCATTGATACAAGATTGGTGATTCATTATTATGAATAGCAAGTTGCAAACATCCACAGTTGGGGGGGAGATAGTTACAGCAACTGCAGAAGGCAAATAATGTCTGTCATATTCATCTGCTACAATCATAGTAGTTTGCAACCCCCATCTTTTAAGCTGCTGTATGGATTTTGTACTTTTCCCCAAATCTCCTGTACTCACTACCAAAAGCCTGGACTTTTTGTCTCCCAAGATGGCTTCCCTTGACTTAGAAATTTCATTGCTACAACTGAAGCGTCTCAGGTGATTTGGGACAGTTGTCACCCTAGTTAATCCATTTGAGCTTGCAGGACGTTTATGAGCAGTTTCTCTTTCAATTCATCTGGTCAGTTTATTGGTTGAAAAATTGAGGTTTGTTTGTAGTCACATAAANACACATAAAATTGAAAAACTGAGTTGTGTTCAGTTCATCCTTACCCAGGTATCCCATGGTTTCTTCAAAATCATCAAACAAGTTTGGAAAAACAGCATATAAAGTTCTGTTTACTGGAATCGTTTTCCCCACTGACATCCTCAGTGTGTTTCCAAATTAATGAAAGACATCCTTCTTGTCCCACACTTTGAAAATGTGATTTTAAGGTAATCCACATTCTCACCTTTAAAAGCTCTCTTTTAGGCATATGTTTATGGAGGCCATGTCCTTCCATTTCTATTAAATAAAAACTATCATTAAGTGTCCCTTCACATTTTGAGGAAGCAAAAAGAAACAAAATGTTTCATTCTGAAAGCTTCAAAATCACCTGTCAGCAAATCATGACCATTTTTTATAGTGTTGCTTACAAAGTATTTAGAACATTTTGCAGATAAGATCTTTTCACTTTCCTTAATAAGAAGTTTATCCACTGAATAGAATTTGCCAAAATTTTCATTTGATATATTTGCATAATTTGCAGAAAGATGATTAAAGTCTCTGTATTTGGACAAGGTATCAGTAGATTCTAGGTTTGCGCTTTCTCTAGCTTAGTAAAATCTTCATAGAAATCAAGAATATGATTTGACACTGTCTTTTTTTGTTTTGTTTTGTTTTGCTTTACAATACTGTACTCATTTTTCCATACATTGACATAAATCAGCCATAAGTGTACCTGAGTTCCCAATCTGGAACCCCCCCACTTCCCCCTCCCTCCCCACACCATCCCTCCGGATCATCCCCTTAGGGGATGATCATATCTTTTTAAAATTAAAGTCTCTAAGAACAGGAGAGATCATTTTTCATTGCTATTGGGTGACATAGAGTTTTCTTGTAAAAAAATGTGATCAGTCGGGTAAAATCTGAAAGAATTAGCTCTACACTGTAAAGAACTAACTCATCCATTTTCAACATTTCCTCCTTTTGTTTTCCCATAGTACATTCACTTGAAACCTCAGAATTGGGAAAAATAGCTTTACTTGGTTTCATAGAGCTATCAGGGGAGCAATACAATGAAGTATGTTTGTTCATGCGGTGTGCCCAAACCAATTCAGCAGCTGCTATTTTCAACTGAACACTGGTGTCTTTGGGGAGACACAAAAACTTTTGATCGATTTAGAAATATTGCATGTCTCATCCCCAGTTTGTGAAATTCACTCTCCCTGTTGTGTGCCTTCACAGTTCCTTTTCCATCATAATTAATTCCAAATGCTTTTCTGCGTATTACATAGTAGTGTGCTGCTTTGCTTATTTACCTCCCTAATTCATTTATTTGTGCCCTGCCCTCTGTAATAAGACAGCCTAGTCAGTTAGGTTTCTTTTTCATTGATATTTGGGATCAGGTGGGATTAGTATTACAATCATTCTCATTTTTATCATCTGAGCTCTTAGGATTCACAATGTTAAATATATTAGCATCATCTTGATAATACCAAGAATAACAGTCAATGCACAGGTGAAGGACTGTTAACACTCATGATTACAATGCACTTAAATTGCACACTTAAGTCTTAGTATTCTCATTGATACAAGATTGGTGATTCATTATTATGAATAGCAAGTTGCAAACATCCACAGTTGGGGGGGAGATAGTTACAGCAACTGCAGAAGGCAAATAATGTCTGTCATATTCATCTGCTACAATCATAGTAGTTTGCAACCCCCATCTTTTAAGCTGCTGTATGGATTTTGTACTTTTCCCCAAATCTCCTGTACTCACTACCAAAAGCCTGGACTTTTTGTCTCCCAAGATGGCTTCCCTTGACTTAGAAATTTCATTGCTACAACTGAAGCGTCTCAGGTGATTTGGGACAGTTGTCACCCTAGTTAATCCATTTGAGCTTGCAGGACGTTTATGAGCAGTTTCTCTTTCAATTCATCTGGTCAGTTTATTGGTTGAAAAATTGAGGTTTGTTTGTAGTCACATAAATCTTTTCAGACTCACAGGTTGAATTTTGTCAAGTGCTCTTTTTATTCTTCTTTTAAAATTGGAAACTTTCTTTCACCGTAGTGTTATTTCCCCCAAATGTGTTCTTGTTCAGCTTCATCTTTCCCTATCTGTGGTATCCACTATACAAAGTTATTTTTCTTTGTCAGTTCATGGGGACTCAGGCTGGATTGTTGGATTATCATAGGTATTGGCAGTCTTGCTAACTGCAGAAGATGAAATGTCCTCTCCTCCTCATAGGCCAGGAATAGAGAAGAGAGTGATTCACAAATCCTTCTTCCAAGGCACATGGAAGAGGCAGTAGGTTCGCCAGTCTCCTGTTCTGTCCCAGGCTGGGAAGTCTCTGCCAACCCACTTGACTCCTTCCTGACCAGTTTAAAGGCAACAGAACAGATATATTCATGAGGACAAATATTTAAGGAGGAGGACAGGAGAAATCCAGGACCCCAGATCTCTGTGAATCAAGCATTCTCTCAAACTTAGTTTCTTCATTGCCTTCCCTAGAGGTCCCACTGGTTTTCTCAGGCACTCGCCCAGCCTAAAGAGGAGAATTACCACTTCTTTTTTACACATAATTATCCAGAACCACAAGCCCTACTAGCCTTCTATCTTCTGACTCTAGCAGCCATTGATTTCAGGAGGAAGCTATCACTGATGGGAAGGAAACTGGGTTTAATTTCCACATTCCCAGAACACTTCAAAACACCATTTAAAATAAAAAACAGCATTTCTAGTAACCTCAAAAAAGAAAAGCAGAAAAGAGTGAGAAGGAGACTTACTGCCTCTTTTTAGGTTAAAGAAGTTGTTTTATTAATAAGCTGATATTTATTTTAAACATATTCATATTTTTCTTGTGAACATTTGTACCATGTGATGATTACTTTGGAGTACAAATTCAAATTTCAAAATAATAGGAGAGAAAATATAGTAGGCCAACAATTAAAGCAGTAAACAAAACCATATATATTTTAAAAGTCAGTGTTAAGTGCTAAAATATGGAGTTGAGCATGATTTATTGTGCTGGATAAATTCAGAAGACCTGATGAATGATGTTAAATTATTAATTTGCCCAAAGTGGGAGAGGCCACCACCTAGAACCATATGTCATAAATATTAAAGCTATCCCATCTAAAGGACTTCTGTGGGCAATGAATTATAAAGACCACTATAGATCAATTCTGGGTTAATCATAACTCTTTGTGCCTGTAATTCACAATAATTTTATCCCCCACCAACCATGAGTTTAAATTGTAAAGAAGTTAGCAGCTTAGAGTGCAAAAGTAGCATTTATTTCTCCCACATTGTCTCAGGCCTTTTAATTTTTATTTCATGAGCAATAATAATACAGTTCCAGCCTGCAGCCTTTATTTTAATTATGAAAAGCCCTGCTTCTGTTTCAGTCCTGAACATCAGAAATGCTTACACAGCAGTAGTCACAAAATCAACAGGCTTAAGGGGTCTGGAATCATAGAAACTAGATTATTTTTATTCATTCCAGCAGTTTTAACAAAAAAGCAACCTGTTTTTTAAAAGCTTGAATCCTGTTCATGTTAATAGTGTGATCACATAGAAGTTGCATTCTTTCCATGGCTCTCTCTGGCTACACACTATGTTGCATTATTTTTATTTATGTAAATACTATTTCTCCAACTAGATAGGCTGTGCCTTGAAGACAAAGCCCGCTGTCTCTCGAATGTTTGTGCATTCCTACGGCAAATATCTCCTGGGAATTTATCTTTAATGTAGTGAAAAAAGCAAAGAAGGTGCCCTTGAGCTTCAAGTTCCAAATCTACCACAAGTAATTGCTACTACTTAGAGCAAGTTTCCTTACCACATCTATGAATTAGGTATTATATCAGCTGCCTCACGATATTGCAAAGAACAGATTTATGTGTAAAGGAATTTTTAAGAATG
The DNA here is from genome assembly GCA_006410615.1 of Neotragus moschatus. NCBI lineage: Eukaryota > Metazoa > Chordata > Mammalia > Artiodactyla > Bovidae > Neotragus > Neotragus moschatus. The sequence goes on along the minus strand of SJYA01001316.1, from coordinate 4,087,904 downwards.
AAAAAAAATGCTTTCTAAATGTTAGCAATTGTCTCTGACCATACCTCCCTGAGCGTACCCAATATCATCTAAATGTTACCCATTATCATGAGGAAGAAGTGGAGCAGAGAGGGAGGATATTCCTTCTTCCGTAAAGGGAATTCTTCTCTTCCGCTCTGGTTTAAATGTCATCTTTCCGTAATTATTTCCACTGAATGTTTTTTTAATAAAAAGGGATCATCATCACTGTCCCTCTGTAGCTATAGATTTTGAATTGAACTTTGAAGGAATTTGACAGATTAAAGATTTATGTGAGAAAGGATATAGTGTCCTAATTAAAACCAAGGTGATTGGGGTAACAAGTAGTGAAGAGTGTATTTGCTTTTGGCTTGGACTCCTGCAGTTATTACAGGAGAATGCTGCCTAATAAACTGAAAAGTGCTTTCAGCATTAGGTCATGATGGAGATATGAGTACAGGGACATTCAGGACAAGGGCATTCTACAAAGGAACAGAAATATGTCATAATCCGCAACACGGTGAAGAGCACAGGTATAGGTTTTACTAAAAATAATTTTCCCACTTTTCACTTTACATGGCAAGAAATGCAAATATTTGAGAAAATAACATTATATGTTTACAGTTCTTCACTTTTCAAATGGAAAGTTCCAGAAAACTGGAAGGTTAGAGAGTGTGCATGAATAAGAAATGGTCACCAAAGAGTATCTCTGTTCAATCAGTTAAGCATAAAAGATAAGGAACTACAATATTTGGGGTTTTCTTGTAGTTACCATAATATCTGAGCAAATTGTCCTGACTTCCCCAGTGACAATTAAGTTCCCCATGCTTTAAACCACTTTAACACTTCAAGCTTCTTCTGTGGTACTTACCACAATACACTTTGTGTTACAGCAATTTAATGCTTGATTTATCTCCACTACTGAATTGTAAATGGCTTGAGGGCAGAGGCCCAAATGTTACTCATGTTTACATCCCCTACAGATCCCTTCAGGATCTTAAAAGTAATGCATATCCATTCATCTTTCGATGGACATCTAGGTTGCATCCATGTCCTAGCTATTGTAAAAAGTGCTGCAATGAACACTGGGGTACATACATGCATCTCTTTCAATTATGGTTTTCTCAGGGTATATGCCCAGCAGTGAGATTGTTGGGTCATATGGTAGTAGTTCTGTTCCAAGTTTTTTTAAGAAATCTCCATACTGTTTTCCATAGTAGCTGTATCAATTCCCAACAACAGTGCAAGAGGGTTCCCTAGATTAATATACACGAAAGTTGTGGTACATATATATAGTGGAATATTTCTCAGCTATAAAAAATGTATTTTAGTCAGCCTTAATGAGATGGATGAACTTAGAACCTATTATACACAGTGAAGCAAGTCATAAAGAGAAAGACAAATATTGTATATTAAGGCGTGTGTATGAAATCTAGAAAGATGGTCCTAATGAACTTATTTGCAGGGTAGTCATGGAGACACAGACACAGAGAATTGACTTGTGGGAACAGTGGGGGAAGAAGAAAGTGGGATGAACTGAGAGTAGCATGGAAACATAGACATTACTGAATGTAAAATAGCCCATGGGAATTTGCTGTGTGACACAGGGAGCTCAACCCAGTGCTCTGTGACAACCTACAGAGGGTGGGATGGGGCGGAAGATGAGAGGGAAGATCAAGAGGGAGGGGACATACATATGCCTGTGCTGATTCATGTTGCTGTATGGCAGAAACCAGCACAATATCGTAAAGCAATGTATCCTCCAGTAGAAAAAATTATTTCAGAGTAATACATAATTATTAGTAAAATGAAATTCAAAGAACGATTTCTGTAGAAATGTTGTAGAAGTGAAACAAAACCTAGCTTCTAGCATGATCTCAATACTGAAAAATCCATCACAAGCTTTTGGCATCTCAGCCCTATTATGAGGACACAGGTGCTGAGTACTGATAGCCACCACTGTCTGTCAATCACTACAGCATTCTGGGGACCAGGAAATAATAACATTGGAGGTAGATACCACTTTGGATTCCTTTTCTTTTTTACAAAAAGGCCTGAAATGTGTTGACATGGTTGCACTTTTGTCCTCTGGTTTAACCTGTATAAATTACTCTACTGGTATGGAATTCACTGGAAAATAATGACCCAGAGTTTAGCTGCTTATCCAAACATGACCTCAACAACAAAGACTAGTTGAAAATTTTTAAATATTATCCATCACCTATTTAGATGACTTGAAAATTCCCATGCCAAACCTTCAATTATTATTCTGTTAAAAAGTGATTTTAGGTTTTGTTGAGGAGTATTTTCTAGATAGTTTTAATTTAATGGTTAAAAATCACGTAAAGGACAGTGATTGTATGTTTCAGTAGATGAAAAAGGCAAGGGATATTTTTAAAAGCTAAAATAGTTTGGGTTACTATGCAACATTTCAAGGGCCTTGCTGTAGGCTATAATCATACTGTTTTAATGGTTCTCTTTTTAAAATGCATTCATAATGCTTTGTAACATTAGAATTACTAGAAGCATGTATATAATGGCAATGATAATGTTACTGTACATTTAAATGGAGCTCTACAGTTCACAAAGCAGGAACAGCAATGCTAGAACACTTTTCTAACAGCAAAGCAATATGTCTCCAACTGGGGAGGTCCCTGGATGGTTGTAAAGAAGCTGCAAGGGGATCCAGGAGGTGTAGCTGCTTGAAATAGAGGAAAGTAGCAAAAATCAAAGTAGGTTGCTAGAGGAGGCTTTAAGGCCACTGCTATCTCTCTTGTAAGTATAGACTCAGAAAGTTGAAATGACAGATGTAAAAGTTGGTGATGAAGGGAAACGGAATAAGCCACTCTAAAATATGCAACACTGACATATTATTTTGAACTGCAGACACTTGAAGAACAGCAAATGCAGGGAGAGGCTTTCTCTGTACTTTTATTTGCCTAAAGATAAATCTTCCGAAAGTAACTTAATCGTCGTAAGTTCTGTCCTCGAGAGTTTCATCATTCAAGGAATATTGATTGACTCATCACAGAAGAGACTGGAAGTCAACACCATACAACTTTGTCACCAACTATCATACTACCCTTCTATTCTTCTAAAGGTCTTTGCTAAAAACCATTTGTGTCTGTGCCTAGTCACTCAGTCATGTCCAACTCTTTACAACCCCTTAGACTGTAGCCCGCCAGGCAAGAATACTGGAGTGGGCTGTCATGCCCACCTCTAGGGAATCTTCCCAACCCAGGGATCAAACCCAGGTCTCTCACATTATAGACAGATTCCTTTTACAGTCTGAGCCACTGGGGAAGCCCAAGGAGGAGGGGATGTTCCCAACCTAGAACTGGAGTCTCCGGTGTCTCCCGCATTGCAGGCGGATTCTTTACTTTCCCGAAAATGACCATAACCCCCTCCCATTCCCTATTTAAATAGTATTGCATCCTGAATTCCAAGCCACTTGTTTTAGTTACTCGATTTTCCCTGGACGTCTCCCTTGTAAGCACAAGGCACACATGTCGATAAACTTCTGTTTTTCTCTTCTTAATCTGCCTTTCATTATAAAGGTCTCAGTTAAGAACTCCTTCCCTAGTGTAATTAATGCAAAAGATCAGAGATAGCAAGGACTTCAGGGAGACTATGCAGATACGGGTAATCAATAGAGAGGGAACTTAACCAAGTACTTTCCCCCTCCCATACTAATATTGCAAGAATCTATCAGTTTTTATAATTATATCAAGCCTCAAGTTCAAAAATTCTTCCTGATTATGTTACTCATTTTTTTTCAAAACAATTTTATTTAAAAATTGTGGTGTTCATAAGATAGTCAGCTATCAAGATTTTGTATTCCCAGGTATCAAACACTAAAGGTTCCAGTGCCATAAGTTTAGGGCTGGGTCTAGAGTTTATATTTTTTTAAGACAAGAATCCAATGGTAATTCTAATTCTAATAGCATCAGATTTTAAGGAGCACTGACCCATAGTACCTGACATACTGCCTGGGGTACAGGGGACACTCCATAAATAGTTGCATTGACTTATTTATCTGTTTTGAGATCCCATGGGTTTGGTTGGGGTAATTCACTCCCAACAAAAAGTATCCACTGTGCAGAGTAAATTGGTCTGAAGTTTTTAAACCATATTTCATGCAAAACTTTTTATCAAGTCTGTGATATTAGCCTGACCTAAGCAAATATATATAAAGGCAGTATAGTTGTCCTTCAATATTCGCAGAAGATTATTTCCAGGAACCCCAAAATCCAGGATTCTTTGTATCCCCTGTATAAAATGATGTAATATTTGCATATAACTTACACATATCTTGCCATATACTTTAAGTCATTTCTAGATTACTTTTCATACCTGATACAACAAATACTATGTAAAAAGTTGTAAATACAATGTAAATACTATGTAAACAGTTGCAAGCATGCAGCAAATTCAACCTCCAATTTAATCTGGGATTAATCTTTTTGGAACTTTCTGGAATTTTATTTTTTGAATGTTTTCTGTCCATAGTTGGGTGAATCCATGGGTGCAAAACCCGTGGATATAAACGGCTAACTGAGTTAAGGTGGCTTCGCAGGTGGCTCAATGGCAAAGAATCTGCCTGCCAATGCAGGAGCCAAAAGAGACACGAGTTCAATCCCTAGGTCTGGAAGGTCTTCTGGAGGAGGAAATGGAAACCCAATCCAGTATTCGTTCCTGGAAAATCCCACTGACAGAGGAGCCAGGTGAATTACAGTCCAAAGGATCTTAAAGAACAAGACACAACTGAGCACACACACACACACAACTGAGTTAAATATATTAAATATTACTTACATTTTCTTCCCCTATATTTATATTTGGATGTCCCATTCTTTTTCCAATATAAGAATTTTCTAGTTTTGTGGATTTTTAAAATTGTGGTTCTGTGTTCATTTTAATTAATGTATTGCACTATAGAAATTTATTTTGTATATAATGTAACAGCAGTCATAAAATTAAAAGATGCTGCTTGGAAGAAAAGCTATGACAAAACTAGACAGCATATTAAAAAGCAGAGACATCACTTTGTCGACAAAGGCATCACGTTGTATACAGGACATCACTTTATACAGTCAAAGCTATGGTTTTTCCAGTAGTCATGCGCAGGTGTGAGAGTTGGAGCATAAAGAAAGCTGAGCACCAAAGAACTGATGCTTTCTAATTACAGTGCTGAAGAAGACTCTTGAGAGTCCCTTTGACTACAAAAAGATCAAACCAGTCAATCCTAAAGGAAATCAGCTCTGAATATTCATTGGAAAGACTAATGCTGAAGCTAAAGCTCCAATACTTTGGCCACCTAATGCGAAGAGCTGACTCATTGCAAAAGACCCTGACAGTGGGAAAGATGGAAGGCAGGAGAAGAAGATAACAGAAGACGAGATGTTTGTATGGCATCATTGATTAAATGGACATGAGTCTGAGCAAACTCCAGGAGATATAGTGAAGGACAGAGAAGCCTGGCATGCTGCAGTTCATGGGGTCACAAAGAATCAGACTTGACTGGGTTACTAAACAACAACTTGTACTCTCTAGGATTTTCTACACATATGGTCACATGATCTGCAAATAGAAATAATTACACTTCTTCCTTTCAAATTTATACACGTTTGAGCATTTTTCTTTGTCTAATTACTCTGGCTAGAACTTCCAGTACTATATTGAATAGAAGTGGTGAAAATGGACATCGTTACCTGTTATCTTCACAGATGCTGGAGCAGAGTCCACAGGGAAATAGGGCTGCTTCTAGGACTGTAGCCAGGATCACAGTGGGCCAGCTGGCCACTGGGGTACATGCCTCCTTCTGAAATCATCCTATATCAGCTTTAGACTCTGCCTGAGTTTTTCAGCAGAAAACTGGGTCCCAAGCCTCCCACAAAGGCACTTTTGTTTATGGATGGCTACTATATTGATATTTTTCTAGGAATATGAAGGCCCTGGTGACTCAGATGAAAAGAATCCTGCAATGCAGGAGACCCGAGTTCTGTCCCTAAGTTGGGAAAATCCCCTAGAGAAGGGAATGGCTACCCACTCCAGTATTCTTACCTGGAAAATTCCGTGAACAAAGGGGCCTGGCAAGCTACAGTCCTTGGGGTTCCAAAGAGTTGGACACAACAGAGCATCTAACACACTTGAAGCAGAAGGGGACCTCCTATTCACCCATTTTGCTAACATCATTCCCTCTACCTATACTTATATATATTTTTCTTTTTCCCTAATCATATTTACCAAAATATTGCTTTCCCCTCAAATAAGGAAGTAAGCAAACAAGCAAATAAACACATTGAATATTTGATTTAATTAGTTCCATCTATTTTATGAATTAAGTTTTATGTTATATATAATAATTTTCTAAACTTTATTAACATCTGTTTTTATTTTTGTTAAATTTGTAACTTATGAGTGATTTCTAATGGAAAAAAGGGATAATCATTGAGAGATATTATAAATAACCCAGAAGAAATCATGTTCCCTATATGATGATAGAGAAGGTTGTATAATTATTTTTTTGTCCTCATTGCAGCACCTACCAAGTGTGACTACAAGATTACCATAGGTCGCACTTGACAACAGATTAACTTAGAAGGACATAGGGCAAGAAGTCTTGCCAGCCAGGCAGTGTTAGTTATTTTTCTTCAATATGAGTTGAGGTTACAGAATTCATTTAGAGTACAAGTCACAGACAGGAAGATAATACCCATGTTGGGTGGTACAAAAGCCTACCTGGCTTAGAAGCCTAATAATCCAAAGGAACCAATATCTCTTACAACAACTTCAAAAACAAGCACAATTTCCAGGGTCCTGAAAGACACAAGGCCAGCTGTATGAGAATTACTGCACTCAAAGAAGCTCAAAGACATGCTTCCTTCCCTGCATTTACTGTTCTCCCAGTTCAGATGACATTTACTACTCAGGGGTCATTTTACTATAAGCGGTGTGCCTGGAAACATAGTTAACATTCCAACTTCATTGCATTTCCAAGAGAACAGAGCTATAAATTAACCAAAAGGCAAATTCTCATACAGAATAGGTGTTTAGTTTGAAATATAGGCCCTATTATTGTTTACACTGTTAATTGTATGGCAAGGTAACATTTTTTTATCCTGTCTATATGACCAAATTCCACCCTTAAACCTTTTTCCTCTCCTGTTCTTCATGTTTGCACAGGTGAAATATGGAAATTATGCTTTTGTGTGGGATGCAGCTGTATTGGAATATGTGGCAATCAATGACCCAGACTGTTCCTTTTATACCATTGGGAATACCGTTGCTGACCGAGGATATGGAATTGCATTACAGCATGGCAGTCCTTACCGGGATGTTTTTTCACAAAGGTAAGATTTGTGTGCAGTTCAAATAAGAAGAGAGAAAATATAGAAAAAGAAAATTCACTTGTTTACTCCATTTAGTTTATTACATTTTGTTTTCTTTGTTTGGAAAACCACAATAAACAACAGCATAAAAGGGAAGTTAAACATTCATTTCCTAAAGCATTGTACTAAAGTATTATTTTTCCCATTAAAGGGGAAAGTTATTGCTGCATATAACTAGTTATTCTCAAAAAGTTGATATAGAAAATAAAATAAAAATGTAATTGAGTTTAGTCTCTGAATTTTTAGGGACTAAAAATGTCATGAAGTAAGCAAAATTAATTCATTTCTAAAAACTGCAAAGCATAAAATAAACTTCAGGACCAAGTTAAAATTTTGAAGCACATACTGATAGGGATGTTTCCATCTCAGTTTTGCAAAGGGAAAACGTGGGAATTTTAGTCTTGTCATTTGGTGTCAAAGTACACATGAGATGAGACTTTGTCATGGAAATTTAGGAGACAGTTTATTAAGAAGTTATATTCATACTGAAATCAGAATTTTCTGTGTTACTTAAGAAAGAAGATTTTGAAACGTATATTTTGGCTTAACAATGTAGATGAAAGTGTTGGGCCTGAAAGGTATTTTAAAAATCACTGCATTTTCTTCTATCTACTACCAAACAAGTTTGAACCTAAAAGAGTGTAATATATTTCAGGTAGAAGTATGTCCTATTTGACACTGATAGTTCATTTGGTTTATAACTAGATATTCTTTAGGTAAAAGCCAGACGAAAGAGAGCAGTACTGGGTAATAGTCTGGGTAGTACTAAGGCCCTAAATTTGAGTGATCAGTTCAGTTCAGTCACTCAGTCGTGTCCAACTCTTTGCGACCCCATGAATTGCAGCATGCCAGGCTTCCCCGTCCATCACCAACTCCCGGAGTTCACTCAGACTCACATCCATCGAGTCAGTGATGCCATCCATCCATCTCATCCTGTGTCATCCCCTTCTCCTCCTGCCCCCAATCCCTCCCAGCATCAGAGTCTTTTCCAATGAGTCAACTCTTCGCATGAGGTGGACAAAGTACTGGAGTTTCAGCTTTAGCATCATTTTTTCCAAAGAATACCCAGGGCTGATCTCCTTCAGAATGGACTGGTTGGATATCCTTGTAGTCCATGGGACTATCAAGAGTCTTCTCCAACACCACAGTTCAAAAGCATCAATTCTTCAGTGCTCAGCTTTCTTCACAGTCCAACTCTCGCATCCATACATGACCACAGGAAAAACCATAGCCTTGACTAGACGGACTAGCCCCCCAAATTTCAAGATAACAAAAATCCAGGTATTTTGTGTTTAATAGAACAAGTCAGTGGTTCAGATGTTTGTTGTGATTCTTCTGTCAGCTACTAGAACCTAGATATCTCTCCTTTTCAGCAAATGAGGATGTTAAACCAACTCTAAGGCCCTACATTAGTCACCTTTTCTGTGTAGCGAACAGCCCAAAGTACCAATGACTTGAAAACCGCTATTTCTCATTCATGGAACATAAGGGCTATGATGTGACTGATTTCTGCTGTGAGTTGTGTGTCAACTGCAGGTCCCTGTTCAGCTTCTTGTCCCAGGGACCAGGCCAGAGAAGCAGTCCTATCTGGGATAAGTTGTTTTCATTTCAAAGGGAACTTGTGAAAGAGGCCAGCAGAACCCTGGCGCCTCCTGTGCTTCTTGCATGGGTGTGGCATACATCACCTCTGCTCACAGACCTTGTAATGAATATTCAGGACTCTTTTCCTTTAGGATGGACTCATTGCAGTCTAAAGGACTCTCAGGAGTCTTCTGCAACACCACAGTTCAAAAGGATCAATTCTTCGGTGCTTAGCTTTCTTTATGGTCCAACTCCTCACATCCATATGTGACTACTGGAAAAACCAGAGCTTTGACTAGACAGACCGTTTTTTTGGCAAAGTGATATCTCTGCTTTTTAATATGCTGTCTAGGTTTGTCATAACTTTACTTCCAAAGAGCAAGCATGTTAATTTCATGGCTGTAGTCACCATCTGCAGTGATTTTGGAGCTCAAGAAGATAAAGTCTGTCACTGTTTCCATTGTTTCCCCATCTATTTGCCATGAAATGATGGAACCAGATGCCATGATTTTCATCTTCTTGCTGGAGATAAAAGACCTGTGCAGATTAAATAATGAACAATACAGACATTTCTGTAAATATGCACTGACATTTATCAGTATTGCTTATTTATGCTGGGTTAAATTGTGTAGTTGAGATATTGAAAAAATTGAATTCCGTACAGAATAAAGAGTTAATCCAAGGAAATATGAATGAAAGCTCTTCAAAGAATGTGAACCTTGGACTTGACCTTGAAAGAATAGTAGAAAATAATTAGGCTGAAGGGAAAAAATAGGGAATTCTTGGACAAACAATGAAAACAAAAGAATAGAAGTGGGAGAGATCAGAATGTATTGGGTAACAATAAAGACATCAAGTTAATCTGAAAGAAAATTTGAAGTTTGAAATTCATATTGAAGGCTACAAGCTGCTACAAGAACCTATTGTTCATTCTGGAGCCCAAGAGTAAAATAGTGATGATGGTATTTAAGGTAAAGTTAATCTAGTTTTGATGTGATGGATGGATTTCAGCAAAGACTAAAACAAACCAGGATGCATAAGGTAATGGAGGCTGATATAGAATGGGACCAAGGGAAATGAGGAGGAAGGACCAAGTAGAAGAGATGCTTCTGATCAAAGAGGCACACCATTATTTCGAATAAATATAGAAAAGAGAATGGAAAGCAAAATGGAATGAAGGGGATGCCAGGGTTTTATGGTTTAAGGTGAGCAGAAAAGTTTAAGGGATGCTAAATATGAACCAGGTCTTCAAGAAAAGGATTATTTATTCATTAGTTGCAGTTAATTGGCCTTTTCTTCACTACAGATATTTTATGTTTCTAAATTTGATTTCTAGGCCTTTTATGCAAAACAAAAAATGAAGCCAATAAAATCACTACCAAACATAATAGCAATTAAAGAAATATTTAATCAATCACACCAAGTATTCCATTTCATACTATCCCTGTGGCACTTTATCTTATCAGTTCAGTTCAGTTCAGTTCAGTCACTCAGTCGTGTCCAACTCTTTGCGACCCCATGAATCACAGCACGCCAGGCCTCCCTGTCCATCACCAACTCCCAGAGTTCATTCAGACCCTTGCCCATCGAGTCAGTGATGGCATCCAGCCATCTCATCCTCGGTCGTCCCCTTCTCCTCCTGCCCCTAATCCTTCCCAGCATCAGAGTCTTTTCCAATGAGTCAGCTCTGTGCATGAGGTGGCCAAAGTACTGGAGTTTCAGCTTCAGCATCATTCCTTCCAAAGAAATCCCAGGGTTGATCTCCTTCAGAATGGACTGGTTGGATCTCCTTGCAGTCCAAGGGACTCTCAAGAGTCTTCTCCAACTTTACCTTATGGAGATTTTAATTCTGAGTCAATGATCTTCTTTCAGTGATCTACTGGAAAACAATATTAAGCATTGAGCATTATTTTTCCTTTGTTTGATTTGCATTATGGACGCTGAGAGTTTAAATTGTCCTTTTCTGTGGAGCTCCTTAATAATGACAGTCTGCATCCTGGTTACCTGGACATCTGGAAGAGGAGAGAGCCAGGAGAGAAACATAGTCTGGCTGCCCCTCTCTGTACACACATGCCATGTTAAGCTGTCACCCAAACTCTCTCCTGGAACCCAGAAAAGGTCTGCATTCATCCCCTTTCACTCTAGCTATTAGGGAAAAGAGAACTTCTTTTTATTAACTGATTTAAAAGTTATAAAGATCATCACACTTGATAATTGTGTTACACTTTACAAATTATTATAAATAGTTTTAATACAGCAGCTTATCCTGGACCACTGATTAGACTGGATCACTGATTGCTCATGTGACTACATTCAGTGAAATAATAATATTCAGTGATTTTTAATAAGTAAATACTAATTAGTTCTCAGGTGACTATGCTCCTGAACCACAGATATAAGATATATAGTACTTTAATATGTAATAAATATGAATATCTAAAATAAATATTATATAGTGGTTTAGTAACTATATTTATTTTCTGCTATCTGCCCAATATGTTATACGCTTATACATTTTAATGACTTCAGACCAATCACAAAATGTTGTATATTTATTTATTACATACTTACATATTAGTGCACAGCTGTTAGTCTACAAGTACATACACTGAGTGAATGAGCCTGTAGTTGGCAAGCATCATCTTAGGCAGCAGCGTCATGGGTTGTAGTAGAGTGTAGAGAGTGTAGACACACTCACTTGTACAGTTGCATGTGAGTAGACATGTGGATGACCAGTAAGTGCTACAACAGATGACCGTAGATTTGGTTGTTTCCTGTTGTTGTTGTTGTTCAGTCGCTAAGTCATGTCCAGCTCTTTGCAGCCCCATGGACTGCAGCACACCAGGCTTCCCTGTCCTTCACTATCTCCTGGAGTTTACTTAAACTCATGTCCATTGAGTCGGTGATGCTATCCAACCATCTCATCTGTATAGCCCTCTTCTCCTGCCTTCAATCTTTCCCAGCATCAAGGTCTTTTTCGACGAGTTGTCTCTTCACATGAAGAGGCTTCAGCTCCAATACTTTGGAGTACAAATACTAGGTAACTTGGAAGCAGAAGTTATTTATATATCTCACCAAATATATGGATCAGAGTACTAGTGTGGCCAGTAATGTTTGTAATGATTTCTCTGAAACTATTTGTGCATCAAATGTTTTGTGTGGCCTTTGTCTTATAATAGTTATTAGTGTAAGAAAATCATCAGAAGTTGTTACATTAAAGATATTTAAGAATGGAAGAGAATTGACTTTTTTACTGATATCATTATGCCATTAATAAAATAATTCCAGTGTATCTTAGCACCTTATCTAGTCATAAGGCTAAAAAGATAACAAAAAATATTTCTGAGGATTTAGTACAATTGCACCTCTGTTTTCAAGCCATAGTGGGTGTCAAGGAGTTCCTTTTTACCTACTGGCTACTAATCCTTAACTTTGGGAATAGAACCACCTAGTGGCACAAAAACAAGAGCATATTTCCAACTACATCGAGAATGATTTTGTTGAATTCATGGATAGTGGCAAAGATGCATAAACAATATCTCAGCCACATCACAGAATTTCAGAATGTTTAGAAATAGAATGAGCAGTAGTTCCCTTTTCACTAGGGTTGTAACTAATCTAAAGGGGTACATGATTTGCTCAGAATCAGAAAAAAATCAATAAAACTGGAAATTGTTCAATTTTTTTTACTTTTGTGTTTAGTTTCTGGTGATTATGCACCCTGTCTTCCCTTATCTTTTTGTTAAAAGCTTATAAAAATGACATAAAACATACTGTTTAATGCTTACTGGGTACAAGACCCTGGTTCTTACATGTAGCAGTCTTTGAGGTAAGTACTATTATTATCCTCATTTTATAAACCCAGAAACTGAGACCACAAAGCTATTAGGTATTAGAACTGAGACTTAAATCCAGATAGTCTGGATTGACATACAAAATTGACATACAGTTTTAACAAGCTGTGGTTTTTGGTTTGTTGTTTTCTTCTGTGATCCAGTATCTCTTTATTGAGCACAGATTAGATTTACAGGATGGGTTTTCCTCATCACATACTCTAATTTGTCAGACTAAGAGCTGTGTTTTAAATAAACACTGAGAGATTGCTCTCTTATTCCTCTCTTCCTCTCTCTCTTAGGGGCACAGAATAGATTAATCATAATCTTTGATTTATAATATATTTTCATTATTTGTCTATAATTGACTATTTTTGTTTCATTTTGAACTCCTTGGATATAGGCTTTTTCCTAGTGCCTATCTCATGCCTACATAGAGTAACCATTCATTAAATATTTGAGGAATGAATAAAAGACCTATCTAACTTTATGCTCAAAGATCATCCTATTTACTTGTAATCAAATATATTGAATACCTATCCTTTGTGCTCGCTTGATATTTAAGAAGTCTTCTATCCTCTCTTATCCCGATAATTTTCTATTTACCTTGATTTGATTTCCCTAATTTTTTATATAATGAGTAATAAAAGTTGAAAAGAAAACAAACAGCACAGCTCCACCTTTCTTTCTACTTCCTACTGTAAGAAATTGTATGCTTCCATTCCCAAAAGAAAGGTAGAAAATATTCCTTTAACTAAAAAGCATAGATCTGTAATCCTTTTATTTTCCAACTTTCTAAGCCCTTTGTTCCCTTTCCAGAAAGAGAAAAAAGCAACCTCCATTGATTGCCCATTAGCAGCTGCAGAATCAGTCACCACTTGGCTTGAAGCTCTCTACTCAGTTGGCTGCAAGGATATAACCAGAAGCCAAAGAGACAACTGTTTTCCCTTTTGACATACAAAATACATACAGTCCTTCTGCTCTGAGAGCAGCGGTGATAATCTCAAGATACTTCTGTTGCTCAGTCATTTAGTTATATCCGACTCTTTGCGACCCATGGACTGCAGCACACCAGGCTTCCCTGTCATGCACTATCTCCTAGTTGGCTCAAATTCATGTCCGTTGAGTCTATGCTGCCATTCAACCAGCTCATCCTCTGTCGTCCCCTTCTCCTCATGCTCTCAATCTTTCCCAGAATCAGGGTCTTTTCCAATGAGTCAGCTCCTCACATCAGGTGGCCAAAGTATTAGAGCTTCAGTATCAGTCCTTCTGATGAATATTCAGGGTTGATCTCCTTGCTGATCAAGGGACTCAAGAGTCTTCTCCAGCACCACAGTTTGAAAGCATCAGTTCTTCGGCACTCAACCTGCTTTATGGTCCAGTTCTCACATTCGTACAATACTACCAGAAAAACCATAGCTTTGACTATATAGACATTTGCCGGCAAAGTGATATCTCTGTTTTTTAATGTGCTGTCTACATTTGTCATAGCTTTTCTTCCAAGGAGCAAGCATCTTTTAAATTCATGGCTGCAGTCACTGTCCACAGTGATTTTGGAACCCAAGAAAAGAAAGTCTATCATAATTTTTTCACCATCTATTTGTTATGAAGTGATGGGACCAGATGCCATGATCTTCGTTTTTTGAATGTTGAGTTTTAAGCTAGCTTTTTCACTCTCCTGTTTCATCTTCATCAAGAGGCTTTTTAGTTCCTCTTCACTTTCTGCCATTATGGTGGTATCATCCACATAACTTAGATTATCGATATTTCTCCTGACTATCTTGATTCCAGTTTGTGCTTCATCCAGCCCAGATTTTGCATGATGCACTCTGCATACAAGTTAAATAATCAGGGTGACAATATACAGCCTTGACATACTCCTTTCCCAATTTGGGACCAGTCCATTGTGTCATGTCTGATTTTAACTGTTGCTTCTTGACCTACATGCAGGTTTTTTCAGGAGGCAGGTAATGTGGTCTGGTATTCCCACCTCTTTGTGAATTTTCCATAGTTTGTTGAGATCCACACAGTCAAAGACCTTAAAGTAGTCAATGAAAGAGAAGTAGATGTTTTTCTGGAATTCCTTTATTTTTTCTATTAGGTATTATTTTTTAAATTATATATACAGTTGACCCTTGAACAACATGAGTTTGAACTGCACAGGCCCACATATATGTGGATTTTTTTGTTATCCAATAGACACTATAGTACCACACAGTTCAATGTTGGTTGAATCCAGGGATGCAGAATCTCAGATAAGAAGGAACCTCAGATAAGAAGGAACCTAGGATATATCAAATTTGTATATAAATTTGATACTATGAGGAAGGTCAGTGCTTCTAACCTCTACTTTGTTCAAGGATCAACTGTATACACCAACACTTAAATGCACACACAAACACATACACACTGTGAAAACCAGCTGGTTTCATCACAGGCACATTTTCTGTTCTAGATCAAGAAAAAGATAGTTTAGATGTGCTATTTATATAAAATAAGAAAAGACTATGTTTCAGAAGTTGCAAAACCAGGGGGATATCAAAGGTTCACATTCAAAGGGAGATAGTAGAAAAATAATAATAATATGTTTATACATACATTTTTGTTTAAGATAACATACATTTTAACATTTAAATGAAGGAAACTATTTTCTTTTCTCATATAACATGCATATATTAAAGAGTAGCCTCTAGAAACCACTGAAAGAAATGTAAATAGAAATGTAGAAGCTACTATTCCTAGCTCAAAGCACCTCACCCCCTCTAAAACATTTGTTTTAAATTTAGAATGCTGAATTTAGGGAATATCAACAAAAGAGGAAAAAAGTTAGGTAGATTTTTTGTCATTTTTTCTGTTTTGTGAATCCTGACGGAGCTATGTTTGTGACTATATCCTGTGGGCTTTACCAATCACTTTGCTGCTTCTAGTGGAGAACCTAAGTCATTTACATTTCTTTTAGTATTTGGTCAAAATAAATTCGAGTATAAGTGTAGTTGATGATATTTCCAGTTTGTGAATATTTCAAAAATATTTATCATATGTGCATTATATGATTTGCAATCAGTTTTATTAATCTCATAAAGCAGCAGCAAAATTTTAAGAAAATGATAAGACTTTGCACTTAAGAAGTATGTAGTATTCTCACTGATGAATACAAACCCAGCCATCAGACAGTGCAGTCCCATGGAGTAGATTCTGAAGTGTTGCATGATTCTGATTTCCTTGTACTTACATCATACTGCATTTGGGGAGCACTTCATCCAAGGTATAAGAGAGTGCCATTTATAAACAAGCATCTTTATTAGACTTTTCTGAGAAAAGTACTGAGATATAGAGAAGATAAATGACTACGGCAAGGCAGAGAGCAGTATTTCAGTTGGATAATGAGCTCACAGCATTGGACCAAGCTAAGAAGCAAGTTGGATTAGCCTTTTTAAAAAAATAAGATTTGTGCCGTTTTTAGATCTCAGTAAGCATCGCTTCATTCAAAAGGCATTTGTTTTGCAAAGAGCACAGCTATTATAGTGGTATAAATTTGGTGAGAAAGAAGGCTGGGCTTTTAACAAAATATTACAGAACTTAAAACGATAAATGTGTATTGCACTTCAAAGCACACATTCACACACACACGTGGACACACGTACACACACACCCACTCATCCCCTCCAGAATCAATTATAAGCCTCTCTCAAAAGCACTCTTATTCCATTATACTTACATCACGTTTTTCTATTCAAACGACCCCATTTTACTCATCAGACTTAGCCTCAAGACATTTTTTACTGTTTTCAAAATTCAGTCTATTTTAAAGGGAAAACTTGATGTCATTGAAAAAAATAAAAAATGTGTTCTTTCTTTATAGACCCTTAAAATATTCTAAGCATAGTAACGACATGGGATTAAGCACATGAGCTCTCATGATAACTATGTTGATAGAAGAAACAACCTTAGGACGTGAGACATGAAGAAACTTTGGTGTGCATTAGGTGAACTCCCTAATTTTGCATCTGTGAAACCAGGAAGGGAAGTTGGGTGACCCACCCAGAGTCTAACCTTGGCCAGAACATGCCCTGGGGATGACGAGTCCAGGCAGCCAGTCCAGTGTTCCATCCCCACCCTGCCAGTTCTCTTTGTTAAAATTTTTATCTTTAAAATTTACTAGTAAAATAAATGTTTTAAGAAGCTCATTTCTATCTTACATAAAGGAGCCAGGAGTATTACTTAGTAAATATACTTAACAGAGTCGCAAACATGACTAGTACATCTGTTTTTAAATTACCATTACTTTATAGACATACAGAGAAAGTAGCACAAAAGATGGATAGAATGCTATGGATTGTGTTATCTTTAATTTATAAGCTACACCATAGCCAAAAATAATAGCTAACATTACTATGAGCCAGCCAAGTGCTACATAAGTGCTCTAACTATATTAAGTCATTTAATCCCCACACTAGCATAAGAGGCGATTACCATCATTAACTTCCTTTTATAGATGAAGAAACTGAGTCACAGGAAAGATTAGCAATTTTCCAAGGTCATAGGCTAATAAGTGACAGAGCCAGGTTTGCACTCACGCTATCTAACACTCCCAGAACTCTAATCACGTGCTCCTCTGTGAACCAGGGTAACAAGTAACCAAAGTGTCTTCATGCCTGCTCAGGTAGCTGCCTTCTCTCACATTAAGATGCTGAATGGCATTTTAGTTTACCCGAAATTCAGGTGACTTTCAGAATTTTAAGCATCATGCCAACAGGAAGAGTCTCCCAATACAAGGGGACAGATCCATTTGAAATTGAAGCTACTTTGTATCAGCTGATCAGAAGTAAACAACAAAAGTATTGAAAATTGAAAGCTGTGGGAGGACACTAATTACTTTCCCTCCCTTTTATCTTCTTTGGCTACAAATAGCTGAAGATTGTACTTGACCAAAACTTTAATCTTTCCTTCATGGAAGTTTTCATTCATCATGACTTTTTAATTGGATGAATCCATAATTGCCTTTTATCTATCTCATTTCATAGTTCTTTGAGCAGCTCAAAAAAACTAACTTCATAATTGGCCAGACTGACTAATTACATAATGAACACTTACTAACATGAAACTAAACCTATAGTAATCCCCTGGTCTCCACAAGGGATTGGTTCTAGGACCCCCATGAATACCAAAGTCCATGGATGCTCAAGTTTCTTATATAAAGCAACACAGTGTTTTCAAATAGCCTACACACATCCTCCCATATACTATCTTTTCTTTTTTTTTCTGTATACTTTTTCTGTATAATCATCTCAGGATTATTTATAATACCTAATACAATGTAGATGCTATGTAAATAGTTGTAAATAAAATGTAAATGCTATGTAAATAGTTGCTGGCATATGGCAAATTCAAGTTTTGACTTGGGGAACTGAGGATTTTTTTCAAATTTTTTGATCTTTGATTGGTTGAATCCGTACATGTAGAACCCACAGATACAGAAGGCTGGCTGTACTATTTCTAGAACTAAATTATGGCTAAGATAAAAATATAAGATTTCCATATTCAATGACATTTATGAGTCTGTATAGTCTAGAATAATGTCTAACAGAGGCACCAATGATTTTTGTTCTACTGAATATAGTTCCTTGCTTTAACACCAACTTCAGAGATACATCTCAAAATGGGCATTCATTTTTTTTAAATAATCCACTCGACATCTATTATTTTATGAAGCTATTATGTTTGAAATAATGTTAGAAAAAAAAAGGCAAGAATGTTAGTGACTATTTTAAATGATTGAAATCCAGCATGTTTTTATTTTACATATTACTGGTCTCAGAAAACGTACATAAAAATTGTGCCTTGATAATATTCTTACCAATATTCCATGGTGAGTGATGGAGACATGATGGAAGGTGTGATGGAATTTCTGTTCTGATAAGATTCTCGGTCTTTTTTCAATATAATGTTTTCTATAGTAATATTTTTATTCTGATCATTTTAGTCAACTTTTCATTTCTTTTCTATTAATTAGCCAAGATCTCTCCAGGGTTAACATGAAGCAAAGTGTGGTGGGATTTTTGTTGACAAGGTTCTTGGTCTTTTTCCAATGGAATGCTTTCCATAGTAATATTTTTATTCTGATCATTTTAGTCTACTTTTCATTTCTTTTCTGTTAATTAACCAAGATCTCTGTAGTACTTCCTATAAAAGTCAGCATGACCCTTCTCAGCAGTCTTTCATATTCCTTGAGCTAATCAACACTAGTTTTACTAATATGAACCTCTTCTGTGTTTTTTAGCAGCTGCAGAAATTTGCCAAACAAATTACCTCCCAGACAAAATATATTCAGTAGAGTGATGTTGAGTACTTCATTAAGACTGATGAGAGAGAACACAGCAGAACCCAGGGGCCCTGAATATCAGCCAAGCTGTGTGGATTATTGTGATATGGGGAGTCATTGAAGAATTTAGTGAAGACTAGCCAGAATCAGAAGTACGCTTTTTGATTTGTTGAGAAAGAATGTGTACAACGAAATAAGAAAGATATTAACTAGAGAAAAGGTAGGAAGCCGTTACTATATCTATAACAAATTCCAAGAATGCATGGATTTTTATTCAGAGATTTATTCCAAGCATCTAGAAAAAAATCCTGCCACATGGCAACTATTTGATAAATATTAGTTAAATGATGTGTAAATGAATCACTAAGAAAAAATGAAACCACGTTGCTGTTGTTCAGCTGCTCAATCGTGTCCAACTTCTTGTGACCACGTGCACTGCAGCATACCAGGCTTCCCTGTTCTTCACGAGCTTCCTGAGTAAAGCATGACCTAAAGACAATAGAAATGAAAGGAAACAGAGAGATATTCTAAGAGCAATGTTGACCATCAGCTAGACACAGAGATGAAGGAACCAAACATGATTTTGAAAACCTTCGCCTTGCTTGAAGATGGATTTTTTTTTCTCAGAAAAGAAGCCACAAGAGAAAACTGATTTGAGAGTAAAAATGCTAATTTTGATCTAGATATCTTGAGTTTGAGACACTGGAAGATGATGTATCCATACAGGGAAATGTAAAGGCTAAATGTAAAGCATGCTAAATCACTTCAGTTGTGTCCAACTCTGGGACTGTATGAACCATAGCCCACCAGGCTCCTCTGTCCATGGGATTCTCCAGGCATGAATTGCCATGCCCTCCTTCATGGCAACCCTCCTCCAGGGGATCTTCCCAACCCAGGGATCGAACCCACATCTCTTGCATTGTCTCCTGCATTGACAGGCAAGTTCTTTATCAGTTGTGCCCTGGGAAGCCCAGTGTAAAGACTATGACATGCAAATGACAATACAGGGTGTGAATTTGAAGGAGAGGCAGGAAGGATAAACATGCTCTTGGGCAAACTCTTCACCAAGGTATTAAAGCCAGAGACATAGCTCATGGAAAGGGTACAGAGATAAAGGGAAAAAGGTTGAAGTCCAAACTTGCTTTCAAATGTCCCCTTTTTGCTTTCCTCTCCTTTCCTTTCCACAGTCACAACCTAATTGAATCGCTTAGTACATTATGTCATGCTTATCCCTTGCTCTCCAAACCTATTCCAATTGCTTTAATGATTTCTTTTTTTACTGAAGTATAGTTAATTTACAGTGTTGTTGTATTGGGCTTCCAGTTATTTTCAAGTATACAGCAAAGTAATTCAGTATATACATAGACCTGTACAAGTATTTATTCTCTTTCAGATTTTTTTCCTTTATAGGTTGTTCCAAGATACTGAGTATCATTTCCTCTGCTATATAGAGTAGGTCCTTGTTTTTTACCTGTCTTATGTATAATACTGTGTATATGTTAATCCCAAACTCCTAATTTATCTCTCCCTAACCGCAACATTCCCCTTTAGTAACCATAAGCTTGTTTTCTATCTTTGTGAGTCTTTTTCTGTTTTGTAAATAAGTTCATATTCAAATCTTACGTATTCTTTGTGTTCTAGCTCCTAACCAATCCTCAGCATAAGTTTTCCTTAGCAAATTCAGCTCTACTCAAACCCTTCACTGTGTTTCTATAGTTTATCTTCTGTGAACCTCATATGTCACTTTTTTGTTTATCATTTCGTGTGTTCATATTTTGGCAATACAAGTATGTTCTAAGTTCTTAACTTGCAAAGAATTGCAAAAGCTATCTTACATCTTTTTAAATTTTCTATAATAAATAGTTATATGGGACATATTCAACAAGTTCTTAAGTAATGTTTGAGAAGGGGGAAAAAGGATAATCCTCTTCTTGCTTGCAAGTTCTCACAAACAACTTACTCCAGAAAAGGATTCATGTTTATTCATTCAACCAACAAATATTTGTTAAGCAGCTACTTAGTGATTAATACTATTTTGTTTTTCTAGAGATAAAATAGGAAATAAGAATAACAAGTTTTTTGCTTTCCTGGACCTTGCATGATACTGTAAAGTTGAAGGAGGACACATAAGTAAGGAAGCAAATAAGTGGGATAATTTCATGTTAGGAAACATGCCATGAAGAAAATATAAAGATAGGTAATAAAAATGAATCTGTGTGGGGAGGGTCACAGAAACCCTTTCTGAGGAAGCAACATCAAATTACATCCTTGAATGTAAAATGTGAAGGAAGAGTATTATGTGTATCTGTCAGTTTCAGTTCAGTCACTTAGCAGTGGCCAACTATTTGCAACCCTGTGAACGACAGCATGCTAGGCCTCCCTGTCCATCATCAACTGCAGAAGTCCACCCAAACCCATGTCCATCGAGTCAGTGGTGCCATCCAACCATCTCATGCTCTGTTGTCCCCTTCTTCTCCTGCCCTCAATCTTTCCCAGCATCAGGGTCTGTTCAAATGACTCAGCTCTTCGCATCAGGTGGCCAAAGTACTGGAGTTTCAGCTTTAACATCAGTCCTTCCAATGAACACCTAGGACTGATCTCTTTTGGGAAGGGCTGGTTGGATCGCCTCTCAGTCCAAGGGACTCTCAAGAGTCTTCTCCAACACCACAGTTCAAAAGCATCAATTCTTTGGCACTCAGCTTTCTTTATAGTCCAAATCACATCCATACATGACTACTAGGAAAACCATGGCCTTGACTAGATGGACCTATGTTGACAAAGTAATGCCTCTGCTTTTTAATATGCTATCTAGGTTGGTCATAATTTTTCTTCTAAGGAGTATGCATCTTTTAATTTCATGGCTGCAATCACCATCTGCCCTGATACTGGAGCCAAAAAAAAAAAAAAAAAATCAGCCACTCTTTCCACTGTTTCCCCATCTACTTCCTATGAAGTGATGGGACCAGATGCCATGATCTTAGTTTTCTGAATGTTGAGCTTTAAGCCAACTTTTTCACTCTCCTCTTTCACTTTCATCAAGAGCCTCTTTAGTTCTTCTTCACTTTCTGCCATAAGGGTGGTATCATCTGCATATCTGAGGTTATTGAGATTTCTCCTGGCAATGTTGATTCCAGCCTGTGTTTCTTCCAGCCCAGCGTTTCTCATGATGTACTCTGCATATAAGTTAAGTAAGCAGTNAAAAAAAAAAAAAAAATCAGCCACTCTTTCCACTGTTTCCCCATCTACTTCCTATGAAGTGATGGGACCAGATGCCATGATCTTAGTTTTCTGAATGTTGAGCTTTAAGCCAACTTTTTCACTCTCCTCTTTCACTTTCATCAAGAGCCTCTTTAGTTCTTCTTCACTTTCTGCCATAAGGGTGGTATCATCTGCATATCTGAGGTTATTGAGATTTCTCCTGGCAATGTTGATTCCAGCCTGTGTTTCTTCCAGCCCAGCGTTTCTCATGATGTACTCTGCATATAAGTTAAGTAAGCAGTGTGACTATATACAGCCTTGACATACTCCTTTTCCTATTTGGAACCAGTCTGTTGTTCCTTGTCCAGTTCTAACTGTTGCTTCCTGACCTGTTATAGGTTTCTCAAGAGGCAGGTCATGTGGTCTAGTATTCCCATCTCCTTCAGAATTTTCCACAGTTTATTGTGATCCACACAGTCAAAGGCTTTGGCATAGTCAATCAAGCAGAAATAGATGTTTTTCTGAAATTCAGATGTTTTTCTCAGTTTCAGCTGCAGCATCATTTCTTGCAAAGAAATCTCAGGGCTAATCTCCTTCGGAATGGACTGGTTGGATCCCTTTGCAGTCCAAGGGACTCTCAAGAGTCTTCTCCAACACCACAGTTCAAAAGCGTCAATTCTTTGGCCTTCAGCCTTCTTCACAGTCCAACTCTCACATCCATACATGACTACTGGAAAAACCATAGCCTTGACTAGACAGACCTTTGTTGGCAAAGTAATGTCTCTGCTTTTGAATATGCTATCTAGGTTGCTCATAACTTTCCTTATAGATTACAGCAAATATGAAGGCTCTGAAGTGAGTCCAGCTTGGAGTGTTTAAAGAATTACAAAGAGTCTAGGATGGCTCAGAGTGAATAAACAAGAGAGTAGTGTGAAAGACTGAAGAATTAGTTGAGCCCAATTGTATTATGAAACCTTAAAAAAAATAGTAAAGACTACAGATATTTCCCTATTAACAAAAGCAAGACATTGGAATTTTTAAAAGGTGGGTTTATTACTTCTATCTACTAAAGTAAAGAAAAAAATTTGGTGGGAGGGAGGGCAGCAGAGACAGTAAGCAAAAGTGAACATAGGAAGGACCAATGCAGACAGCCCAGGAGATAAATGACAGTGGATCAGTGTAGGGTAGGTTACCTGAGATTGGGAAAAGTGATAGGTTCCAGTCTGCCATAACTATAAACTCATAAGCCTGGCAAATGGTATCGATGTGATGGAGGAGGCAAACAGGAATCAGTATGGCTTTCTTTTCTGATGGTCGTACCATTAAATGTGTTGGTCAAGCATGAACCAAACCTAACTTAAAAGCCAGGAGAATTAAGACTTTTGCCTTGGATTTGGTAAGCTTGACCTCATTAAACTGAAATTTAGATATATAAATGTGAAATTTAGGAAAGAAGACAAAATAAGAATTACAGTTAAATAGGTAGAAGGTGCTAGTTATGAAAGACATACACTGGTTGGATTAGTTAGGGTTTGAAAATTTCAGAGATTATTTCAGTAGTAATTATAAAAAGATGCTTAAATTACTTGTGATATCCACTGAAATGGGTGGGAAAAGAATAGAAGCAGAAAAGGCATCTTTTATAAAGATCCTAAAATCTAGTAATAAGAATAGCAAGTGATTTACTTATGTAAAATCCAAGTTATAATTTCTCAAGGAAAGAAATGTATCTCACATAGCAAATTTATCATATCTAGGAGTAGATATCTTGAAACATGGTTGATTCACAAGGATAGTGTTTTCAAGGACCAAAGTTCTTTCTACCCATCTTTCTACCCATTTCATTCTCCATCCTTGGTAGAATGAGATGGGACTGTCCTCAGGCTCACCTGCCTTGTGATGAAAAGCTGCTTACAATAGCAGTAGGGCGAATGTGTTTCCCTGTTTCCACTGAGAAGAGCATGTGTAATCTCTCTTCTCAAGCACGAATATAAATCTGACCCTTCTGCTCAGTTAGTTCATCTTAGGTCAGATGTTTACCCCTGAAATGAGCAGATCCTCTGGAGAACATATACTCATAGCTTAAATCTATCTAACAGAGTGGAAGAGATACTGAAGAGTCAACTATAGCATCCCTTACAAATCTGAAAGAAGAATTAATAGATACTGGAGAACATAAGGAACAAAGGAGAGTCATAAATATGCATAATAATGCTAGCATTTATTACACATCTGTTTCAAGTTAGTCGTTCTTCTAAAAGTTTCCCAGAGACTCCTTTAATCTTCACAAAACCACAAGAGATAGATATTGTTATCCTGTTTTATAGTCAAGGAAACTGACATGTAAAAACATTAAGTAAACTGCTCAAGATATAGTTAATAAACTCCTGAAGTGGGATTTGAACCCTGGCTCCTGAGGCCATGCCCTTAAACAGAAAGAGCCATGATAGATAACATCTGTGCGTGCAGGCATACTAAGTTGCTTCAGTCATGTCTGACTCTTGTGACCCCATGGACTCTGTCCATGGGATTCTCCAGGCAAGAATACTAGAGTGGGTTGCCATTTCCTGCTCCAGGGAATCTTCCTGATCCAGGGATCCAACCTGAGTCTTCTGTGCTGGCAGGTGGATTCTTTACAACTGAGCCACCAGGAAAAGTACAGATTACTTACAATCTATGTTATCTCATTTAGTTATTGTAAAACTTCATTGAAGGAAGGATTATTGTACCTTTTTTTATAGGTTAAGCAATTTAGGCTTAGAGAGCATAAAGGAAAAATACTTTAGTGGTGAATCTATAAACATAAATTGTATAGCAAGCTAACCAGTTGGAGTTATAATGTCCTTTTGCACATCTTCCTCAATTCCACTTATTTACTTTCGTCCACCTCATCAACCGTGAGCTCTTTCTAAACATCCAATAGCACTTTTTCAACTGCTATATTGATCATATCATACAGTCTTTCAGATCCCTTTGTGATGGTCATTCCTTTTGCCTCTTTAGAATCTTTGTTATTAATCAATTGCTTTCTCTATAACTTGATCCAGTATTTTGAACAGTGCTTTGCCTGCAGGGACTTAATAAAACAGTATTAACAGGTGTATTAGATAGAAGTCTTCCAGATTTTCACCTAATTGGACAATTTCTCCTAATTAGCCATTATCTTTATCCCAATAAAATATCTTTTTCTTTTACTATCAAAATTAGCTCCTTGAAAGTAGAAACTCTGTCTCTTATAGTCACTAAATTTTATCCAGTTTTCATGCAGGGTGAAAAAACTTTACTAATAAGATCTTTTTTGCTTATAGAAGAAAAACAATTTCTCTACTGTATCTCCAAAGCTATATTCCTAGTGTTTTCTCTCTCCATAACATCATAAAGTACACAGATCCCTTGTTAACATAAAATCACATAACCATATACTCCTGAAACTAAGAGTTGTAATATTTTATCTGTTTCACAGCCATCTTTACAAGGTCATTGTAAGAAAAGAAAATTCCTTAGATGAGAGATAAATGTGCCATGGTCATATAGCTATATTCTGGCAGAGTTTGAATGACAGAAAATTCCAGATTTTCCTACTATCACCCTTGTGTACTTTTTTCTGCCCCTAAAACCCTAATCTACCCCCAAAACTTTGAGATTTCTGAAGGCAAAGTAGATATGTAAGCTTTGAATCAGTCACTTTGTAAATGGAGGAGATGCTCAGTTCAGTTCAGTTGCTCAGTCGTGTCCGACTCTTTGCGACCCCACGAATCGCAGCACGCCAGGCCTCCCTGTCCATCACCATCTCCCAGAGTTCACTCAGACTCACACCCATGAAGTCAGTGATGCCATCCAGCCATCTCATCCTCTGTCGTCCCCTTCTCCTTCTGCCCCCAATCCCTCCCAGCATCAGAGTCTTTTCCAATGAGTCAACTCTTCACGTGAGGTGGCCAAAGTACTGGAGTTTCAGCTTCAGCGTCATTCCCTCCAAAGAAATCCCAGGGTTGAACTCCTTCAGAATGGACTGGTTGGATCTCCTTGCAGTCCAAGGGACTCTCAAGAGTCTTCAACACCACAGTTCAAAAGCATCAATTCTTCGGCACTCAGCCTTCTTCACAGTCCAACTCTCAAGAGATGCTAAGGACCCCATAAAGTTCTTGTCTAGCTTCTTCCAGCCTCTCCCAGCTCATCCTGTACCACCCACTCTCTCCACCAGCACCTGTAACCCAAGGTACAGATCTAATCCTGGTGCCTGCTTCTTCCCCAGGCCTTCATTTTTGCACTCACCTCCTCTCCATTTAACTCCTACTCAACTTCCCACCTCAATTTCAATGGCCTATTCATAAGGTGAAATCTAGTCACTTTTTTCAACTTCCATTCCCTTTCCTCCAACAGATGCTAGCTCTGAATAGATGTTTACCAGCCCACCTCAAGGTGAGGGGGTAAGGGGGACAATGTAGACAGATGTTAACTTGAGGAATTAAGTTTAAACAATTGTCTTTTGTTCTGAGATTATAGCCGTCTTATATTTGGAGAATTATATATCTTATCATTTAGGAAATAAACGCAGATTTCTTTGAATATCCTTACTTAAAAATGAAGCAACCTTAGTCAAATTCCCTAAATAGTTTTTTCTGAAGTGTGTAAGTCTTGGAATTACATATCCCTTACTCAAAGTGACTGTGGAGGAGTGAAGGTGGGGAAGAGAGATTAAAAAAAAAAAAATGATTAGTATGTAAGCAACTTGCTATACAAGATCTCCATTCCAGTCTTATTTCCTTTTTTAAAGCAACTTGGTGCTTTAAAAACTCAGTATTATGTCACAGTTCTATGTGAAACAGGAGTTTCTAAGCTGATGCTGCTGACACGGCTTTCACATTTCTTACCTTTAAAAAAAGTCTTTTGGGATGTTTTACACAGAATTCTATGCCCTACTTTAAATCTAAGAACTTTTTGACCTTCAGTATATGGAGAGAAATGTAAAAAAAAATAAATGAGAAAAATGGCTTGTTCAAAGAGAAGCTTTTTAAAAATCTTCAAGCAAAGCTCTTTTCATTATCACTGATTAAAATTAAAGGAATAACAAACAAAGCTTTAAAAGGATTTGTTCCTTGAAACCTTTCATAAAAGGAGTTGTTCCTTGAAACCTTTCATAAACACACTGCAGAAAATATTCCGTCCTGAAACAAAGACATGTTGAGCCAGCTTACTGAATACAAAATGAGCAGACTGTCTGACTCAGATGGAAGGTGAACATTTGAGGTCTCAAGTAGCCATTGTAACCACCATCTGTAAAATCATTTCTCTGAAAACCGGCTACCTCTAGGATACAGATTCTGCATAATCTCACAAAAGACAGTAGAGAAATCCCTTCAGGAAAGATGAAAAAGTGAGCCATTGCATACCACCTTCAGAGTTTCTCACATCCTTTGCCAACATTGGAAATTCATCTTAACTCAGTCAGCAACCAACTGATGCACTCCCACAGGTTAGAATATTCCTTTTCTTCTCCACCAAAAATGACCTCGTGTACACCAATAGTTTTGCAGGGAGCACAAGGGAGTCATTCTCTTGATAATACAGGATTTAAAATTCAGAACTGTGGAATTGCCCAGGAAGATTTCCAAAAGAATTCGGTCACTTGATGGAGCTTATGCTGTACACAAAAGAGAGGCTCCACAATGAAACACCTGATTAAGAGCAGTTTTGAATTCCTAAGCTTTCCTTTCTTCTGTATTTTTACACTTTTGAAATCCATGCAATGGCTGTTAGGAAGAACATGGAATGAAGGACCTTGTATTACCTCAGTTTCCTGTTTGTCTGCCTGTTTTGATGCAGTCACACCACAGGGCCAGTATGAAAGATAAACTTAAAATGCAATAAAAATTAAAATTGAACTAAAAGGGCAATTCATACCGAAATCAGTGAGATCAGCCATATATGGTATGTGGCCTGATGTGTTTCAGGTTAATGTAAATTATTTGGAATTAGAAGAACTAACACAAACTAGCAATGCTAGGTCCCATTTGACAAATATTTTTTAACCACTTGCCATGTGCCAGACAGTACACAGGGCAGTGGATCTATAGTTGTGAACTAGACACAGTCCCAGCCTCCAAGCCACTTACTCTCAAGCAGGAAAAATAAACCCGCTAAAGGAGTATTTTCTGTTCTGTCTGATTTGTGTTCTAAGAACACAAGCAATAGATAAAGAACTCTGGTGAAAAGGATCAGGAAGGCTTCCTAGGGAAGCTGATACTGAACAATTTAAAGAGCAGTTGAAGTCAGTTGATATTATGGGCTGAATTTTGCCTTCCTAAAATTCCTTTCTTTTGGTTCTAATCCCCAGCACCTCACAATGTGACTGCATTTGAAGATAAGGTCTTTAAAGAGGTAATTAAGGTTAAGTGAAGGCACCAGGGCAAGTGCAATGCAGTCTGATCAATGTCCTCATAAGAGGACTCAACACATACAGGCAAAACTACAGGAAGGGACAGTAGAGAAGCCNAAGAGATGCTAAGGACCCCATAAAGTTCTTGTCTAGCTTCTTCCAGCCTCTCCCAGCTCATCCTGTACCACCCACTCTCTCCACCAGCACCTGTAACCCAAGGTACAGATCTAATCCTGGTGCCTGCTTCTTCCCCAGGCCTTCATTTTTGCACTCACCTCCTCTCCATTTAACTCCTACTCAACTTCCCACCTCAATTTCAATGGCCTATTCATAAGGTGAAATCTAGTCACTTTTTTCAACTTCCATTCCCTTTCCTCCAACAGATGCTAGCTCTGAATAGATGTTTACCAGCCCACCTCAAGGTGAGGGGGTAAGGGGGACAATGTAGACAGATGTTAACTTGAGGAATTAAGTTTAAACAATTGTCTTTTGTTCTGAGATTATAGCCGTCTTATATTTGGAGAATTATATATCTTATCATTTAGGAAATAAACGCAGATTTCTTTGAATATCCTTACTTAAAAATGAAGCAACCTTAGTCAAATTCCCTAAATAGTTTTTTCTGAAGTGTGTAAGTCTTGGAATTACATATCCCTTACTCAAAGTGACTGTGGAGGAGTGAAGGTGGGGAAGAGAGATTAAAAAAAAAAAAATGATTAGTATGTAAGCAACTTGCTATACAAGATCTCCATTCCAGTCTTATTTCCTTTTTTAAAGCAACTTGGTGCTTTAAAAACTCAGTATTATGTCACAGTTCTATGTGAAACAGGAGTTTCTAAGCTGATGCTGCTGACACGGCTTTCACATTTCTTACCTTTAAAAAAAGTCTTTTGGGATGTTTTACACAGAATTCTATGCCCTACTTTAAATCTAAGAACTTTTTGACCTTCAGTATATGGAGAGAAATGTAAAAAAAAATAAATGAGAAAAATGGCTTGTTCAAAGAGAAGCTTTTTAAAAATCTTCAAGCAAAGCTCTTTTCATTATCACTGATTAAAATTAAAGGAATAACAAACAAAGCTTTAAAAGGATTTGTTCCTTGAAACCTTTCATAAAAGGAGTTGTTCCTTGAAACCTTTCATAAACACACTGCAGAAAATATTCCGTCCTGAAACAAAGACATGTTGAGCCAGCTTACTGAATACAAAATGAGCAGACTGTCTGACTCAGATGGAAGGTGAACATTTGAGGTCTCAAGTAGCCATTGTAACCACCATCTGTAAAATCATTTCTCTGAAAACCGGCTACCTCTAGGATACAGATTCTGCATAATCTCACAAAAGACAGTAGAGAAATCCCTTCAGGAAAGATGAAAAAGTGAGCCATTGCATACCACCTTCAGAGTTTCTCACATCCTTTGCCAACATTGGAAATTCATCTTAACTCAGTCAGCAACCAACTGATGCACTCCCACAGGTTAGAATATTCCTTTTCTTCTCCACCAAAAATGACCTCGTGTACACCAATAGTTTTGCAGGGAGCACAAGGGAGTCATTCTCTTGATAATACAGGATTTAAAATTCAGAACTGTGGAATTGCCCAGGAAGATTTCCAAAAGAATTCGGTCACTTGATGGAGCTTATGCTGTACACAAAAGAGAGGCTCCACAATGAAACACCTGATTAAGAGCAGTTTTGAATTCCTAAGCTTTCCTTTCTTCTGTATTTTTACACTTTTGAAATCCATGCAATGGCTGTTAGGAAGAACATGGAATGAAGGACCTTGTATTACCTCAGTTTCCTGTTTGTCTGCCTGTTTTGATGCAGTCACACCACAGGGCCAGTATGAAAGATAAACTTAAAATGCAATAAAAATTAAAATTGAACTAAAAGGGCAATTCATACCGAAATCAGTGAGATCAGCCATATATGGTATGTGGCCTGATGTGTTTCAGGTTAATGTAAATTATTTGGAATTAGAAGAACTAACACAAACTAGCAATGCTAGGTCCCATTTGACAAATATTTTTTAACCACTTGCCATGTGCCAGACAGTACACAGGGCAGTGGATCTATAGTTGTGAACTAGACACAGTCCCAGCCTCCAAGCCACTTACTCTCAAGCAGGAAAAATAAACCCGCTAAAGGAGTATTTTCTGTTCTGTCTGATTTGTGTTCTAAGAACACAAGCAATAGATAAAGAACTCTGGTGAAAAGGATCAGGAAGGCTTCCTAGGGAAGCTGATACTGAACAATTTAAAGAGCAGTTGAAGTCAGTTGATATTATGGGCTGAATTTTGCCTTCCTAAAATTCCTTTCTTTTGGTTCTAATCCCCAGCACCTCACAATGTGACTGCATTTGAAGATAAGGTCTTTAAAGAGGTAATTAAGGTTAAGTGAAGGCACCAGGGCAAGTGCAATGCAGTCTGATCAATGTCCTCATAAGAGGACTCAACACATACAGGCAAAACTACAGGAAGGGACAGTAGAGAAGCCATCTACCAGCCAAGGAGAGAGACCTCAGAAGAATTAACCTTGCTGACTCCTTGATCCAGGACTTCTAGCAGGCAGAACTACAAGAAAAGGAATTTCTGGTCTTTAAGACCCCAGTCTTTGGTACTTTGTTATGGCAGCCCTAGCAGATTAATACAGTTGCTGAAGTAAAGTACATACTATACAACTGAAAGAGCAGGAGGAAGAGGTCCCCTATGGACTGATTATGACAGAGGATGGCAGCAAATGAACCTAGAGAGGCACATGGGGGTCAGGGGTAGAAACTTCTGCCTCCTTCACCAAGTCCTGGTCAAAAAGTTCAGACTCCATCCTGAGGGTGGCAGGATACCATCAGAGGTCCTTTTACATGAGATTAGATATAAAGAGCTTACATTTTATAAAAGTTACTCTGCTGCAGTGCTGATTATTGATTATCTGGAAGTAGACTTTAGCAGCTGGGAGACCAATCTGAAAGTTCCTGCAGTCATCCAAATGAGAGATGTTACACTGAAATGGAGAGAAAAGTAATCTTGAGACATGAAAGAACATTGTGGAACAAAGCAAACAAACAAAAAATAGCTATCAGACAAAGCACAAGGAGAGAGGTGCTAGAATGATCTCTGAGCCTCCCCCACACCATCACGTTTCCACCCCAGTGGTTAGTCTTTGCAAAGTAGCCACATTTCTACTGGCGGAGAAGGCAAATTCCATTTTTATGAATTAATATATTTGGCAACATCTCCTAAGGCACCTGCCAACACCAGTGTATCTCAGGCTTGGACTCTTGAACTCTGAGTTCTGTGAACACTAAATTCATCCACACTTTTGAAAAAGAACAGGGATTGAGGCAAATTCTATAATACCTATATTTATAACACTGCCTACAAGTGTTCTATTCTGTAAGTGTGAAAATGGCCAATGGAATACTCACGAACCCTCTTGATGTGTACCAATAGCCTTGACATCCCTGAGGAAGAATAAACTACCTTCTAAATATAGTTAGCTAAGAAAAGGAAGTAGAGGGGAAGGGAGCAGAAGATGGGGAAATGGAGGAGAAGAGAGAGAGGTTTTGGGTTTGGGGTTTTTCTCACTATTTGACTGCTTTGTTGAGCTCTCTCCAAACAACTTACCTTTAAGTGCAAAAGGATGACGCTCATCTCTTGGAAGAGAGTCCGGTCCCTGCTGGAGCCTAGATGAAATCGATGTGTCTCATTTTATTAGGAGCTTTGCAGAAAAGCAAATAGGAGTTGACAAGAAATAATGTAAAGTCAGGGAGTCTTAGTACACGTGAAAACTTTATTTGCCATCTATGCGATGTTCAAATATTAGAAGGATTTATTTTTATTATCCCTTTCTTCCAAGTGCTCCATTTTAAATGTCAGTGAGCTTTTAAAAATAAGGACAGGTTTTAGCAAATTGTCAGTCAAGGCTTATTTTCTTTTATTTCCCAGGTGTTTCTTAATAAGTGAGTTTACTGTAGCCCGCGTGTCTGTCTGTCCAGTAGCCAACCTTTCCATGTCCTCTGTTCAGTGTTCACATCTTCTCTCTCTCATCGTATTTCCCAACTGCCCCTTAGTGCTTTATCTTCAACACTCTATGACTTCCCAAACCAGAAGGTTTGCAAGGGAACATCACTTTGTGCTTCCTACGGAAGCGTAAGCACAAAGAAATGATAAAACTCTGGCCCCTGCTTTATTCGTAAAACACTTTGCAAAGTGCATTTAGTAATTTGCCATTGTAACCAATGGCATGCGGAGCTTTCAGGGCCCAGTTCTGACACTGTATTTAGTTCATTTTTGACTGCTCGGCTGAAACTTCCATTTGTATGCATTTATTCTGCTTCACACATTATGTTATCAGTCACTTTCAATATTTCAAAGTCACAGCAGGCTTTTTCTGACACACGTTTATCAGAATGAACTGCCTTGATTGCTATTATTACAGAATACAGTGCCTGAGTAAGGGGAAAGGCATATGTAGTACCAGAATATTGAAACTGCCTGATAAAACAATAGATACAAGAGAATAAAAATAGAATAAATGCATATAAATGGATGCTTTATAAGGCCAGCAAAATGTAGCAGTATAAAATAGGCATATAGAGTTCAAAAACCCGTGAAGAAAAATGTAATAAAAATTTTTTGAAGAAGATGAGATCCCAATTGAAAATTTCACTGTCCCAGTGTCAGAGAATAAGTGGATATTACATACTTCTTTTCAGTAATCATGGATTCAAATAAGCTCTACGTATGGATGTTGCCTTTGAAATCCACTACTGAATAACAAAGAACATGAGAAAAACACATGCTCCAACCAAAAATAAAGTTAATGAAAGCTATAAGGAACTAATCGGAACTCCAGACCCATTACTCCTTTATTCTTGATAGGTTACTGAATAGATCACCCAGCAGAAGACCTGTGTCCTATTTGCCTGCTCTTTACTTCACTTTTCATCTTTAATCAGACTTCAGAACTGCATACCAAAGAACCACAGAAATCAGTTTTGGAGTCAGAGGACACCAGTGTCTATGTGTGGGCCTCCTTAGAATTTCTTAAGTTTCAAGAAAGTTTATTTCATGCATAAAGCATGAAATAAAAAACAAGCCACAGTAATTGGTATACCAAATATCTTTCTAAAAGTGAATTAGGGGCTTCCCTGGTGATCCAGTGGCTAAGACCTCCCCTTCTAATGCAGGGAGTGTAGGTTCCATCCCTGGTCAGGGAGCTAAGACACCACATACTGCTGCTGCTGCTGCTGCTGCTGCTGCTGCTGCTGCTGCTGCTGCTGTCGCCTCCGTCGTGTCCAACTCTGTGCGGCTCCAGAGACAGCAGCCCACCAGGCTCCCCCATCCCTGGATTCTCCAGGCAAGAGCACTGGAGTGGGTTGCCATTTCCTTCTCCAGTGCATGAAATGGAAAGTGAAAGTGAAGGCGCTCAGTCGTGTCAGACTCTTAGCGACCCCATGGACTGCAGCCCACCAGGCTCCTCCGTCCACGGGAGATTCCAGGCAAGAGTACTGGAGTGGGGTGCCATTGCCTTCTCCGAAGATATCACGTGCCTTGTGGCCCAAAACCCCAAACTGTAAAACAGAAGCAATATTGTAATGAATTCAATAGAGAGTTTTAAATGGCCCACATCAAAAAAATCTTTTTTAAAAGAGTGAATTAATAGAATACAAAAATCTGAAGCATTTTAATTATTTCCAAAGATGAGGAAAACAGAAAAACCTAAGTATTGCTCTTTTCTTTAGGACATTTATATATCTTTATGAATTTGCCTCAGATCATGTATTCCTTAGTATATATTCTTCCAAAGTAATATTCAAGAAATTATGGTAGATGTAGAAAACTTCCATCTCACAGACCCACAGTTTGGAAACCCCAAATTAAAGGAAATTGTAATACCACTCAAAAAACAACTGAAAGATCTAGGTAATTACCTGCTTACTCTATTCCAGAAATAATATCTCATCTCTTCTAAAGAAATTGTTTAATTTGAATGTTATTTAAAGCCCTGAAATGAAGAAGGGCTCTTTTAATTCTTTTGAATCCTTATAATTAAGTGTCAAATCACATTTTAAAAATTTTAGACAGATTAAATTATTCTGTCATCATCTCAGTTATTCGTTGTCCTGGCCTTCTTACAAATATTAATAGTTTTTTGGTGTGTATTGACTCTTCACAGACCATCTGACCAGTAGCATTAACTCTAGATTTATACACAGAAAAGAGTATGGTGAAATGCACACTGATTCAGAAAAAAAATTTTAATTTGAAAAATATGCTTATTAACATAATTTTATTATTCATAAATAGGTATTTTTTAAAAAGAATATCTACCAATATAGAAAATAAACATGGTTATCAAATAAGAAAAACAAGAAGGGATAAATTAGGAGTTTGGAATTAACATATGCACCCTACTATATATAAAATAGATAACCAACAAGTACCTACTTATAGCGCTGGGAACTATATTCAGTATTTTGTAATAACCTATAAGGGGAAAAAAATCTGAAAGAAATAGATATATACTATATATAACTGAATCACTTTGTTGTATACCTAAAACTAACACATTGTAAATCAACTGCCCTTCGGTTTTAAAAAATAATAATAATAATTTGATACTTTCAAATTGTGGTGCTGGAGAAGACTCTGGAGAGTCCCTTGGACAGCAAGGAGATCAAACCAATCAATCCTAAAGGAAATTAACCCTGAATACTCAATGGAAGGACCTATCCTGAAGCTGAAGCTCTAGTGCTTTGGCCACCTAGTGTAAAAGCCAACATGTTGGAAAGACACTGATGCTGGGAAAGATTGAAGGCAAAAGGAGAAAAGGGTGGCAGAGGAAGAGATGCTTAGATATCATGACCGACTCAATGGAAATGAATTTGAGCAAACTCCAGAAGATAGTGAAAGACAGGGAATCCTGGCATGCTACAGTCTCTGGGGGTGCACAGTCAAACTCGACTTAGCAACTGAGCAACAACAACAATAATAACAAAGCAAGAAAAAAGAATACCATATAGAATATTAAAATGTCTTGAGATTTTAAAATAAAAAAGACATGATGCAAAGTATGCAGAATATATCATATTTTAAATACATATCTTTACTGTATCAAGCAAATTCAAAGCACTAACAATTTTGTTAAAATATCTATTTTATTTTCTAATAATAAGAATAATCACTTCTAGACAGCAATTATTTCTCTCTGAGGGAAAACAAAAAAGTTTACTGCAGTCAGTAGTCATTTCAGTAAAGTGTTTCTAGTCCTAATTAATGTGTTAGGAGAGATAAATATATTCTGTTTTGTGTAAAAATTTTGAATTTATTTTCCATTGAATAACTAAATATGTTCAGTCTTAATTTTATTCCACAATCTATGGAGACATTAAAAATAAGTGCCATAAAGTGTAAAGATTGGGAGACTTGGAAAACCCCTAACATACATTAAGCAATTTGTTTGTATTAATTAACCCAGTTACTAATTTGGAAAAATCTTTATGTCAGCTTAGAACTGCTACAAGTGATTATATCTGTTAAAAATAAAACTAATTTAGTCTGTTCATCAACATGCACGGATACCTTTATTGAATAAAGCAAAGTATATGTAGATATTATGCAGTGGAATTTTAAGGTAGATCACCAATAAACAGAGAATTTATATTTTTATCAGTTTATCAAATCAAATGAGATTTGCTCATTACAAAATTAAATGCTTCATCTGCAGATATACATCACATTTTCCACAAACTCATACATCCTCCTTCACACACACATACTCACTCACACACTGCTCACTGCATTCTGCACTCCCAGTCATTCATTTCCTTCCCCATATTTGACTCATAATTATCCTACCAAAAAGGACAGCTGTGAAAAGGTGAGGCAACTAATTCTAGCTGTCATTTCAATAAAATACCCCTTAAAAAGTTCAATTTTTATTAGACCTTTTTATAGTTCTCACTGCTTCAGAAAAGTTCATATGATCAGTTCTTTGTTCAGGTAGTTTTAAAGGTGTCATTTTTCTCATAGATGTTTTACTGCTCTAGGGGAGAAAGGGTTCAGTATATTGTCATTTAGTGTGCTGTGAGCCTGTGGTGGGTGTACAAGTCTGGCTTCTGAGTGCCTTCATCTAGGGATGTACATGATAACAATAACACCTATTTAAAAATGAGAAATTCTTCTTTAGCTAGGTAGCCCTATCTTCAGGTGATATTTTATTCATATTCTTACCCCTTTTATTCATAGTTTCCTTATAATGTTAAGCTTCTATTTCTTCCTTATTTGTATCTTAATAGAAGCTCATTTCAATTTATCTTTGTAGTAATTATAACACTTTAATTTGTTTAGAATATTGTATATCATATTTTTAGGACATTGTATGTATTTACAGATATTTAATGAATGCTGATGTTAAATGTAGATCAACCAAATGACTTTGAACCACTCTTACGGATGAAGAGTTCCCACCAAACCATAAAAATTTTCTCTACTCTCAGTATTCCATCATAGCAGTGTTTGATTTTGTAGGATAGCAATGCCTTCTACCATAGTGTCTTTCCTGAATGAAAACAAAAGAGAAGTAAATATGGCACATTTGTTGGTTCACCCATACATTCAAAAGCTCAAGCACAAATGTAGGGGAAAATATCTGACTTCTCATTTTTAATCAGCTCTGCCCCAGCTTCAAAAAACTCATATCCAAAGCACCAGTTCTTATTTGTTTATTTACTGTGATAGAGTTCTTATTCAAAGTATTCTACTTAAGTCTCTCCTTGGGGGACTATCTGGAAGCTACATTGAGGGCAGAAATCGCTAGTTGGATTGCCTAAGATACAGATTTCTTGCAGAACCTAATACAGCTGCCAATTTACTTTTGAGGGCAATCAGGATGCTCATTAGTAATTGAGTTGAAGCAGAGAGGAACTTCATTTGTACCGAGTCAGTGACCTGGATCGTTTTCAGAATGAGTATTGAGCTGAAATGGACCATTCATTTCTACTTCCAGTGGGATACTGTACCAAAAGGTTATGGCTCTTACCTTCCTCTAACAGTGATAGGGATTTTCAGGAGCAGAAAACGTCACTTTATGTTTGCAATTTATAGCTCAGGGTAATTTTTAATATGATTTTGTATTACTCTTACAGCATGAAATAAGCCTGTATTTTCAGCTAACATGTGGGACTGAGTCCAACACCTTCATTTAGTAGGTAATTGAAATATGACAGTTTATGCTGATGAATCAAAGGTTTCAGAAGTGGAGAAGGAGATAAAAGAAAATAAACAGACAAATCTGGAGCATGATCAACAGAAGTGGGCATAAAGTTATAGGGAACTTCGGTGGTTTATTAAAGTGGTGTTAAGCGAATAAAGTATTGAAATAATGCTACTTTAATCATTTAATAGCAGAAGCCTGTAGAGGACATATGATAGCCAGGCCCTATTCAAATAGCTTTACATATGTTGTAATTTTTGTCCTTACAGCTCCCCTATTTTACAAATGAAAGAACTAGAGATTACAAAGACTTTCCCAAAATCATACAAGTAGCAAATGATGGAACTGGTATTCACACCTCAGCAGTCTGGCTCCAGAGTCAGTAATCTTAACCACAATACTCTATTACTAGTCTGGAAAGCTGGTGAAATAGGCCACCAGGGTTATACAGATGGTCCCCAACATGATGGTTCAACTTACCAATTTTTCAGCGTTGCAGTAGCGCAAGCATTGTGCATTCAGTAGAAACCATACTTGGAATTTTGAATTTTATATCTTCCTGGGCTATCAACAAGGCTTCCCAGGTGGTTTAGTGGGTAAAGAATCCGCCTGCAATGCAGGAGACACAGGTTTAATCCCTGCATCAGGAAGAGCCCCTGAGGAGGGCATGGCAACCCACTCCAGTATTCTTGCCTGAGAAATCCCATGGACAGAGGAGCCTGGCAGGCTACAGACCATGGGGTCACAAAGAGTCAGACATGACTGAAGCAACTTAACACACACACACAGGCTATCAGTATCCAGTGTGATACCCTCTTGTGATGCCCGGCGGCAGCAGCAAGCCACAGCCCCCAGTCAGCCATACATTCATGACAGTAAAAAATCAATATACTTATAAACATTCTGTAATCATACAACCATTCTATTTTTCATTTTCAGTGTAGTATTCAGTAAATTACATGAGATATTCAACATCTTGATATATAATAGGCTTAATGTCAGATGATTTTTCCCATCTATAGGCTCATATAAGTGTTCTGAGCACATTTAAAGTGTACTAGATTAAGCTATGATGTTTGGTAAGTTAGGTGCATTAAATGCATTTTATGCTTAAAATATTTTCAACTTAAGGTGTGTTTACCAGGACAAAGCTCCATCATAAAATGGGAAAGATCTGTATTGCATTCAGATTCTAAGTTGCTATTATGATTTATAATTGAGAAATATATATTTGGTCTTCATCTGGTGTAGATTTGCTAAGAATCTTAAAATTTCATAAGTAATGAGAGCAACGAAGATGACTTATAAAATGTTAATGAGGTGACTTTTGGACTGTACCTACTGATGGGGAGGAAATGGAGGAGGGGGTGCAAGGAGAACAAATCTGTTTGGAGGACTGATATCTCAGGAGAGTAGAGAAGCTGGTGGTTGAATGAATTACCAGTGGTCAGTGAAATGATCATGCCTACAAAATAAAGCCTTCCTAAAAACCCAAAAGTACAAGGCTTCCAAGCTGCTGAACATTTGGGGAGAGTGACATGCAGAAGAGACCAAGGAATATCATGACCTTCCCACATACCTTGCCCTATGTTCCTCTTCCATTTGGCTGTTTCTGAGTTATATCTTCTTCTAATAAGGTGATCCAATAACTAAACCATTTATCTGAGTTCTGCCAGCTACTCTAGCAAATTGATCAGACCCAAGGAGGGGAAGGGGGTTACTAGAACCTCCAATTCAGTTAATCAGAGGCACAGTTGACAACCTGGACTTGCAGTTGGCATCTGAAGGGACTTAGGGAAGTCTTGTAAGACTGAACCCTTAATCTGAGGAATCTGATGCTATCTCCAGGTAGACGGTGTTAGAATGAAGTTGAACTATAGGACACCCAGCTGGTGTTTGAAAATTGCTTATTGGTGTGGGAAACCCCCTACACACACAGACACATATACATCAGAGTTGGTGACCAGACTCATTCAGTTACCACCAAGTAAAGAATTACGGGGAGGGAGGAGGGAGGGAGGTTCAGGATGGGGAACACGTGTATACCTGTGGCAGATTCATGTTGATGTATGGCAAAACCAATACAATATTGTAAAGTAATTAGCCTCCAATTAAAATAAATAAATTTATATTTTAAAAAATAAAAAAGGAATTTCTTATCAGGGATGTGGAGTCCCAGCCCAGTAGCAATGTCCTCATTGCTAAGAGGCCAAGAACAATTTTAATATTTCATCATTCTCAACCTCCAGTGAATTTTTTCAAGTAGGAAATCTGAGCAAAGCAACTCAAATAACTATTTTTACCCAAAATTTGTGCAGGAATTCAANAGGAATTTCTTATCAGGGATGTGGAGTCCCAGCCCAGTAGCAATGTCCTCATTGCTAAGAGGCCAAGAACAATTTTAATATTTCATCATTCTCAACCTCCAGTGAATTTTTTCAAGTAGGAAATCTGAGCAAAGCAACTCAAATAACTATTTTTACCCAAAATTTGTGCAGGAATTCAAGAGCACATGTTAACAAAGGTTTTCAGCCAGTTAACTGAGAATGACACTGTGGATAAGGTATATTCCACACTTCTATGGAGACCCTAGGGCACTGGAGCCTTCAATGAAACAGGGGCCCTGACAGACATAAGGCAAACCCCATCCCATAGCAGCAGCTTAGCTCATAGCAGAGACAGTCCAGCACAGCAACCTCGGCAGCACTCTGGCAGCAACAGCTGGGTGCAGGAGACACATTTATCCAAAGGCCAAAGGCCTTAGGGTCAGGCAAACAAAAAAGTGCAAAGGATCAGAGAACTGGAGGAAAGGGGCCACTTGGCTGCTGAAACTACAGAAGTCCATGTAAAACTTTCACAGGTGAGTTCCAAGATGAATTAAAGAGACTGGAGGTCCCACAATCTTGGGTGGGGATGAGCCAGATGGTGGCTACTGCTTGTGTCCAAAATTATCACACCTTCCTCCTTTGTGGGTGTAGGCTCAAAAAAAAGAGAGACAGATTACATATGCATTCACAAATCATTAATAATCTTTTCTGTATATTTTGGGGATATGGTCATCATATCATATTTAATTTAAAATGTTATACATACTAAAATTGTCAAAAAAAACTTCTGAAAAGAAAAGAGAAAATATTAATTTGATGTCATGGCTTACAAAGGAGTGATGGGTAGAAGGTTGTATTCCATTTGTTAAGCTTTTTAGATTTTGCATTTTGTCATAAATTTCTTTGCACTAGATAACTGGCAGCTTTGACTAAGACATCAGGAAGAGAAGACATAATGAAGATTCATAAGCAATGTGCAGACCCAAACATAGCTGAGTCATCAGTGGAAATTTCTATTACTTTCTCAATCTCTTTTAAATTTTAAATTAGACTTAACTGTTAAAAAGGCTCAGTACTGAGGATGCTGAAACTAGTTCTCAAATTCAAAAATCTATCAAAATAAGAGATTTGACCCTTTTGTACTATATGATTTTATTTATTTAAAATTTAAATTTATTTATTTTAATTGGAGGCTAATTATTTTTACATTATTGTATTGGTTTTGCCATACATCCACATGAATCCACCATGGGTGTACACGTGTTCCCCGTCCTGAACCCCCCTCCCACATCCTTCCCCATACCATCCCTCTGGGTCATCCCAGTTCACCAGCCCCAAGCGTCCTGTATCCTGCATCAAACCTGGACTGGTGATTCATTTCACATATGATATTATACATGTTTCAATGCCNACACAGGATGCTTGGGGCTGGTGAACTGGGATGACCCAGAGAGATGGTATGGGGAGGGAGGTGAGAGGGGGTCAGGATTGGGAACACGTATACACCCGTGGCAGATTCATGTTGATGTATGGCAAAACCAATACAGTATTGTAAAGTAAAATAAAGTAAAATTTAAAAAGAGAGAGAGGGAAAAATTTTTTTAATTAAACAAATAGCTTTAATATATAACTCATTATTTTACATTTACAGTAGCAGCATTATTATGATAATAGTTTGAAAAATAGTATCAGTGATTCTTTTTTGATGATCCAGAGTTGGAGGTCTTTGTAAAAAAAAAAAGAAAGAAAAGAAAAGAAACAAAGCCAAGGACTCTGAAATAATTAAATTTGAATTTTAGAACATATGCATATGAATTATTTCTAACAAAAGGTATTCTCACGTGACAAGCAGGAGAAGCTTGTATTTCTAACTATGTTTACTCAGTGTTTTAATGTCAGTTAAAATGCTATCTCAGTCAAAATAGCTCCTATATATGTAAAATTATGGTTATTTCCCAAATTATACTATTTTTGCTTCAACTGAAACCATGTTTAAATGGTGTTATTTTGACTTGCCAGTAGACACAGGTAGTAACCTAAACAAGTTTTTTATATTGCAAGGCATTGCTTACAGTCAGGAAAGAAAATAAATTTCTATAATTTTATAGTGAGAATAGAAAGTAAGACTATTTAGCTCAGGTTGATATTTGTGCACTAGAAATTACTGTGGACTAAATAACTTACTATTTCAGTGGAAATACCTATCACGCAATGGGAGAAATATTCTTTTTTGAAAGGGCCAATAGATATGCACCTGCCCCTTAATTTGTAAGCAAATGTTTCTAAAAAATGTTTTAAGAATCAAAATTTTAAATTATGATTATGTCAAGAATTGTGAGAGATCTGAGATTTTATACTACTTGCAAGTGTCAAGTTAGCCCGGTCACAGTTTCAGACATGCTGACAGAAGACATGAGACTCCTGGATCAGAAATGAAGAACTTTATTCATGGCAGACTGAGCAGTGTGCGCTTCATTTTTTCAAGTTCTCCCTGCCCTCAGATCTGATGGAGATAATGCAGAGTAAAGCCCAGCGAGACCCTGCTCACATAGTGTGTCTTACACGGGGACAGGCCTGCCCAAACTTTGCCCAAGAAGGAGACATCATCTTTATTATTCAGTCAGGAAAAACAATCTGCCTCTATCCCAAGCCTATTTACTAGACAAATATCCTTGAAAAGAGTCCGGAACAGAAGACATCACAAGACATGTAGAGACAAAGTGCAAAATTGTCCCTCAACAGAATATTTAAGTAGAACCTCATTATTCACAGTTTGGTACTTGAGAACTCACTTGCAGAATTTTTGTGCAACCCTAAAATCAATACTTGCCGCACTTTCACAGTCATATGCACACATGGGCAGAGTGGGGAAAAGCTGAGTTGCCTGACACTCAGGTTCCCAGCTAAGGCCAACCTTATTTTAGTTCTTGTACAGTAAAGTATCTTTTCTGTAGTCCACTGTCAAGGTTTTTGCATTTTTGTGAACTTTCCTTTTTGGTGATTTTGTTATTTAAAATGCACCTGAATAGTGCTGAAGGACTGTGTAATGTTCCTAAGTACAAGAAGGTTATGGCATGTCTTAATAGAGAAAATGTTAGAGAAGTTTCATTCACGCATAAGTTATAGTAGCAC
Source organism: Neotragus moschatus (assembly GCA_006410615.1). Taxonomy (NCBI): domain Eukaryota; kingdom Metazoa; phylum Chordata; class Mammalia; order Artiodactyla; family Bovidae; genus Neotragus; species Neotragus moschatus. Next base: position 4,044,532 of record SJYA01001316.1, on the reverse strand, counting down.
TGGCAGTGAATTTGAAATTAATGAATCAAAAAGTGTGTATTTAATAAGATACATGAAAAACGTGTATTTAATATGACTTTCTTTCCCTCAAATAGTCATAAAACAAAGTTACGAACTGATGTTTGGATGAAAATGTTGTGACCAGAGGCTCACAGGAACCTAACGTGTATTTCACCTAGAAGCAATGGTTCAGGAGTCACTAATTCAGTATTTGGTGCCTCATTATGGGCCCATCACTACTGTGAATAATGAGAATTAACAGTATAGTCAGTCACAAATCCAGCAACCCCACTTCCACTCTTGCTCCCTTATAGCCTCTCCTCAACAAAACAGCAAGAGGGATCTTGTAAAACAAGCACAATCATAGCTCAACTCTGTTCAGGCGTTCTCCAGTGACTTTCCCCTCCCAGAATCAAGAGTAAACCTATCTCACAGGTCCTCCAGCATCTGCGTTCACCACCTTGCCCCTGTGGCCTCTGGACTCTCCCCCTTGCTCATTCTGCTTCCCCCACTCAGGCTTCCTTGTTGTTTATAGGACAGGCCATTTCCTGCCTCATGGCCTCTGCACTTTCTTCTCCTGTCTAGAAAGCACATCTTCTTTTTCCAGAGTTCTATATGAATTAATCCCACATCTCTTTCAGGTTGTTGCTAAAAGCCCACCTTCCCATTGAAGCCATCACCAACCAATCTATTTAAAGTTGGAAGCCTGTCCCTCCCAACCCTGGTACCCCCCATCCTCTGTCTCTGTTTCATTGTTGTCCGTGGCACTACCACCCTCTGACCTAGGCTAAATATTACATATGCATTTTGTTTATCACGGTCCTTCCAAAAATATGCAAGAATTATTATTGTCTGTTTTATTTATGGCTGTGTACCCAGAGCCTAGAACAGTGCCTGTATCACCATAGATCTTCAATAGGTATTTCTTGAATAAACTGAAATAAAAATCTCCTGAAGTTTTCAGGGACTTTCTTTTTTGCAGTAGGGTATGATCTGATCCTAAAGAAAGCTCCTGCGAATATTTCTTCAAAGCAGATAAATTAATAGTGAGAGAGGCAGAGCTCAAAAGTCTTGCTCAGGCTCAGCAAGAGGAGAAAGCTAATTGGGAAAAGGTAGCAAGAGTGTTTTCAAGCTGTCATGAGAAGAGATATATGGATGAATCTCTTCATTTTTCACATGACAACAATGTTTTTAGCAGCGAGTGAGTTGATACTAGATTTAAAAATAACAATGATTTTTTTTAAAAAAAAAAAAAAAAAAAGAAAGCCTAACTCACTGGAAAAAATGTTCTTGTCTCGTTTCTTTGTCCAATAATATAAAAATCAAATGAATCCCTCATGAAGTAAAAAGAGAGTGCCTTTTCTTTAAAAAACAAAACAATTAGAGTTTAGCTCAGCTGCCCACAAAACATGAATTGTTTCATTTAACTAACCGAGAGCACGGTTTAATTCCTAAATAAGGAAGCAATTTCCGTTAATAAAAGGCAAGTCCCTCACAAGCATGTTTCTCTCTGCCCTAAACAGCTATGGAGAAAACTCATGGTGCTTCTGCGTGTTGCCGCAGACAACCACAGATAAATGGAATAAATACTAGGTAAACTTTCAAACAGACGGTTTGGCACTAAGGCTAATTCTGAGTTTTACCATCAGGTGGTTATCTGTGCTATTGTAATCCAAATTTCTCCAGACCTCACCAGTTAGGGAGTGGGAAAAAGAACTGTAAGAACTTCTGATTCACTTGCTTAATGCTCCATAGAGCATAGGACCTCTAGCCTCCCTTAGTGTTCACACAGTTATTATATGGGATTCTGTGGGTGGATTATTTTGGGTGTTCGTAAAGAGTAATCTCAAGGTTTTCAATTTGCTAATGACCCCCAAACCACTTGAGAGTAGCATTTTGGCTGCCCAAGCTCAACCATAAGAACGCACATGGTGGTAACCCTTGAGAAGCAAAGCAGAGCCAATTTTTCCAAAATCCTCACTACCCTGGAGTCATGCTGCAGCCCAAGTAAGAGAGCTGCTCTTCTGAGCTGGGTCACACTGGATGCGATGTGAGAGCAGCACTTGTGTCTGTTTCTGCTGGCAAGCTGTCTGTGTAAAGGACTCAAATAGGCATGCACTTTGGCAGACTCAGGAACAAGCATACATACATACATACATACATATGTTCATGCATAATATAATATGACCATGAAGTAAGAGCCGTAAGATACGGACGATGCACTACTGGGATGCAAAATAGATTAGAGGACTCTGGAAAGGAAGGCTTCGTGATGGAAGGGGCACGTATGTAGACCTCAGTCCATAGGTAGTTTCTATGATCATTATGCTTGTTTAATTCATGGATAGCAAATCTCTTTCCTCAGTTTCTCTGATCACTGTATTTCAAGAAGACAGAACTCTAATATATTGGTAGACTCGAAAAATTTTCTCATGTTTAAAGTAGTTATCTATGGTGTCTCACTGAGAAGATACAAAAAGTTGCTTTGGTCTGTGCTAAACTTATTCATGAATCACCTAGTTTGACAAATACTTCTGACAAAAATATTTGGAACCTGCATTCTAATGCTATAAAGAATGATAATGCAAGGCAGAGGGGAAAATGAGGGGGGTAAGATATCGGTCCATGGTTAATAATTTATATACATCTATAAATATATATATCTCACGTTTTGTTTATCCACCCATCCATTGATGTACACATAAGTTGTTTCCGTATCTTGGCTATTGTAAATAATGCTGTAATGAATGGAGAGTGCAGATATCTTTACCAATTAGTGTTTTTGTTGTCTTCTGATAAATACCTAGAAGTGAAATTGCTGGATAATATGGACTTTGCTTTTACTTTGAGTGAGACAGAAAGACATTAAACAGTTTTGAGCCAAGAAATGCTGCTGTCTGAATCAAGATTTAAAAAGATCGTAGTGAATGCTTTGTTGTGCCAAACTACAGTGGACAAAGTGGAAGCAGAGAGACTAGTTAGAAGGCTTGTGTTACATATGAAGTGACTAGGACCATAATGGAGGTAGCGAAGGGTATATGAAGTCGTCTGACTGCATAGATAAGACCGAATTTGCTAACAAAGGTGATGTGGGGTTTGAAAGAAGAGTCAAGTGTGACTCTCAGGCTGTTGGTCTAAACAACTAGAAGGGTAGAGCTGTCATTTAATGAAATGGGAAACTTACAGGAGGAATGTGTTGGGACAGGTGAAGACATGAAAATAGAGAAATCAGTTCTGGAAGGTAGGACCGTTGAGGTTTCGGAGCTCACCTGATTTGCGTTAGATCTGCTCTTGCACTGGTGGCTCAGATGGTAAAGAATCTGCCTGCAATGCAAGAGATCCAGGTTCAATCCCTGGGTTGGGAGGATCCCCTGGAAAAGGGAATAGCTACCCGCCTCCACTATTCTTGCCTAGAGAATTCCATGAACAGAGGAGCCTATCAGGTTACAGCTCATGGGGTCGCAAAGAGTCGGACACAACTGAAATGACTAACTCTGTTCTTGCTCTGAATTTTTTTTAATTATACAATCTTTAACATTAACTCAGCTCTTCCAGGGCTCAATTTCCTCACCTGTATCATGAGGATAATAGAACCCAACAAGTAGGATAGGTGTCATGAGGATTCAACAGAGAGCAGATATAAAGTACTGAAAATACAGGTTTAATTTTATATATATATATCTATGGATGTATATGTGTATATACACTCACACAATGAGCTTCCCAAATGGCACTAGCGGTAAAGAACTCACCTGCCAATGTAGGGGACATAAGAGATACAGATTTGATCCCTGGGTCGGGAAGATCCCCTGAAGGAGAGCACAGCAACCCACTTCACTGTTTTGCCTGGAGAATCCCATGGAGAGAGGAGCCTCGCGGCCTACAGTCCACGGGGTCTCAAAGAGTTGGACACAACTGAGCACCTAACACTGTCACTTCACTTCATACATGTGATTGATAAATGGAATTTACCATAATCTTCATGAGATTAGGTGTGAGGTTTCTTATGGCACTGTGAGAATTACTTGCAGAAAAATTTCTAAGATTGTGTTTTAGTGAGATGAATTCTAAACACTTCAGAGAGGAGATCTCACCCCATATCATTCAGTACTTATGTTCATCATAGCAATTTGTCCTTTGCTGTTTAGCTCTTTCTCTGGCTTTACTAAACACACTATGCTATACTCTTTCATAGATCCTTTCGTTTTCTGGGTTTTTTTCTCATCACTTGGCCAGAAAGCATCAATCAATCTGATAGATTTTTGTACAAACCAGTAAGTGTACACTTGGTTTTATTCTTTTAGAATTTATATAATGCTTTATATCATCAAGGCATCAAGATATTATTCTGATTTACTTGCTTCATGTTCTTCAATATTATTAATTTTTACTGTCCTTCCTAAGTATCTTGTTCACTTTTAAATAGGTTATTAAGTTATGTGGGATAGTGTCTGGTAGAACTGTTCTGGATTACAAGCTGAATAAATATATTTATCCTCAGAAGAACAGACTGACCTGGCTTATTTCCCTGACAGGCAGTAGTGGGTTCTGATTCTGGCTGAGTCACTCCATCTCCAACATCAGGGCCTGTCAGCTGCCAACATTTCCTAGATGCAAATTTCCTGAAAACTGCACTTCCCTAGGTCCTTACCTCACTCATTGTCCCCACTTGTTGGCAAGACATCCTTTAGCTCAGTTTAAGGTGGGTTTTTCATATACACCCATCTCTTCCTCACAAAGCCAGGACACAGACAGCAGGAGGAACTGCTTCTCTTTCTGTGTGTTCCATCACCTCAAAATCAGATCCTTGCTGTATGTAGGTGACATCTAAGTCAGATGTCAGTGATGTATCTTTTTAAAGCTGGTTTTGACAACTCTAAGTGTTCTGAGGTTTACATTCATTAAGTTGCTTGAGTGTACCACATTTCTTTTTATCTTCTTGAAGGTTTCTCCCCTTAAATGTTCATCTTATTTTACTACCATGACCACGTCTGTTTTACCCTTGACCCCACTGTTGGGATACTCCTGGAATTTACATGTCACCATGATGTTTTTACTTCTTCCTGAAATATCTCTATTCTTCACCCATATAAAGTTTGACTCAGTTTCCAAGAGTCAGTTCTAATACTGCTTCTTCCTTTAGGTCACTTCATTTTGCACTTACCTGACTGCGCTTATCAGAGTAACTATTCTTAAAACAGAATATGCAACAGAGTACTTGTGTACATGTTCCCAGTTGACCATTAGCCCAGAAAGGGCCAGCACAATAACTGGCTTAGGTTTTAGTTTCCAAAATTTCTTGAATGTAGTAGCCAATCAGTAAACGTCTGTTGCAATAATATGCTTCTCTTCTTAATATGTCTTTTTTATCTGCCTTGTCTTCACTGTCAGCATTGTTCTTGCATAACAGTCTATGTCAATTTTTTTTGCTGCTAAATACAGTTTCAGTAATTCAACAAGTTTGAACATCTTCTATGTAACTTTTTAATGAATTTGAACTTTTGGAATGCAGTGAATTAATGCACAATCCATTGCTTAGAGGAGCTTACACTATGGAAGGAAAAACTGACAAGTAAATAGTATATTGTGTGACATGTATGCTATGATGGTTGATATTTTTCAAAGTGGTATTTAAATGGTTAAAGAGTTTCAGAGGGTCTCATTGTGTGGGGTTTGAGTGGCTTGAAACCTAATAAATACCGTAAGCACCTGGTCTAGTGCTCTGCATGTGGAAGGCACACAGTAAATGTTGTTTGCTGGATTAATGACATGATGGCAGCTAGAAGGCAAGGTCAGAGGACAGCAACAGGGCGTGGCTGGCACTTTCAGTACACTGTGATGTTGATCGGATTTTCCTGCCTTATTGTAGCCCTCAGCTTTCAGTCACTTACACCCCCAGTTGAAGAATCTTCCTCCAGAGCATGACTACCTGTAAACATGGGCTTACAGCATTAATTTAAGAAAGAAGAAAAGAAACAAAATTATTATGAAATTGTTTTTAAATATCAGAACACTTCTTCAAAAGATTGTCAAATTTTAGGTTGGTATCAGATGTTCTAATTTTATTTGTAAGTATATAAATTTTGCATTCATCATTTAGTAATTAACTTATTAATTGAACAAGCATCTATTGAAAACCTATTGTGTGATGGTTTCTTGCCTAGGATCCAGAGATACAAAGACAAATAAGATGACCCTTGCCTCCAATTAGCTTATTCCAATGGATGAGAAACAAAATAAATGAAACAATTCAGTATATCACGGTAAGAGTTGTCAGAGGAGTTCAGAAGAGCATCTAAATCAGGCTCAGAAGCAAAGGGAAGGCTTTTTTGAAAGAAATGATGTGTTTTAACTGATTTTGAAGGACAAAGACTGGCTAACGCAGCAGAACTACTAGATAGTAGAACCATTTGACCAAGTACATCCAGGTTTCCATTATAACTGTTAGATTTTCTTCTTTTTTTAAATTCTATGCTCTTCCTGGCCTTAAGAGATAACCAGGAGGTAGCACCTATGGAGAAGACTTATCTCTACGGCCTTTGACAAAGCATAATTCTAACATGAAATACCTTTTATGGGCTTAAATGATCAAAAAAGAAGCCTGCTGAGATGGGTTTCATAGGGAGCAATGGCTTTAAGAGTCAAGAGTCTAAGGATAAACTATCTGTTTGCCACCAGACAGGTGCTATGAAAATAAATCCCTGCTTATTCTTTCCTGAAGATGCACTCTTTTACCAGGTTGTATGTGAATGTGCTGATTAATATTTTAGCCATAAAGCTTACAAGATAACATTCTCATATACATATCATAATAGCTTTTATTCTGTGACAAAGATGAGATTGAGGAATTGAATTTGAGTCACATAACCATTGTTTCTTTTGTTTAAATTCACCATGTGAAATGAGATTTAACATAATACCACGAAAGACTAACACACGGCTTTGAGATGGACTCCAAATATTTCTCACTGAGTAATTTAAAACCAGTGGTATATTGTATGCCTACTTCTTTTCAGAATGATCAAATATAGCAATGCCTTTCACATTTATTATCTTTAAGACCTCTCCTTAAAGTTTAGATAGGGCTTCCCAAGTGGCTCTAGTGGTTAAGAACCCATCTGCCCGTGCAAGAGACATAAGAGACACGGGTTTGATCCCTGAGGAGTCAGGAAGATTGCCTGGAGAAAAAACTAGTAATCCACTCCAGTATTCTTGCCTGGAGAATCCCGGGGGCAGAGGAGCCCCACAGGCTGCAGTCCACACGGTCGCAAAGAATCAGACACAACTGAAGCAACTTAGCACACATACACAAACAGAGATATGATCAATTGTCATGCATTAGCTATGGAAAATAATAGCTTTATAATGTTTTAGTGCTCTGCCACCATGAGGTAATTTTTATAATTTTTCATATACCTAAAGCTTTCCTCTCAAAAAGTGTTCACTTCCCTGCCTTTATAAAGACAATATTTTAATCTCAGATGATAATTATGAAAATCTATTCTTTCACTGTGCTTTGATACTATGATAACATTAGGTATTACTGAGATGTACATAATTATTTTCTCTTACACCCAATGACCTTTGAATTCTACTATCTGATTTTCATATTGTTTCTTTTACTTTGCTATCAGACTATTTGCCCTCATGTTTTATAATTTCTATTTTCACCTCCCCTTTCAATGCTTCCTGTTATGCTATTTCAAATGTAATTTATTTCAGAAAATATTAATTGAGGATATACTATGTATTAGTCACTGCACTAAGTGTCGGGTATTCAAAGCTAAACAAAACATGGCCCCAGTCTTTAAAGAGCAAGAAAAAGTAGAGAGCAAAAAAATAATTAGAATTCTGTGTGAAAATTGTGATGAATAGAATTTCATTCTATAGAAAATGTGATTTGTTTCTCCTGGGTCTTGCCAAAGTAGGATATCCCAAGACAGACTGAAGGGCTCGCATCAGTGATGCATGCATTCTAAGTCACTTCAGTCGTGTCCAACTCTTTGCGACCCCATGGACTATAACCCACCAGGCTCCTCTGTCCATGGGATTCTTCAGGCAAGAATACTGGAATGGGTTGCCATTTCCAGGGAAAAATTCAAAACAGAGTCATTTGTAGTGCATCTCCCATAGATAAAGATATGTGCTATTTAAAAAAAATAGATAAATTTATAAAAATTTTGTAAAAAATAAGAAATTACTCTTAGTAAGATCTCAGACACTATTCTGGTTTATGAACTTTGCATATTTACTTGTGGCATCTGTTTTGATCATTTGGGGTCTTATTTTGCTAACTTGCTGTTTCTACAGCAGGTACAAAATGATTTGGAGTGCTCAGTGAGTGAAATCCCAGTGAGAGAAATGTTAATACATTTATTATGATAATTTGTTTTGCATATCACTTTTCACTATGGTGCATCGTATTTTATTGCCTTGACCTTTCCACTATCACATAGCAGTTTCTAATGAGAAAAAAATTCAAAAACAATATAAGACATACAGATAGCCTCTGAGTTAATTTGGGGTTATATTTGTAAATAGTTATTCTGTATGAAAAAATGTGTGTTCATGATAGAATCATATATTTGATTATAATCATGCATAGAAAATACGTTTCTAAGCATTAAATAGTCAACCTACCAAAAATTTCTGGTAGCAACCACATTCTTGTCTTTTCATATTTAAAATAGCATTCTTTGCATAATGTATACTGCAGTAAGTATTGGCTAGATTATCACTATCGTTATCATTAAAAATAATACACTACCAGACTTACTTTAGATAGAGCCCTGCAGAAATTCCTATATATTTTGAAAAAATTTTAGAGCCATGTGTGAGATTAACTACACTATCATGAAAGTAAAAATTAATAATGAAATGGCAATACAGTCACTCTTGGAACTGGCTGAATTTCAATTTAATTCCAAGGTTAGACCTCTGTCTACTTTACACCACTCCCCTTCATAACAGTCACATAATACTCCCACCAGTTACATCTTTTATTTCATGTGAGGATTATCAAGAAGATGGGTACAGAAGGTATACCTCAGTTTCCACAGGTAATGTATATAGTTTGAAGTTATTACTTTTCAAAACTTTTGTATTTCCTCTCCACATTTCTTCCACTGGGGGCCCACCCTCCTTGCACCTCCCCATTACATGTGCAGGTAAGAAAAGTTTTAAGTGCTGTAAAATTTGAAGATGATTTGCTGCTGGAAAATTTTCAAGGCACTACTCACTAATTGGCTATTCTGACTGTTTTCAAATCCCAGTGAAATCTAATTTCTAGCAGTATGACTTTTTGATGAACTCTCCAGGATAAATTAGGGGAACAATGTTACTTTAGTGAATAGAGTCATGTAAAGATTTTGCATACACACCAGTAAAGATTGCCAAAATAATGATTTTTTACATCTATAGCAGTTATCATAAACCATTCTTCCCTTGGGTTAGTTATGGTTCTGAAACAATTATTTATTGGAACCAATGATGATACGGTTTTGTTCTTCTCAGCCTTAATACCTGATTATGTCAGGAGACCATTTCTATGATGGTTTTAGTATTGCCTGAAACCCAAGGTGATGCTAAGCTGACTTGAAGGAAGCTGAGATCCTATAATGAATTCACGTCTGTTAGGATGACACTGTTTCCTGTCTAATAGCAATGACTGAAGAGGGAGCAGCAAAAGGTATAAGGTTTCTAACATACTGATCCAAAGAGTAGCAACTATCTGAAGTGGTCAAGACATATCATTTGCACCTCATAAAAAATCTTGGCCCCATAAGAGCTGGCTTTATGATTTATAAAAAAAAACACAAAACTATGAATGTCCAGAAGCTGACTTGCTTGTTTAATAAATGGGTTACAATAATGCTTCCACATCATTCAGAGTTCTGGGGTGCTTCGGTGTCTGCTACCAGAGGCAGAGGAAAGCTGCTATATTGATCAGGGTTCTCCAGAGAAACAGAATTAATTACATACATTAGACAGAGTTCTTGCCTGGAGAATCCCAGGGATGGGGGAGCCTGGTGGGCTGCCATCTATGGGGTTGCACAGAGTCGGACACGACTGAGGCGACTTAGCAGCAGCAGCAGACAGATTTTGAGGAATTGGTTCATGCAGTTGTGAAGGCTGAGAAGTCACTGTATCTGCCATTTGCAAACTGGAGACCCAGGAAAGCCAGTAGTGCAATTCAGTCCACATTCAAAGGCCTGAGAACCAGGGGATCCGATGGGGTAAATCCCAGTCCAAGAGCAGAAGAAGATGAGATGAACTGAGATGAGATGTCCCGGCTCAAGCAGCAAGGCAAGAAGTGAGGCCTTCTTGTTCTCTTTAGACTTTAGTGGACTGGATGATACCCATTCATATTGGGAGGGCAATCAAATTCACATAATCCACCAATTCAAATGCTAATCTCACCCAGAAACACATTCACAGATACATCCCAAAATAACATTTTATCTGGGCATCCTGTGGCCACTCAGGTGATACATAAAAGTAACCATCTCAGATGGCAATGGTGAATTCCAGGCAATTCATCCACATGTTTCTACTAAAAACCAATCTGTTTTTATTTATTTTAGATAAACGGCCTCATTTTCAACATAGATATAAGTTTTAAAAGAATTCACTTCTAGGATCATTTGAAAGTCTCTGAGTCTATACAATGGGACCACACCATTAGAACAAACACTATAAAAAAAATTAGCAAGCATCAAAATCTTTTAGACAGACCAGTCTTTAATGAAGAAACCCAGTGTGCATTTGCTTTATAACCCAACATTCCAAAAGAGTGTATATAAATAACTGAGTAATGTGATCTAAGATGGAACAATAAGATAGCAATAAAAGGCAATTATTTTGGTTTTTATTTTGCCATAGAATCTGGAATTAAAAAAAAATCAAAGTATCTGAGGCAAATATACCCCAAATTTGAAGCTATATTTCTGTCTTTTAATAGGGAAGATGCTGAGTCGTTGGCAAAAGGGTATAACAGACCTGGCTTCAGAATGCCCCATTGTGTTTGGCTGTTGCAGAAACTTGTTTTAAGTAGAGTGAAATCCTAAAACTCTGTGTATTGATGAGGAGGGTTTATGCCCAAACCTCAGACCTAGACAGTTTGGTGTTTGTGAGCGGAAAGATTTTCCTTCAATCATACCAGCCTAAAAGTTAAGCGTGTTATCCAAGGCTTCTCCCCAACCCCCGACCCACCATGTAAGTGTTCAGAAGTCTCAGGATATGAGCTCTATATTAATTACATGGCATAGCAGCCTATTGCAAACTTGATCAGCCTTTGCCAAGATAGCACAATGGAAAGAACCCTAGACTAAGAATACTACTGTTAATACCACTAGAGAGTGCTAAGTGGTGTCCAACTCTGCAACTTCAATGGATTGCAGCCCACGAGGATCCTCTGTCCCTGGGATTTCCCAGGTAAGAATACTGGAGTGGGTTGCCTCTAAGGGATCTTCCCAACCTGGGGATCAAATCTATGTCTCTTATGTCTCCTGCATTATCAGGAGGGTTCTTTACTACTAATACCACCTGGAAAGCCCAAAGACTATGAAGTATTAGTCGTTCAGTTGTGTCCGGCTCTTTGCAACCCCATAGACTGTAACCTGCCAGGCTCTTCTGTCCGTGGGATTCTCCAGGCAAGAATACTAAAATGAAAGCTAAATGTAAACAGAAAAACACTATATATATTAGCTCTTATTAAACCCCTGCCCTGAGCCCTGATCTTTCAAATCCCTCTTCTGACCTTCTTTTTGCCACTTTCCTTCCCACCAGTTGAAGAGTTTGCAGAGTCAAGGGAACATGTCCACTAGGAATCCATCCATGCATTCCCTCTAGACCATACTGCAAGTGTCCAGATCCCATAATAGCTTATCTAAACTCTTCTGATCCCATTTTCTGGACCCATAGACCACTTTGCCCAGTCTGTTCCCTGAGGCAGAGCCAAACCACTGATGTAACTCCCTAGGCCCTAGGGTGGCCAAGGGAATAGCTGTCTAGCAGTGTGAATAGAGGGTGGACGTGTACCCAGTGGGGCCACATGCATGTCAGCAAGGCCCTCACAGTGCATAAAAGAGCTGGAAATGGAAAGAGAAAGGGATCATGAAGCTGCCATTAAAAATATATTTTAAAATTTGATCTCTTGGCATAACGAAGTATTTAAAAATGCAATATGCCAGGCTGTGCTTCTACGTTTGCCTCAAGTTCCACAAATATTAACTGTTTCATAGTTGAAGTCATTCCGTGGATTTGCAACTTATTCCCACAAATATTTTTTCCTAATGTTAGGACTAAATATTGTTGTCAAATATTTTACCCTGGAGAAGAAAATATAACTACAATGTGCTGAAATCTTTTTTGAGTTCTTCAGTCTGGGCAAAATCCCAACCATTTCGCCATAATTCTGCCACCTGCTGGGCTCTTGCTTACACTGCAGCTGTCTAACCAACCTGTAGGTATGCTGGAGTCTCATACTGGGCTGGTATGGGCGAAAAAACACAATCCTCTGCTTGCGTCAGCTGAAAAATTATATATATATATATATATTTACTCTTTTTCCTTAGTAGCCAAAGATAACCTCTGTTTTAAAAATGTTGAATATAATGGGATGATAAGGAGACTACATAGTTAAAGCTTTATACCTAAAACTGTCTCTGTGTTGAATCTCTGTAATGATTTTGTGTAACGATTTTGTGTAGAAGAACCAGTTTAAATTACTTTCAGCCTTGATGAGAAATGTGAAGAGACTGAAGTACTCTGCACATTGGCTTTTGTACAAGTGGCAACTTGGCAAATAGCAGCAACATCCCCCTTCCTATATTTATCATATAGATTACTAACCTGAGATATTAAAGAAAGCAGATATGTCAAATAATCCGGGTTTTTTTCATTAAAATTGATAATATAATTTGTATTCTTCAGTGCTTCCCTACATCAAGAAGTCCTTTTGTATACTGCTGCTGCTGCTGCTGCTGCTGCTAAGTCGGTTCAGTCATGTCCGACTCTGTGCGACCCCGTAGACGGCAGCCTATCAGGCTCCTCCGTCCCTGGGATTCTCCAGGCAAGAACACTGGAGTGGGTTGCCATTTCCTTCTCCAGTGCATGAGAGTGAAAAGTGAAAGTGAAAGTCGCTCAGTTGTGCCGGACCCTTAGCGACCCCATGGACTGCAGTCCATCAGGCTCCTCCGTCCATGGGAGTTTCCAGGCAAGAGTACTGGAGTTACTAGAAGCACCCAAAGAATGTAGAAAATCTACTACAGGTATTTTATTAGGAAGAAAATTATTTTAGTTGCCCCAGTTTGACTGAAAAGATGATATAAAAATGTTAAATACTTTTCCATATCAATGCAAAAACATCACCTGCATGCTAAGTCACTTCAGTTGTGTCCAACTTTTTGTGACCCTATGGACTGTAGCACACCAGCCTCCTCTACCCATGAGATTCTCCAGGCAAGAATACTGGAGTGGGTTGCCGCTTCTTTCTCCAGGCGATCTTCCCGACCCAGGGATCGAACCCAGGTCTCTTATGTCTTCTGCATTGGCAGCAGGTTCTTTACCACTAGCACCCAAAAACATCGCGATTGTTGCCATATCCCGCCTTTGTAAGAACTGTTTTTTTCCAAAATTGCACTTTCATATCTATTTTCTCATTTTTGCATCACCACAGTCCTACATGTTAAGTAACACGTAACACAAATGTCTCAAAGCCACCTGAATGTTTTCACTAATCTGTCATTCCTTAGCAATTGAGCTATTCCACATAATTCTAATGAATATAGACAGATCTTGTCCAAATCTTTGAACTGTCTTTTAAAGAAGGCCAACTCATACATGAAACAAGATAAGATATTCAGTTAAAAACAGTCCTGGATATTCTAATCCTTCGTTAAGCAATGGTCCACAGGGGTTTCACACTCAAATACCTTCAAGTTGCAGCAGTTAACAAAACTTAGCAGTACACCATAAAATCCACGGCTGTTTTAGTATGATCAGACTCCACATTTGCCTAGTTATTATATTGCTTTTAAAATTCTTTGGATCGTACACATCTCTCAGAATACCAACTAGTGACCCCAGCCCTTCTAGCTGTCCTTGACTCCACTTTTCCTTACATCTCCTTCTTCAACACTACATTTTTTTCAAATCTGTGGCTTTTGGCTTTATCTTCCATTCTGGACTCCAGAATTGTCCCTTAATTCATGCAGTATTTGGATTCTACAGTTTTGACACTTTGGCTCTTTCAGACAGAATTTGCAAGTACCCTCTAGCTACGTTCCTATTTTTTGCCATTGGGTATTATCCTCTGAGGTACAAAGCCCATCTATCTTAATTATAGGCATCTGGTGGGTCTGCTCTGTGTTCTGACCCCCGGTCCACCACCCATGCTTGTGAGAGAAAGATTAGATCATCCTAACTCTTATTAAAATACATCACTACTTTAAGTATTCAAGTTCATTTTCAATTAATTATATTTAAGTGCCAGACCGTGTTCAAGTGATATATTTTAGCATATAGCAGTCGGGTACAATGGCCTACAATCTCCATGATCAAACTTTTTTCTTTAAAAGAAAAAAATTAATGGGCAGAAATTTTGCTCTGAAATCCTTCTATAATCAATGATCAGTATGAATATACAAGAACTCACTAACATTTCATTCCCTGTTTTGATTTGAATTTAAACTCTTCCATCATAGATTACCAGCAGAATGTCTGATCACATTTGACCTTTCAGGGTATAAAAGTTAACTTTTTCAGATTCCTCTAAATATTATAAAGCATAATAGGTCACCTCACTGTTATCTTTTCTAAATAAGAAGGTTAGTTCCTATAAAGAAAATTGTCCAAATGAATTCAGTGATCTTTGAAGAAATCAATGAGTATATTTTCTTTATTGCCAATAGGGGACCTAAAAAACTAGTATGCAATTTCTAAAAATTTTTTAAACCATACACAAGCTGTATCTCCTATATAATTAGATCTTCTATGCTCAAAACTTCATGAGGAATGTGTCAGTGATAGTTGGGTGGGTGGAGGGATAGACAGATAAACTCATCTCAGTGTATCAGTATGTTTTTATATCACATGGGACATATGCTGCCTATAATGACTGATTTAAAAGGGGCCTTTTATTATATAAAATATAATATTAATAAAGTCAAACTGATTTTTGTCTAATTTTTCAACTCTTCTAAATATCTCTCAAATTGCATGGACCTATACCATGTTGTGTGTGTGTGTGTGTCTGTGTGTGTGTGTGTGTGTCTGTGTTCCTCCTACACAGTCAAAGTAGTAAATTGGTTAGAGAAGGAAATAAAGTCTCGAGTAACATAGAAAAGACCTTGACTGAAATAACTGAAAATATATCATACTATCTAATAGTCTTTTAGCAGATGGCCTATCACCTGAATATCATTCAGGGCACAATAGTAATTTATGGATAGTAGTTATTAAGAGTACCTTATACCATAATGATGTCTTTTCTGGAAGTATTTTAATGACAAAAGATATCTGGCTCTTGTAATTTTACTGATAACTGAGATTTACTGAGCACTTACTATGTATTAAATACTTTTCTAAGTGCTTATCAGGTAGGAATTTAATTTTCACAGCCATCCTCTGCAATAAGTATTGTTATCATCCTCTCATCTTGTGGATAAGGGTAGTGATGGTACTTATTTCAGTAGGGGGTTCAGTGGATTCAGAGCTCATGTAGCTGTCCACTCTGCTCTACTATTTTGAGGGAATAGTGAAAGATTTAGGAGGGAAAGGGGCTGGGGGCTGGGGAAGTGGCCCATTTCTCCAACATTGTTTTAAGCATTACTCACTTACTAAGCTTCTAAAGATTTTATACCTGTTTGTGGATTATATATGTTATTTTTCCAAGGTTAAATTGAAAAGTAAAAACAGTATTGTACAAGCAAAAATAATAGCTTATACTTTCCACCCCAAAGCATTTCCTAACCAGAAGTTAGAAACAGTTTTCATGCATCACTGAAAAATAGCTCTCTTCAACTGAATAATGCTATGTTTATTATTAGCTCGTAATAGCCTCAGAAGGACAGTATTTTGAAATTCAAGAGTAATCTGAAGTAAGCAGAATGTGAATACACCAAAGAAGAGTTGCCACATTTCAAAATAAAGTGTTCAGCACCTGCAGACTATTGTTCCTTAGTATTGATTGCTACTAATGCCGAAACAGTTCGATAGACCAGTAGAACTTTCGTCTTTATGTGTGGAAATGGCTCTTGAAAACTATGGCTTTGGACAAGTCAGTTAACCCTCTATGTACCTGGTTCACTGAATGCCAAGAAATGTGTTGAGTAAACTAGTGCATGTAAAAATATAATGGAAATTTTAAAAACTACTTACTTTAGGAACCAAATGGAACTAAAAAGCAATGATCAGTTTCTAGAAATTCCTAAACCATCATACATAAGAAGATAGAATGGCTTTCCTGATTTTTTTGTATATAAAGAAGAAAGTTCTGTGATGTTATTAATGATGTTGGAATTTGGGAAATACAAACTCAGTGCAGACAGAGCAGTCCAGCTTTGCCAGGTTTTAATGGCTTCTGTTCACACACAAGTTGCATTCCCTGCCGTCGCCTTGGTAGGAACAGTACACATTGTGGAGTTTTATGAGATGGAACTATGATAACCTAAATTAAATTTTTTAACTCTCAAAATAATATCACTACTAGCTATTTCAGAGGAAAAAACTCTAGTTAAAAACTTAAGAAAATATGATTTAATATGCCTCTCCAATTAGTAAAAACATACATTTCTAACATATTTAAGGTAATAAATTTATAACATTTTTAAGATATTACCTTTAAAAAAGCTCAGAGGGATGGTATGGGGAGAGAGGTGGGAGGGGGGTTCAGGATTGGGGACACGTGTACACCCGTGGCAGATTCCTGTTGATGTATGGCAAAACCAGTACAATATTGTAAAGTAATTCACCTCCAATTAAAATAAATTTAAATTTAAAAAATAAATAAAAAGCTCTCTAGTTCATGTCCTCATCATCATAGCTTCCCCCCACCCCTGCTCCTCTTCAACATTTGAGTTTTCTAACATTGCCACATGTGTAAGCCTGCTCCAGTCTTATGTTCTAACCTTGGTCTGCTCTCGAGTCATATCCACAGAGCATCTGTGTGCTTGGATAATTAATGTGCTTTCATGATAGTTGAACCTTTATCTATTTAAATAAAACAAAGATATGAGACTAAAAGAAAGTTTTGCTCTTTGACTAAAAATCCTCTGAAGAAAAGCAAGTTCTTAAATATGATCCTATTAAACCAGGAAGATAAAGCTAGCAAAAATATTTTTATAAGGTGCTTACCCTAATCACATTGATGCACATGGTTCAATCCTTTCTGGGAAACAGATATTTTAAATTATTTTCCCATCAGAATTGGTGTTTTGGTACTTAAGATATTCTGAATGGTAAGGCAAGATGCTATTTTAGGAGAAAACCTTGATTTTGTTTAAACTACATACATTACTGCCTTTTCTCCTAAACACCAAAATTTTACAATTGGTAACTCTAGTGTTTTTAATATTTCTAAATAACAGTTTTGTTTTAGTAGCCTTTACTGAATATGTCAAAATATATGCTTTCGTACTTTTGAATTTCTGTGGTGGGAAAATCATTTACTTTATTTGAAAGAAGAATATCTGCAATCTCCCTGTGTTTCTGAAGATTACGATACATAAGATTATTCTAAATTATTATAAAGCTGACAAAATTGTTTTATATTAACATATTGTGAAATAGATTTTGAATCTACAGGAAATAGCACAAAATAAGTGAGTAGGAGTAGAAAAGACTCTTTTTGAAGAGGTGACTAATCATTGCTGAGAATGGCAAAGCTTTGGGGATTTCTTCCACATTTGTCCAGGCTATTTGCAAACAGAGTAATACGTTATGAATTAATAAACAGACCAAAAAAAGCAAACTCTCTCTCCTGGCATATGAATATAAAGACTTCGCCCAGAATATAAATTCTCATTCATAGCTTGTATCATGTGAAGGAGAAGAAAACAAATCCTTCAATATCTGGGTGTGTGTCAGGTAGTGAACAAAATCTTTGCATCCCTTTTCTGACCACAGCTTCAAACCCTTACACATTTTTACTACACCTTTCACTAACCTGTTCTTTGATCTTAAGGCTCCATTTTTATCAAAATTCATCAGCTTCCTCTGACTAGCTTCTTTCCTTCCAGTTCAGGTGTTACTCAAGATCGTTTGCCTGACCTATAGAACTGGGAAGGATTTTTATGACATGTCTTCCCCCAAATCCTTGAATCTGCCCACCATAAATCTCATCGCATGTTAGTATTACTCTAACAACAGTACTACTGTTAACTGTTGCTCATTTCCAAGGGATTAGCGGTCAGGCTGATCTTGTCCACCATCGGAGTTCAGTGTCTAGTGTGTAAGCGGATGCTCCGTAAATGGCACTAATAAATTGTGATGGTAGTAGCAGTAGTCCAGACTCTCCCTAGGTAATTTCATCTTAAGGATCACTTATAAAAATAGGCACTCCCAACTCTGCTTATCACCTGTTTTTCTCTGCAGAGTCTTGGGAATTTATAGCCAAATGTTAAGTTCACAGACTTCAAAGTCAGGCTGCCTGGGTTTATATTTTTTACTTTGCCACTAACTAGTTCCATCAGTCATTGCAATCAATGTACAAATTTGATTTAATCAAGTTGTTACCCTGTGCAAAGTGTCCTTAATTTCTCTATGTTCTCAATTTCATCTCTAAAAAGGGGGAGAAATTTAAAAGAGTTAATATATATAAGGCCTCCCTAGTGGCTCAGTGGTAAAGAATCCACCTACCAATGCAGGAGATGCAGGCTCGGTCCCTGCGTCAGGAAAATCCCCTGGAGAAGGAAAAGGCAACCCACTCCAGTCTTCATGCCTAGGAAATGCCATGGATAGAGGAGCCTGGCGGGCTACAGTCTGTGAGGTCACAAAAAGTTGGACACGACTAAGCAACAAAAGAACAACAACCAATATACGTAAAGCATTTAAACAGGGCCTGACATAGATTAATAATTAATTTTCAATAAATGTTAGTTTTTACATTACTGCCCTCACCACTTCTGCTGCTGCTGCTGGTCTAGCTGTTGTTCTGCTGGTCACGTTTCCTCAGCTATTCTACCTATGTCTAATACAAAGTACCTTAAACTGAACTCTTCTTCACCAAAATGTTCTCTCCTTCTTGTCTTCTCCTTTCTAATTCACCTAATTCATCTTAATCACCATCCACCCAGTTATCCAAGCAGATGCTTACAGATCATACTCACCTTCTCTCCCACCACCTGAACTGTGACCCAGTACCATCCAATGAATCCCTAAACCCTTCTCTTGCTGCCTTATGAACATCCCATACTTACCTCTTCCTTTCTATTCTCATTGCTTTTATCCAAGCCCCATCATTGCCAGGATAGCTTCCTAAGCTGTCTACCACTTTCCTTCTCCTACTCTGCAGTACACACATTCTTCCACCAAATGTTCATACTCTATGTCCGGTGCCCCTTATGGTCTTAATACTATATTGCTAAGTGCTTCCCAGGTGGTGCAGTAGTAAAGAATGTCTGCCAACACAGGAGACACAAGAGATGCAGGTTCAATCCCTGGAGTAGGAAATGGCATCCCACACCAGTATTCTTGCCTGAAAAATCACATGGACAGAAGACTGGCAGGCTACAGTCCATGGCGTCTCAAAGAGTCAAATATGACTCAATATGCACACATATTGGTGAACTGACTCTTTGCTCAGTCATGTCCAACTCTTTGCAACCTGGTGGAGTGTAGTCTGCCAGGCCCTCTGTCCACGGGGTTTTTCAGGTGAGAATACTGGGATGGGTTGCCATTTCCTTCTCCAGGTAAAAAGAAACAATTAACTTAAAAAATTCTCACCTTCCTAAACTTATATTTCTGTAGGAAGAGACAGTAGATAAATCCCAAAAAGCACAAGTAAATAAAGTATACAAAACATTAGAAGATAAAGTACTATTTAAAAAAAATATAAAAGGTAGGGAGTTATGGAATGGATGGATAATTTGCAGTTTTCAAAAGAGTATTCAGGGAAAGTATGCTTGATAAAATAGCAAATGAATGAAGTGTTGAAGGAAGTGGGAGGATGAGCCTTGCAGACATCTAACAGAAGACCATTCTAGACAGGGCTCACCCAGTAAGTTGGGAGTACAGCTGGTGTGCTCAAGATAAAGCAAAGAGACTAGCACAGCTGGAGTGAAGAGAGCAAGGAAGAGAAGTAGAGAAATAGATCAGAGAGGTATCCACAGGCCAGACAGTGTGGGGCGTAACCACTGTAAAAACACTGGGCTTTACTCTGAGTAAAATGAGGAACCATTGTGGGGTTTTGAGCACAGAGGAGACATGATCTGGCTGCTGCATTGAAAAAAAAGGCTGAAAGTGGAAAGGATAGAGGCTGGGAAAACAATTACGAGGCTATTATAATCAGAATGAAAGATGATGTAATCTTGGACATGGATAGTACCGGTGGAGACAGTGAGAAGTACTCTGAGTCTGGATGCATTTGAATGTTGATAGCTGATGGCTTGGGTATGGGGTCTGAGAGAGAAAGAGATGTGTGTGATGAGATAAGAGAAAGGATGTCTCTCAAGTGCTGTTCTTCACACAAGGAGAATGGAGTGCTATCAGAAGGGCTAGGGAAGAATGCAGTAAGACTGGGTTGTAGTAAGGCTGAGGGAGAAAGACCAAGAGCTCAATTTTGGACATACTAGTTTTAAGATGCCTATTAGACAACCCAATAAGGATATCTTAGGCAGTTGATTAAATACGCCTGGAATCCTGGGGAGAGGTCTCAGCTGGAAAGGTAAATGTGCTAAGTATCAGGAAAAGAGAAGAGGGCCAAAGACTGAGCTCTGAGGCTCCCTTGTAGTAACAGGTCAGATCTAAAATAGTACAAAGACACCAAGAGGGAACAGCAGGAGAGCAAGGTGGTGCAGCATCCTCGAAGACTAGTAAAAAAGGAAATTCAAAGAAGGATTGCTTTAATGAGTAAGATTTAGAATCGACTCCTGGATTGATAACGTGGAGGTTGGTCATTGTTGTCCCCAACCAGGGAAGTTCTGGAAGAAAGGTGAGGATGAAAATCTTAGTCTTCTGATTAAAATGAGTTTAAGAGAGAATTGAGTTAGTAAGTGTAGACTTTTTCAAGTATTTCTTTCATAAAAGGAAGAAATAGAGTGGTACCTGTAAGGAGAATTGGGATCAAAAATAAATTTTAAGGGGACTAGTGGTAAAGAACCCACCTGTCAGTGCAGGAGACTTAAGACATGTGGGTTTGATCCCTGGGTTTTGGGAAGATCCTCTGGAAGATGGCATGGCAACCCACTCCAGTATTCTTGCCTGGAGAATCCCATGGACAGAGGAGCCTGACAGGCTACAGTCCATAGGGGTACAAAGAGTCAGACATGACTGAAGTGACTTCATGCATGCATACATTTCAAGATGAAAAAATGTTGATATGTATTTATGCTTCTGGAAATGATCTCATTGAGAGGGAAAAACTGATGATGTAGGAGATAAAAATAACCAGGAAAGGAGAGAAACTGTTGAATGATATTTGATGGAAAGAGTGACACTTCCTCAATTGTACGAGAAGAGAAGGGGGGTTTATGCAGGTGTAACTGATCTGAATGGCAGAACAATGAAGGAGAACACGTCTGACAGTTTCTTTTTGTCAATAAAGTGAGGTCAGGAGCTAAGGATGAGGGGATAGAAGAGGTCTCAAACGTTTCACTATAAAATTGTTGTCTCAGAAATTTTTTAAAGCTTCTAATTTTTAAAAAATTTTTAAAAATTGTGTGTTTTTCCCCTTCTCTATAAAGTCACAATATAGACTCCTAAATTTGATGGTATAGTTCTTCAACTTTTGGTGGAATAACGATAAGGTTGTGTCAAATTTCCTTGGCCAAAACATGTATTTCCAGATTTATATCTTCAATCCTAACTCCAGCCAGGTGGTACTGTTACCCTGTATGCTAAACGCATCATGCTGCCTTTGGTGCCTCCCATTTAGGCTCTCACACCCTGCTATCATTCTGATCTTCCCTCCCAATGCCTTGTCTGTCTGGAAGTGTTCTTCTGCTTCTTTCTGAATGTCCTCATTGCTACTTGATACTTGCCTAGAATTTATTGATAAGTCTTTATTCCTGGCACTACAAGGGACATTTTACATGTTACCTCATTAAATCTTTATAATAACTTTGAAAGGTAAATTATTTTATCCTAACCTTGCGACACGTTTCAGTACATAGATTCAGTAATTCAACATCTTAATACTTTGTGTAAGGAAGTGGAATGCTTTGTTCTTCATAGTGACAGAGGTAGGGTATTAGTTTTATAGGACTTCCCTACCAAATACTGGTGGCTCAAACAGCAGAAATTTATTTTCTTCCTGTTCTGGAAGCTAAAAGTCCAGGATTAAGGTGTTGGCAGGGGTGGATTCTTCTGATGCCTCTCTTCTTGGCTTGTAGCTGGTTATCTTCTCCCTGTGTCTTCAGCTGGATTTTTTTGTGTGTCCTAACTTAATCTTCTTACAGTGATATCAGTCATATTAAGTTAAGGTCCATCTTAATGACCTCATTTTAACATAATTACACCTTTAAAGATATTACCTCTAAATACAGTCATGTTCTAAGGTACAGGGGGCTGTGACTTCAACATATGAGTTTGGGAGACACAACTCAGTCCATAAAAGTGATAAGAGCATGAAAGTTAGAATACCTTAGTATAATGTTGTTTTACTGTAGAGTTAGCGTAACAAACTTGGTCTTTTTTTCCAGCTTGCTGCAAGACCATGAGTCTGTTATTTAGCCTCAGTATTTTCATCTGTATGATGGATAGAATAATGTTATTGTGGTGGTTAAATATGATCTTTCCATGCTTTATTCTTTCATTCAATAAATGCTTATTGGGAGACTATCCCTTCCAGATATAACACTAGATATGCATGGAGAGGCAAACACGCTAGTAACTGCCTTATGGAACCTCTGGCAAAGAATTCAGATGTTGCAAGCAAAGTTCTGGGAGGAGCAGAGTGGGTCATGCAGGGCTGTTTTACCAGTTGCCTTTGGTTGGCTTGTAGAGAGCATGCTCAGTTCCATCTCTGCCAGCAGTAGGGACCTCAGCCCTAGGGTCTGCAGTGTCTTTACCACCCACACTCCCAAGTTCCTGGTTTTTCTGACTCACCCTTTGCCATGGAGCCTACCTGAGTGGCATGTCCCAGTACTTTGTCTGGTATCTTGGAGTGTTGTTCCAGACTGTGGGTACAAAGCTGCATGACCTTCCATCTCTAACGTGATGTGACTGATGTAGGCCCTGAATTACTTGCCCAGGTTGCCCAGTTACTCCACAGAGCCAGGAGCAGGATCTGCATTTCCTGTCCCCTCATTGCACATTCTTTCTATTGACCAGGCAAGTCATTCCCATGGAAAGTGGCTCCTAAGACTTGACTTAGAAATGCAGGGGCAAGAGGACAGTTAAGGTGTGACAAGATCCTTAACACCCTCTCCCTGGGGGTGGGGGGTTGAGGGTTGCTTCCCTCTCAGCTTCAGTTCTGCTGACCACTGCCAAGGACAGATCTTCTAGTCATCTGTTGTAATCCAAGGAGGCCTATCCACGTGGCAGGCAATACAGAGTTTCTGCTGAGTCAGAGATCTCTGTTGTGTTCTTCTGTACTGACTTTTGGAACTCAAGTAAAGGCCCTTTCATTTGGGGTGAAATTCCTTTTGGTAGATTGCACCTAGGCTAGTCTTTAGGGAGAGATCAAGCCCTGAGCCTTTGGAGTGGGATCACTGACACCAAGACCTTAGACAACCAGAGAACTAACCCTAGGGAATATCAAATAGTGAGAACTCACACAAAGGAAACCACTGGAATACAAGACCCAGCATCACCCAACAACCAGTAGCACCCTGTGCAGGATGCCTCATCTAAACAATAAACAAAACAAAAATACAAACCCAATCATCAGCAGACAGGATTACCACTTCACTCAGCCTTGCCTATCAAAGGTAAAGCAAACAAAAACTCAGCACAAATCTCACCCTATAAAAAGCTTACACAAACCACTGGACCAAGCTTAGGAGGGCAGAAACCAAAAGAAAGAAAGAATTCAATCTTGAAACCTGGGAAAAGGAGACCTCAAACACAGTAAGTTTAAAAAAAAAAAAAAGAAAAGGCAGAGAAATAAACACAAATGAAGGAACAAAATAGAAACACAGAAGTCCAAATAAATGAAGAGGAAATAGGCAAACTATCTGAAAAAGAATTCAGAATAATGATAGCAAAGATAATCAAAAACTTTGAAAACAAAATGGAGAAACTACAAGAATCAATTAACAAAGACCTAGAAGAATTAAAGAATAAACACACAGAGACAAACAACACAATTACTGAAATTAAAAATACTCTAGAAAGAATCAATAGCAAAATATCTGAAGGAGAAGAATGAATCAGTGAGCAGGAAGATAATATGGTGGAAATAACTTTTGAAGAGCAGAATAACTAAAAAGAATGAAAAGAACTGAGGATAGTCTCAGAAACCTCTGGGGCGATATCAACTGCACTAACATTCAAATTATACAGGTACCAGAAGAAGAAGAGAAAAAGAAAGGGTATGGGAAAATTTTTGAAGAGATTATAGTTGAAAATTTCCCCAACATGGAGAAAGAAATAGTCAATCAAATCCAAGAGGCTCAAAGAGTCCCATACAGGATAAACCCAAGGAGAAATATGCCAATACACATACTGATCAAACTAACAAAGACTAAACACAAAGAAAGAATATTAAAAGCAGCAAGGGAGAAGTAACAAGTAACATACAAGGGAAACCCCATACACCTAACAGCTGATCTTTCAGCAGAAACTCTGCAGGCCAGAAGAGAATGACAGGATATATTTAAAGTATTGAAAGGGAAAAACCTACAACCAAGATTCCCATACCCAGCAAGGATCTCATTCAAAATTGATGGATAAATAAAAAGCATTTCAGACAAGCAAAAGTTAAGAGAATTCAGTACCACAAAACCAGCTTTGCAATAAATGTTAAAGGGACTTATATAGTCAAGAAATACAAGAGGAGAAAAAAGATCAACAAAGTCAACCCCAAACAATTGAGAAATAAATATAAATGGAGTAAATGCTCCAAACAAAAGATATAGACTGGCTGAATGGATACAAAAACAAGATCCATATATATGCTGTCTACAAGAAACACTTCTGACCTAAAGAAAGATATAGACTGTAAGTGAGAGCATGGAAAAATGTTTCATGCAAATGGGAAGCAAAAGAAAGCTGGAGTAGCAATCCTCATATCAGACAAAATGGACCTTAAAATAAAGAAGATTATAAGAGATAAGGAAGGACATTACATAATGATCAAGGGATCAATCTAAGAGGAAGCTGTAACAATTGTAAATATCTATTCACCCAACATAGGAACATCTCAATACATAAGATGAACACTAACAGACATAAAAGGAGAAACCGACATTAACACAATAACAGTAGGAGACTTTAACACCCCACTCACACCAATGGACAGATCAATCATCAAAACAGAAAATTAATAAGGAAACAGAAGTTTAAATGATATGTTAGATGAGATGGATCTCATTGGTATCTTCAGGACATTCCATCCAAATGCAAAAGAATACACCTTCTTCTCAAGTGCACATGGAACATTCTCCAGGATAGACCATATCCTGGATCATAAATCAAACCTCAGTAAATTTAAGAAAATTGGAGTCATATCAAGTGTCTTCTCTGACCACAATGCTATGAGACTAGATATCAATTGCAAGAAAAAAACTGTAAGAAACACAAACACATGGAGGTTAAAGAACACATTTCTAAATAATCAACAGGTTACTGAAGAAATCAAAAGGGAAATCAGAAAATTTCTAGAAACAAATGACAATGAAAACACAACAACTCAAAGCCTATGGGATGCAATGAAAGCAGTTCTAAGAGGGAAGTTTATAGCAATACAATCCTACCTCAAAAAACAAGAAAAATATCAAATAGACAACCTAACTTTACAACTAAAATGACTGGAAAAGAAGAACCAAAAAAAAAATCAAAAATTAGTAGAAGGAAAGAAATCATAAAGATCTGAGCAGAAATAAATGAAAAACAAATGAAAGAAAAAGAGTAAAGATTAATAAAACTAAAAGCTGGTTCTTTGAAAAGATAAACAAAATTGACAAGCCTTTAGCCAGACTCATCAAGGAAAAAAGAGAGAGAAGAATCAAATCAACAAAATTAGAAATGAAAAAGGAGAGGTTACAACAGACAATGAAGAAATACAAAGGATTATAAGAGACTATTATGAGCAATTATATGACAATAAAATGGATAACCTGGAAGAAATGACAGACTCTTAGAAAAGTTCAATCTTCCAAGACTTAACCAGGAAGAAATAGAAATTATGAACAACCCAATTACCAGCACTGATATTGAAGCTGTGATCAAAAATCTCACCAAAAAAAAAAAGAAAAAGAAAAAGAAAAAAGAGCCCAGGACCAGATGGCTTTACAAGAAAATTCTATCAAGCATTTAGAGAAGAACTAATGCCTATCTTTCTAATACTCTTTCAAAAAAATCACAGATGAAGAAACACTTCCAAACTTATTCTACAATGCCACCATCACCCTGATACCAAAACCAAAGACAATACAAAAAAAGAAAACCACAGGCCAATAATCACTGATGAACATAGATGCATAAATCTTCAACAAAATTTTAGCAAACAGAATTCAGCAACACATCAAAAAGCTCATACATCATGATCAAGTTGGGTTTATTCCAGGAATGCAAGGATTCTTCAGTATACACAATTCAATCAATGTGATGCACCACATTAACAAATTGAAAGATAAAAACCACTTGATAATCTCAATAGATGCAGAAAAAACCTTTGACAATATTCAGCATCCATTTATGATGAAAACTCTTCAAAAAATGGGCATAGAAGGAACCTACTTCAACATAGTAAAGGCCATATATGATAAGCCTACACCAAACATTATCCTCAATAGTGAAAAACTGAAAGCATTACCCCTAAGACAAGACAAGGGTGTCCACTTTCCCAACTATTATTCAACATAGTTCTGGAAGTCCTAGCTACAGTAATCAGAGAAGAAAAAGAAATAAAATGAATCCAGATCAGAAAAGAAGTAAAGCTCTCACTGTTTTCAAATGACATGATACTGTACATAGAAAACACTAAAGATAGTATCAGAAAATGCTAGAGCAAATCAGTGAATTTAGCAAAGTTGCAGGATACAAAATTAATACACAGAAATAACTTGCATTTCTATAAGCTAACAATGGAAAATCAAAAAGAGAAATTAAGGAATCAATCCCATTCACCATTTCAAAAAGAATTAAATATCTAGGAATAAACTTACTTGAGGAGACACAAGAACTGTACACAGAAAATTATGTGACACTGATGAAAGAAATCAAAGACAGCATAAAAAGATGGAGAGATATTTCATATTCCTGGATAGGAAGAATCAATATTATGAAAATGACTATACTACCAAATGCAATCTACAGATTCAGTGTGATCCCTTTCAAATTACCAATGGCATTTTTCACAAAACTAGAACAAAAAATTTCACAATTCATAAGGAAACACAAAAGACTCCAAATAGCCAAAGCAGTCTTGAGAAAGAAGAATGCAGCTGGAGGAATCAACTTTCCTGACTTCAGATTATATTACAAAGCTACAGTCATCAAAACAGTATGGTACTGGCACAAAAACAGAAATATATACCAATGGAACAAGATAGAAAGCCCAGAAATACACTCATGTACCTATGGGTACCTTATTTTTAAGAGGCAAGAATATACAATGGGGCAAAGACAGCCTCTTCAATAAATGATGCTGGGAAAACTGGACAGCTACATGTAAAAGAATGAAATTAGAACACTTCCTAGCACCATACACAAAGACAAACTCAAAATGAACTAAAGAACTAAATGTGAGACCAGAAACTATAAAAATCTTAGAGGAAAACATAGGCAGAACACTTGATGACATAAATCAAAGCAAGATTCTCTATGACCCACCTCCTAGAATAATGGAAATAAAAACAAAAGTAAACAAGTAAGACCTGATTAAACTTAAAAGCTTTTGCACAGCAAAGGAAACTATAAGCAAGGTGAAGAGACAACCCTCTGAATGGGAGAATAATAGCAAATAAAACTGACAAAGGATTAATTTCCAAAATATACAAGCAGCTCTTACAACTCAATGCCAGAAAAACAAACAACCCAATCAAAAAGTGGGAAAAAGACTTAAACAGACATTTCTCCAAAGAAGACATACAGATGGCTAACAAACACATGAAAAGATGCTCAACTTCACTCATTATTAGAGGAATGCAAATCAAAACTACAGTGAGATATCACCTCACACCAGTCAGAATGGCCATCATCAAAAAGTCTGCAAATAATAAATGCTGGAGAGAGTGTGGAGAAAAGGGAACACTCTTGTACTGTTGGTGGGAATGTAAATTGATACAGCCATTGTGGAAGACAGTATGGAGATTCCTTAAAAACCTAGGAATAAAACCACCATATTACCTAGCAATCCCTCTCCTAGGCATATACCCTGAGGAATCCAAAATTTAAAAAAACATATGTCCCATTATTCATTGCATCACTATTTACAATAGCAAGAACATGGAAGCAACCTAAATGTCCCTCAACAGATGAATGGATAAAGAAGCTGTGTTAAATATACACAATGGAATATTACTCAGCCAGAAAAAGGAACCACATTTGAGTCAGTTCTGATGAGGTGGATGAACCTAGAACCTATTATACAGAGTGAAGTGAGTTGAAACGGAAAGATAAATATCATATTCTAATGCATATATACAGAATCTAGAAAAATGATAGTGAAGAATTTATTTTCAGGGAAACAATGGAATAACAGACATAGAGAATAGACTTATGGACATGGGGAGAGGAGAAGAGAGGGTAAGATATATGGAAAGAGTAACATGGAAACTTGCAAAAAAAAAATTCAGCTGTACTGCAGTAATTGGCACAGGATAAGTACTTAAATCATTTTTTGATAAATATATAAGTAACAAATAAATTTGCATACCAAAAGTAATTTTCCCATTGTTTCAGTCCAGGCTTCCCTGAGTTTGAGAAAAGGGATAGTGACTCTTCATTCACCCATGCACTGACCCTGATAATAAAGTCACACTCATCAGTTTAGCATTTCCTCCTTGTCCCCTACAAAGGAAATTCAAAGTAGAATTATCTCACATAAATGTTATTTTAAAATCAGAACACATGTATTTCTTTTAAAAGATTAAAATTCAAAATTTCTGATTCTGGATAAAGAAATAATCTTTACTGCTCACTGTTTGATATGACATGAGCTCTTCCTCCCCTTTTTCTTAACAAGCTTATCTAGAATATATATGAATGTGTGTGTATACATAACTATGTGCTATGCTGTGTTTAGTCACTCAGTCGTGAGTCGTGCCCAACTCTTTGCAACCCCGTGAACTGTAGCCCACCAGGCTCCTCTGTCCATGGGATTCTCCAGGCAAGAATACTAGAGTGGATAGATGTTCCCTTCTCCAAGAGATCTTCCCAACTCAAGGATCAAATCCACGTCTCCGACTGCAGGCAAATTCTTTACTGTCTGAGCCACCAGAGAAGCCTATGGTGCTGCTGCTGCTGCTAAGTCGCTTCAGTCACGTTCGACTCTGTGCAACCCCATAGACGGCAGCCCACCAGGCTCCCTCATCCCTGGGATTCTCCAGGCAAGAACACTGGAGTGGGTTCCCATTTCCTTCTCCAGTGCATGAAAGTGAAAAGTGAAAGTGAAGTCGCTCAGTCCTGTCGGACTCTTCGTGACCCCATGGACTGCAGCCTACCAGGCTCCTCCTCCCATGGAATTTTCCAGCCGAGTAGTGGAGTGGGGTGCCATTGCCTTCTCCAAGAGAAGGGACTTCCCTGGTGGCTTAGACGGTAAAGCATCTGTCTACAATGCGGGAGACCTGGGTTCAATCCCTGGGTCGGGAAGATCCCCTGAAGAAGGAAATGGCAATTGGCAATCCACTCCAGTACTATTGCTTGGAAAATCCCATGGACAGAGGAGCCTGGTAGGCTACAGTCCATAGGGTGGCAAAGAGTCGGACATGACTGACTTCACTTTCACTGTCTGTGAGAGAAGCCTATACATAACTATAATTCCATATAATTTTATATTTTGTTTTTCTCTTAGTATAAGAAGTGTATCTCTTACAGAATATACATATTTTATGTTATAAATTCTTGCAGGCATTTTAAAGTCTACATAACGGTTTGTACAGTGGTTATACAAACTTTAAGCATTCCTCTTTTTTTGCTTTTATAAAAATTCTTGATCTTATGACAAGTTTGAGTGTTTATGTGAGTTTACATGAAACAGTGTTATGGGCATGCTTGTGTATACTATCCTTTCTTAAAATTAATGCCTGAAGGCTGTAAAAACTGAGTTGCTGATATGGTAGCTTCTAAAGGAGGGTGGGGATAAACGGGCTACTGAGAAAATGCCAAATCACTCTTTGCTATATATACTTTTGCATTATTTAAGGAGTATGCTTTAGTTTTGTAATTCAAAATATTTTAAAATAAAATAACAATATAGCAGTGAACATATCTGTGTATAAAATTCCCCCTAAATTTCAAGATTATCTTGGCATAAATGGCCAGAAATGTATTACTAAATCAGAGGGTCTGAACATTTTGAAGCCTTTTGATAAAAACTGGCAAATTGCTTTCCTAATGAGCTGTCATGAATACGTTCTTGAGGAAAATAGTAAACAATTGAACCAGAAAGAAATATTCTCATCACGAATTTAAATGAGCTTGGCTCATCATAGTTCAGCTTTAAGTATGCACCCTTAACTCTTTCCAGGCTTTTTTCTCACTGGGAAAGTTAAACCAGATATAAATCATTATAATAGAATGCACTAAATATATACTATCAACCTGTATTTTAAAAATATGACAATGTATAAGAATTTTTTATAGAAATAAGTATTAACCTGTTTGACTTCCAATAAACACTGGAAATTTTTTTCTAATTACAAAAGACTTGTACAATATCTTTAATATCAAGTAACTTTGTTTCAAATGTGAAATACAAATGGATGCCATCTTTAACTTATCCCAAAATATCTATTTTCATAGTTGGTTTAATCACTTTCTTTAAAATATCCAAAAAGAAACTTTAATGATGATCATCTTCTTTAAATGTTGACAAATGACAGACTGATTAGAACAAATTTCATTTAGAGCATGAGATAATTAGAAGTGTCTTTTTCTGTTTGCTCAAAAGATAATTATCAGAAAAATCAAAGCATTTTATGAATTTTTTTTCATTTTAATATGATTAATCAGTCTAGGTGCAGAAGTTTTTTAATAAAAAAACATAAAATAGTTAAAATTTTTAAAGTTCATTACATTTAGAATGTTTAACCAAGAAGAAGTAACAACATGTAGTATAAAATAACTAGGGTTTGGCTATAGACGGACCTGAGTTCAAATACTAACTTTGTGATCTAGAATAAGTTGCTTAACTTTGCTTATGTTGTGTATTTTTCATCTGTAAAATAAATAAGGACATATTTGCAATGATGTTTAGCACTATAATTTATAGATGCTTAAAAAATAGTGGCTATTACTATTATGTCGAAATAGAAAACGATATGTGCTATTTCATATTTTAAGGTAGAAAATAAATCAGAATATCCATTACCTGAACAGGATGCCTATGCTAACATATCAGAGATTATTTTATTTTCATTTTATGTAAGGATATATATAAGATAGATATATATTTATTTATAAATGATATCATATATCTTACATAAGATAGATCTCAGAATATTCAAATAAGAATGTGTATGTGTGGCACACACACATATATATACATATAGATAAACAGATGTATCCCAGAATATCCTAGACGTACCCTGAAATATTAAAATAAGAACCTCTGTATGTGTACGTATATGTACACATACAACTCCTGAGATATAGCTTATATAATTTTATATGTTGATATCAAATATAAATGTATATTAAAAAATAAAGATTCCTATTAAATGTAAATTGTGTTGTGATAATAACGGTCCTTACCATGTTCACTGCTTCAACAAATATCATTGAACACTTACTATATGCACAGTACTGGTCTAGAAACCAAAGCTATAGAAGTGAAAAAAGAGAAAAACACTCTTACTGTCACATAATGTACATTCAAATGAGGGGGAAAGGCAATAAATAGACAAATGAGTAAAATACACAGTTGCTAATAGATAATAGATGCTAAGGGAAAAAGATAAAAAATTAGGGATTGCAAATTTAGAACAGAGGGCAGCAAAGAAGGTGTTACTGAGACTTCGTTTGACTAATGACATGAAGGGAGTGAGGGAGCAAACATGGATATCCAAGGTAGATTTCTAGGCAGAGGGAACAACAAATACAAAAGTATAGAGGGGAGGACACTCCTGAAAGAGGTCCTGCCGTCTCCCCCATGGAGGTATTCTGAGAATTCAATCAGGATGATATTAATACATGTAAAGCACCAAAGAATGCCTTTGCTGCAAAAAAAGTTCAATGAATGTTAGCTATTATTATCCATAGTTAGCATTAATTTCATTTTATTTAATAATCATTAAATCATTTTTATATTTGTTTCAGAGTTTTCAGTTTGTATTCAAATATTTGGAATCAGGTATATTCAACCTCATGCCATTTAAGCCATTGTGTAAATAATTTCTAATTTAATCATATGTAATATACTAACATAATCTTAAGGCATGTTCTGTGTTTCCTAATACATTTAAAACTGTTGATTCCTCCTGTATCCAGCACAGCAATAACTTAAACATGATAAATATTCAGTTTTCTTCATTAAGTGAGAGAATGAACATAACAATTTTTATAACTATTTATAGTTTTTGAAGAGTGGCCTCATTCATTAAACCAAAGTTAACTGTGTTTTCTCATGCAGATTATAATCTGGAATGCCCTCATTAATCTGTTTATTAATTTTTATGATTGTCTACAAGCACCATTACTTAGTATAATATAAATATGGTGAAAGATTCATTTAGGAAGAGCGGTTATAAGTTAGACAGCTTGTTAGTGGTTTTCAGTTGATTAAGATCTGCTATATTATGCTGTACATTTCAATAAATCAATCCATCTGTCCCTGAGTTTGCCATTTCTTTTAAATAAGCATGCAAAAAGTTTCTAAATGATTGGTTTTTCATTAACAAGAAATTTTTAAAGTATAGAATTGAATATGTGTAACATTTTGAAGTTGTTTACTTATTTTTATTAACTTCCAGAAGCAAAGGAAAACTCATAAGGTGAAGCTTAGTGCTGCATTTAGAAACTGTAGGGTTCGCAGTATTATCTGGATGAAATAAACTGCACATTTGTTTAACATCTTCGACATCTGCTTCACTCAACTAGACCCTCTTAATATTAGAATCCAAAAAGACAGAGATGGATCTGTGTGACTCAAATGAAAACTGATTGAAGCATTATGACCTGGAAACTAGAGAGCCCCCTAAGGATATGTCTTGTGTAAAATTACCAAGCTGTTTTGATTGTTTTGTTTTGTTTAAAATGTTTGACATCGGAAAAGTCTTCATTTTATATAGCAAAAAGCTGAGGAAGCCGTCTAAATAATTTTTTTAGAAGAAAGTATATATATTTTTAACAGTATTCTTCTGAGAATAGTTAAGAATAGTAGCATATAAATGTTTTCTGTACCCAAAATTCCACACTCAAAAATTGAAATGATGCAGCAAATTATTATCAGTACTATATTGCTCTGTGGAACATTTTAAGAGAACGAAATTTTTTTACTGTTACTCAAGGACCACAGTAATGTGCAAACATAGACTCACAGCACCAATAATTTGAAATAATAAAAAATTGAAAAAAGTATTATGGAAATATCTCCTTACTATAAAACTTCTTACATAAGTATGTTAAGTACAAAACAAACAAGTTTAAATCAACCTTTGAAAGATAATCACTCCCAGTGCATGCAAGAAATATAAATATAGGAAATATGCTTGGAAAACAAGAGCAAAGAACTATGTACATTAAGGCTGGAAATGGCTAGACATGCCCTAAGGAGAGACATGAGATGCCCTGGTAGAATTGTAGTCCAAGGAAAGGAGAGGTTTGGACTAAGAAGGAAAAGAGTAGAGCTAAAGTTTGAATATCAGAGAGAGAAAAACAATTCACAAGATATTTGATTTTGTGTTCACCAGTGTCTGTACACACTTCTCATCTGCACATTTACCCATCACCCTTCCTCTCAGTGGCACTTTATTTCTGACACACTGCTATGCACTCACTCCCACATAATCCTGCCCTGTTCCCTGGCCATATGCCCCCATTGACTTCCTCGTTTGTCTCTGTCCTACAGTCCCCAGAAACGTCTACTTTATTATTATCAAAGTGGCATCTTTACACTTTCACTTCAGTCAGTCTTCCACCTCCTCACACTGACTTAAAGCCTACTTCCTACAAATGGCACCTCTTCCTTTGAAGCACTCAAGCCTCTGGGTCTTTCAATCCAGACGGGAGTGTAATTTCAATCCTTTAGACACATTCCACCGACTTATCTCCTTGGCTTTAACAACTTTTGAAGTCCGCGATCTTACAAACATCTGGTCATACTGTTCCTTCCCAATCCTAGTCACCTTAAAGATGTTCCTCCACATTCTAAAGTTCATAGTTGTTGTGAGTGAATCAAAATATTTCTTTTCCTCTTCCATTTTCTTACATGACATTAATATTGATGTCCCATTAAACTGTCCTCAGAGTAACATCGTCTCTTAAAGCTGGTGACCTTCTTTGTTATATCACCTCAAGTACTCACACATACATGACAGTGTCATCCATTCATAATTATCTGGAGATGCTCACCTCTGAGATCTCAAATTCCAAACATTTGTGTCATAGAAATGTCAAAAATGGTGACTGAGTGCTATGAAGGAGCATTGAAGGCTGGAATACTTTGGTGTATTTTTCATAAGTGAGGCCCTTAAACTTAACTTTGTACATTTTTTAAAAATCATGCAGAATTTACCTAACACTGTTCATCTAAGACTGGATTATATTGACATAACTCAAATATAGAGTAAATAAAAATGCAACTAATTTATGTTGAGAAGAAAAAAACTAAGAAGCCAGAGTACTTAAGTCCAGTTGTCAATGCACATGTCTTATGTACAAATCAAAGAATTTACTTCAAGTTTGCTCTTATAAATACTTCTAGAGGAATCAGAAGAAGGAAATGGAACAATAACGATCATCATGATGGAATTAAGTTAGCTTTGTACACCATTTCCTGCCATGTTCTGTATTAGATTGTGCTGAGAATCATCAATATGGTGTCATTCTCTGTTTCTGTAAATATGTCAGTCATTCAACAGATTGTTACTAAAGAAAGGGTCAAGCCAGTTGATCAGGAGAGAATTGGAGTTCAGAAGAGGGGGTGAGAAGTGCTCACTCTGCCATTTCTCAGATTTGTGTCCCTCAACATGTCACTAACCTCCTCAGCTGTTAAGAAGGAGATAATGCCATCTTCCTCTTACTGATTATGTGGCCATTTGATGAAATTAGTTGGAACTGCGCTGTAATTTTCAGAGCTCAGAGAAGGAAGCGAGAAGGTAATTTGACTGTTTCATGGAATGCCTGCAAAGACTCTTGAGCTTTTCTCCAAAACGTTAAGCTATAGAATATCTTAGACAGAACTGTGTGAGGAAATGCAAATATATGCTGTCTTTTTCCTATGCTATTAGGTAATAGGGGCAAATTATAATTAAATATCTTTTTATCTAACCAATTGTTCTTTGGTCATTAGACTAGTTAAACTTAAGGAATAATGAATGAATCTGGCAATGTATTTCAGTTCAGTTCAATCGCTCAGTCATGTCCAACTTTTGTGACCCCATGGATTGCAGCACGCCAGGACTCCCTGTCCAACACCAGCTCCCGGAGCTTGTTTCAAACTCATGTCCATAGAGTCAGTGATGCCATCCAAGCATCTCATCCTCTGCCATCCCCTTCTCCTCCCGCCTTCAATCTTTCCCAGCATCAGGGTCTTTTACAGTGAGTCAGTTTTTCACATCAGGTGGCAAAATATATTCCAGATTTTCCCCCAAATCATAGAGTATAATATTTTTGAGATCTGTACACTGACCACACCTTTCACCCTCTGCATCACTCATTCTTTTCCTCAGCTGAGCTTGATCTTTGCCCTCTTCCAACACTAAATCTCTTAATTTCTTCCCCTTGCTTTTCTTGGTTTCTCTTTGAAACTACCATTCCACTTCTGCATCAGCTCTCATTTTCTCACCTCACATTCAGTTCCTTCCACTCAATAAACAGCTTCACCATGGCAAAGCTTCTAAAACTTCTCTCTGCAGAAATAGAAAGGGCTTCCTAATTGTTTCACCTAGTACTCTCTTTCTGCTATTCATGCTGTTTGACATTGCTGCAGGATTTGTTACTTCTTGAAATGTTCTCCTTTCTTGGCATTTACAAAATGAATAGAACTGAACTGACACTCACATACAAGAATGAATGAGGTTAAGCTCTTTGAAATTGTCTTAAAATGCTAGTGAAACCTTTCAAATAATTGCCAAATTCCATGTCCACTTTTCATATCAAATTTGAAAGTTAAAGTACAGCTCTCCCCAGTATCCCCTGTCAAAATCCCCTCAAAATCTGCGATCCTCCTCAAAATGTCACTTTTAGCCACAAAGCTTTTCTTGTTCCCATTAATCACTCACTTTTCTGTAATCCCAAATTTTTACTTTTTGCTCATGGAAAAGCATTTTAAATATAGCTGTGTGTATATGTCAGTTCCAAACTCCCAAATTTTTACTTTTATTGCAATATATATCATTCCCCAAATTATGATGTTTTAATTGTGTATAAATCTACCTTTACAGGCTTATACAAAGACCATGCAGACACAATGCTCTCTATACTATAGATATTCAAGGATGGATTTTTGAAGAAAGAACTCAGATTTCATTAACCCACTGTACCTTATTCTTTCTAAGCATTATGGCATGCAAAAAACCCAAAAGTTATTATAAGACAATGAAGATATGAATCCCAAGACTGTTCAATGATTTTATAAATGATCAACAACTCAACTTTGGATATTTGAAGTACTCTGGGTTTATGGAATTTGGAGATAAAAATTTTAATGTGATCATTTGAATGAAAGTTAGTATGAATGCTTCTAGAATTTGTAGGATTTCATGACTGAGTTAGAGTAAATAATTGTTTCTATAAGCAGTGAAAAGCAATTATCTTCTGGAAAGTTAACTTGTTCTTTGTCTCTTCAAAAATCCCTCAGCATCATAGCTGAAGAAGGCACATTGATAGGTTCATCATCTTGCTTCTTATGAACAAGAAGCAGAGACTTTGTAGGCTACATAGCAAGTTTAAGAACTCAGGTTACAATCTAGCGCCCAGACAGACATGGCAAATGACTGTCACATTTACTTGATACTTCAAGAATTTGCTCTATTGCATTCACTTAGCATCTAAGTGCCTTCATTAAGAGTCAAAATGAATTCATTCTGGGCCAGAACTCAGTTACTAGCCATATTTTAACTTACCATCGAGAGGAAGATACAGTAACAAATGCCATAATATATGTCAATTACTTCAAAAAGAAACACCACTCTCTCTTCTCTATTTTAAAATTTTCTGGATTCTACTCATATTAAAACTATGCTTACTATCAAAGTTCACAAAATATTTTTGGTCACTCTACTTTCAAAACTGTTAATTATGATTTTCTTATACATATCCCAAGAAAAGCAATAAGTCAAATATTTCATGTTCACTTTTCAACTTTTAACCATAGGTTTTTATAAACTACTATATAGATCATTTCTTTATGCTTTCCTCAAAAATGCTTATTGGAATTACTTTCAGCCTTCAAATGCATGTTTGCTTTATTCTGTTACATTAGATATTTATACCAACAACCCATCAATACAGTAAATTAGTATATGTAACTAACAAGCATATACAAGCATAACTGAATTATAACAACATTTTACAGACCAGCACAACAGCTTGTCTCTGTGGGATTTAATAAACCATATTTATCCACAGTTCTTCTGAGAAAAACAGAAGAGACTCTGATATATATTTATTATTTCTATAAAAAGAACATGAAAATACATATGTGGAAGTAAATGTAGGTTCTATTTCTATTCACGAGTGAAATGTGCTAACTGAAGTGATAATTTCAACAGAAGTTTCATTAAAAACAAAAGCAGTTTGGTTTGGGGGTTCTGGCAAAATGAGTACAGTATTATAAAGCAAAACAAACTAAAAAATAAAAATTAAAAAAAATAAATAAAAAATAAAAAAATAAAAGGATAAATATAGCAGGGAAAAAAAAAGAAAGCAAAATTATGCTTAAAGGTTAATAATAGGCTAACATTATAAAATGTCATAAATCTCAACTTCATTAGAAACAAGCTAAGTTTCAAAGTTCTTCATGTTAAACTTTTTGTTTAAAGTTTAAAGAAGTTTGTGTTCATCTGTTTAACTTCAAAAGTATTCATCACCAGGTTAAGGATCATAATTATAAACATCCTCTAAGAGAATCCTGTTCAGCAGAAGTAAAATGACATGATTTGCTAAGAGCAAGTATTTTATTAGCCCGCAGACGTGGTTTCAAACCTTACTTCTGGCACTTACTGTGTGACTTAAGGAAAGTTCCTAGGTTTCACTAAGTTTTAATTCCCTCAGTTGCAAATAAGTGACCATAACAACTCCTGCTTTAGTGGTTGTTATGAAAATTGCATGAAGAAGTGAAAAGTAAAAGTAAAGTGGTAAGTAGAGTGACTCTCATGTAAGTATGAGTTTATCAGTTTGTCAACACGTTACTATTATTTGTCAATATCTGTTACTATTCTTACTGCCTTTTTACTATTTGTTATGCAGTACCAATTAAGAAGTAGTCAATCAGGAGAAATATTGCAGTAAATTCTTGCAAGTATTGCAAGAACACTATCATTGCAATAAAGTATTTCAGAAACCAANTTATCAGTTTGTCAACACGTTACTATTATTTGTCAATATCTGTTACTATTCTTACTGCCTTTTTACTATTTGTTATGCAGTACCAATTAAGAAGTAGTCAATCAGGAGAAATATTGCAGTAAATTCTTGCAAGTATTGCAAGAACACTATCATTGCAATAAAGTATTTCAGAAACCAACTTGAAAAAATTGTAAAGAGAATTATCTTTTTAAACATACATATAAGTTTAAGTCAAGGAAGATACAGTTAAAGCATTTGGAATGAGTTCGGTAGCTTTGGTGAAATAAAATCAATTCAACAGCTAAAACACAATTTGGCCATGCCAAAATTCTTAACCTTAATGTAACTATTTTTTAATAGGTTGACTAAAGTATTATTACCTTTAAGGAAGGTGAAATATATGTTCTCCTCAAGCTTCTTAAAGAGTGAAATTGTGTGAAGGACACAGGTGCTGAGCATTTCTTATACAAGACCTATGCTGGACACTGATTGCTCAGAAGCATCCCACAATGTGTTACTGTCAGTATTTTGAAAATGAAATCCTGAAGTTCAGAATAGCCAAGTAGCTTGCCCCAACGTCACACAGCTGGTCAGTTGAGGAAGCCAAAATTAAAAACCCAGATTTTTCTAAGCCTAACAGCTTTCATCATACTGTCTTTCGCTGTGTGATTCTGAAAATGAGAACCCTGGTTATGCGGAGTGGAGTCCTGGAATAGGAAAGTTTATGTGTTAAAGACGCCTCTTGTGTTTTATTCAAAATTTTTCCTTTTTAAAAAAATTTATTTGTCTTAATTGGAGACTAATTACTTTACAATATTGTGGTGGGTTTTGTCATACATTGACATGAATCAGCCATGGGTGTACATGTGTTCCCCATCCTGAACCCCCCCTCACCTCCCTCCCCATCCCATCCCTCTGGGTCATCCCAGTGCACCAGCCCTGAGCACCCTGTCTCATGCACTGAACCTGGACTGGTGATCTATTTCACATATGATAATGTACATGTTTCAATGCTGTTCTCTCAAATCATCCCACCCTCGCCTTCTCCCAAAGAGTCCAAAAGTCTGTTCTTTACATCTGTGTCTCTTTTGCTATCTCACATACAGGGTTATCATTACCATCTTTCTAAATTCCATATATATGCA
Source organism: Neotragus moschatus (assembly GCA_006410615.1). Taxonomy (NCBI): domain Eukaryota; kingdom Metazoa; phylum Chordata; class Mammalia; order Artiodactyla; family Bovidae; genus Neotragus; species Neotragus moschatus. Next base: position 4,004,174 of record SJYA01001316.1, on the reverse strand, counting down.
TTAGTATACTGTATTGGTGTTTTTCTTTCTGGCTTACTTCACTCTGTATAATCGGCTCCAGTTTCATTCACCTCATTAGAACTGATTCAAATGCATTCTTTTTAGTAGCTGAGTAATATTCCATTGGGTATATGTACCACAGCTTTCTTATCTATTTGTCTGCCAATGGACATCTAAGTTGCTTCCATCTCCTGGCTATTGTAAACAGTGCTGTGATGAACACTGGGGTACATGTGTCTCTTTCAGTTCTGGTTTCCTCAGTGTGTATGTCTAGCAGTGGGATTGCTGGGTCATAAGGCAGTTCTATTTCTGGTATTTTAAGGAATCTCCACACTGTTCTCCATAGTGGCTGTACTAGTTTGCTTTCCCACCAATAGTGTAAGAGATTCCCTTTTCTCCGCACCCTCTCCAGCATTTATTGTTTGTAGACTTTTGGAACGCAGCCATTCTGACTGGTGTGAAATGGTACCTCATTGTGGTTTTGATTTGCATTTCTCTGATAATGAGTGATGTTGAGCATCTTTTCATGTGTTTGTTAGCCATCTGTATGTCTTCTTTGGAGAAATGTATGTTTAGTTCTGTGGTCCATTTTTTGATTGGGTCGTTTATTTTTCTGAAATTGAGCTTCAGGAGCTGCTTGTATATTTTTGAGATTAATTCTTTGTCAGTTGCTTCATTTGCCCTTATTTTCTCCCATCCTGAGGGCTATCTTTTCACCTTGCTTATAGTTTCCTACATTGTGCAAAAGATTTTAAGATTAATTAGGTCCCAACAAATATTTTTTTCTTTATTGTTATAATTTTTGATGTAAAGTTCACGACATTACAAGATATTGAAATTTTCTCTCTTTTGATATGGTTCAAAACCTCGTGATCCAGGAGTCTAATATTTCAATATCACCTAGACATGCATTCTGAAGTGTGACGCATTTTAAAGTACACACATGCTGGAGTACTAACTCAGATTCAATAACTTTATACCTATAAGCTCCTATTCAACTGGATTGAATTTGTCAGGCTGAAATTTATAACACGGTGGAAGACAAGAGATGTTTTAGCAGTAAGACTCTAGAAAATCAACAGGATTAGCTATACTATTTCTTTTAAAAATTGTTCAAAGCTAGTTTAAAGTCTGTGCTCTTATTGTAATTCCCCCAATGTCTCACTTTATATTTGGATAACTTTCAATTCTTGAAGTGTATGACATTATGAATTACTCTAATAGTGAATGGATTTTTCCGCAACTTCTCTAGACAGAAAAGTGGAAAAAATTCTACATATAAACCATAATATATATAGCTTCATCAATATACACAAATAAAACTCATTTTAACCCTGAAACGATTTTTTGGTAATTTTTTTATTAGTAATAATCTCTTCATCAATTTCAGTTTAGCTATGAAGAATTCCATCTTAAACATTTTAATTAATGCTATTAATTGTCATTTTTAAAAATCATCTTAGAGAACTTCTGAATAAGAAACTTGGCTATTGTAATTTGTGAATGGCACAGCTAGAGTTGCAAAGAGTAGCTCATGTCATACTTCATCATTCATTCTCCAGGGTACATTATCAGTGTCTTTTCAAGGGTTTGATTAAAAAGGAGATAATTTTTTAAAGAGATAATCATAGGAAGAAAATATTTTTGATGTAATTCTTCTCCTTTTTCTCACCCTAGGCTCCATGCCCCCAGGCAACTTTATCTAAGGATCCAGCACATGATCTAAGGATGTGAAATAGTCTTGCTGCTTAAGCAAATGAGACATTAAGGCTGTTTTGTGTTTCTGTGGGTGATTGGTGTTCATACTGACAGTGCAGCAGTACCTGCTGCTTGAGATGGAGTAGGAAAGGTGGTTGGGAAGGGGATTGTGTGGGTGTACCATAATGAATCTGTTTCATCTTTGAATGACTCCATATGCTCTGGTGAAGCTTCCAATTCTTTCTCTTGCTTTTTTTTTTTTTTTTCCTTTTCCTTTTAATGCCAAGATGAATTGATTCTGAACTGCTGCTCCAAACGCTGACACCATTGAATATGAAGGTGTCATTGTAAAATGAACCATAGGAAATTCTTAATAAGCAACCTTCACAGAGAGTTATCGTTTTTGACATTTAGATATAGACTTACTCACAGTGAAGGGAGCTTCTTCCTTAAGTCTGTGCATGCTTAGAAGAGTAAGGAGTAAAAAGGAATTTGGTTGGTATTAAATATGTTTTATTCCTTGCTATGGTGAGCAGTCATATCACATCCTTTCTCTCCTTCAGTCTACCAAGAAAATTGGAAAAGGAATTCTTTGAAATCAGGAACTTTATTTCTGAAAGAGTATAAAAGGTCTTAAAGCTAAAGCTTACAGTGCTGAGATTTAAGATCTGATTTCCATGAAAACTTCCTTGAAATCATTTTTGTCTGGGGAAAAAAATTATAAATCCTATAGAATGCATGCTAACTACAGTTACTAAAATGCACTAAGGGAGTCATAGACTGATTCCTTTTATAAAAATCAATATATCCCAGGAACTCACTTTCTAGATTAGAGCAAGTAATGCTCTAATCTATAAAACCAATTTTAAAATATAAAAAAATATATAAAACCAATTTTACATTTTCTGACTTTGTTTTAAAGAAAGAAAGAAAAAAAATTCCTCAATTGGTATTGCTTTAAAAATGTATAAAGACTCTGCAAGGTTAAGACATTTTTATTAATCTATATTCTACAAAGGAAACCTGCATATTTAGAAGTGCATTAAACAGTCTGACATAAAATTTGGTCTTAGAGTTCTAGCTGTAAGCAACTTGTATATGGCATTCATTAACTTTATTAAATAGAATATTCCCAAAGAATACATTTGCTGCCACATTGATGCTGTATTATATTTTTATTATTAAATTGATTCTTATTTCTCCAAATGAATACTAATAATATCAACATTTCAAAAGTTTTAATTCTAGATATATCCTACTCAATGTAATTGAACTGTTATAAATAAATTGACTTCTTGTGAATAGATTCCATACACCAAAGATGCCTAGATTTAAAGGAATCCTGCTTTCAGTTATTTTATAAAACATGATTCTTTTCCATAGTAATTATTAAATTAGATATTTATTTAGTTAGTTTAGATATTTATTATTTATTTAATTTAAATGTGAATTAATTACTGTTTAAATCTCTTTCACCTACCAATCCATTGCCAAATCCTATTGATGGTACCTCATACATATTTATCCGATGTATCCAAAAAGTGGAGAGCACCAAATAAAAAAGCCTATATACTCAACAGCCTGCTTTAAAAATCAAGCATTGTGAATAAAAAGCCTTAACTGTAGTCTTATATGAATACTCTTCTCCTTTCTCTCCCTAGAGGTAACCTCTATCCTGAAGTTGGTGCTTTTCATTGCCACTACTTATTAATGTATTCATAAACAACATATTCTGCCTTTGAAAATTGGTACCAAACTGTATACACAGTTGTGCAACTTGTAAATTCCTCTCAACATTATGTTTTTCACATGTATCCATGTTAATATATAAGTAGGTTAGTTAATTTACATGAACAGTTCTGTAGTATTCCAATGTAGGGATGCATTAAAATGTGCTTATTATCAATGTTTTATTGATGGGTGCTTGTATTGCTTCCAACTTTTTGCCATTACCAGAATGCTGGAATGAACACTATTGTACCTATTTCCTTTGGCAAGTGTACAAGAGTTTATCTGAGAACATATACTTGAACAGAAAACACCAAGTTCATGGCAGTCATATAACTTCAACAGTTTTGGCAAAGGCTTCCCAGAGCCTATGAATAGATACTGCCTCAGTGATTTATGGTAGTAAAATTCTCATTTATATTGTGTACTTCAGTATTCCAGACACTAAGGATATAGAAATAAACCAAATATATAAAACTTTCTGCCTAGTTGGAGCTTGCATTCAAATCTGGGCATTAAAGAGTTGAAGATTGACATGTATACAGTGCTATATTTAAAACATACAACCAACAAAGACCTACTGTATAGCACAGGGAACTCTGCTCAATGCTCTGTAATAACCTAACTGGGTAAAAGAATTTAAAAAACAGATGTGTGTATATACATATATATTTATAACTATAACTGAATAGCTTCACTGTATACCTGAAACTAACACAACATTGTTAATCAACTACTTTAATATAAAATAAAAAGAGAAAAAACAAACATGGTATTAAAGAAGTAAATAAAATACACAGTATGTCAAATGAGAGAAGTACTGTAGATAAAAATAAAGCAAGAAAGAGGGATAGAGACTGCTGGAATGAGAGATGCAACTTTAAATAAATCAAACTGTCCTGAGAAAGTAAACAAAGAAATAAAAGGGGTAAGGAAAAAGCTACAAATCCTCACCAATATCACTACTGTCACACTTTAAAATTTGTATTAAGTGAAATGAAAAGGGAAAGATTTCTCATTGTGATTGTTTTTTCTGAGATTGAGCATATTTTCATATGTTCGTTTTCCATTTAGATTTTCTCTATTGTTAGTTACTTATTAATGTCTTAACCTATTTTCATACTGGGTTACTTTCTTATTTCTTACTGAATAAGAGAGTTCTTTTCATATTTTAGAGGCAGTATTCCTTTGTTGTTGTTGTGTGTGTGTGTTGCAAATAATCTTCTACCATATTGTGATTTAACTCTTGATTCTTTGAAATTATCTTTCATGCACTGAAGTTCTAATTTTATTGTCATTTTTTCATTGAATTTATACATCTTTCCTTTTATGCTTCGTATTTGTGTCTGAAATCCTATTCTATCCTAAATATTTCTTCTAAATATTCTTATTTTTATTGATCTTGTGATGTGAGATAGTAATCCAATTTTGTTTCTTTCTATGTGCATAAAAAAATCATCCGGTTATGGTAACTTTGTTAAATACAGATTATATCTCCACTTAAATGTCAGTCACAAACAAATTTCTTGACCATTTCTTCTAAGTTATGTCCCACTTTTTTGTGCAACCCCACCCTATAATTCTCCTTCTTGGAAAGTAAAATGATTTTAAATAATTGATTACTCATTTAATTAAGTAATTTCTAGTCTCACTCTGCCTCCTGTCCAAAAGTATAAACTTTGTGAGTGTATAAATCACCTCTTACTAACCTAGCTCAGAATAAGTGACTTTAAGTGTGTTCAGTGAATACAAAAGCAAATTTCAATTCACCACTATGTGAGATAAAAATTGCATTGATTTCTGGCACCCCGATTTTTAATAACATTGAAAATAACCATAAACTTTCCAATGTTTATGTGATCCTGAATAAACTGTCTAACACATGTGGCTCAGTCAGTAAGTCGGTTCAGTTGCTCAGTTGTCTCCAACTCTTTGTGACCCCATGAACTGCAGCACTCCAGGTCTCCCTATCCATAACCAACTCCTAGAGTTTACTCAAACTCATATCCATTGAGTCAGTGATCATCCAACCATCTCACTGTCTGTCATTCCCTTCTCCCGCCTTCAGTCTTTCTCAGCATCAGGGTCTTTTCCAATGCGTCAATTCTTCGCATCAGGTGGCCAAAGTATTGGAATTTCAGCTTCAGCATCAGTCCTTCCAATGAATATTTAGGACTGATTTCCTTTAGATTGGACTGGTTGGATCCCCTTGCAGTGTAAGAGACTCTCAAGAGTCTTCTCCAACACCAAAGTTCAAAAGCATCAATTCTTTGGCGTTCAGCTTTCTTTATAGTCCAACTCTCACATCCATACATAACTACTGGGAAAACCATAGCTTTGACTAGACGGACCTTTGTTGGCAAAGTAATGTCTCTGCATTTTAATATGCTGTCTAGATTGGTCATAACTTTTCTTCCAAGGAGCAAGCGTCTTTTCATGTCTGCAGTCACCATCTACAGCGATTTTGGAGCCCCCCAAAAATAAAGTCTGTCACTGTTTCCACTGTTTCCCCATCAGTTTGCCATGAAGAGATGGCTTCATGTGACTAGTGGTGCCCATATTAGTCAGTGTGGTTCTATAATTTAAAGGCACAGGCATCACCTGGGAGCTTGGTAGAGATGCAGACTCTTGGGCCTCACCCCAGGTTTGCTGAGTTGAATATGCATTTTATCAAACCCCCAGCACTGCAGCTCCAGAACACACATTAAAGTTTGAGAAACACTGGTTTTGAAGGCTTACAAGTGGCCAGACCTCAAGTCAGTATGGCATGACTACATACCATCTATTTCTTTTTTAAACATAAACAAATGTCAATATAAATAATTTATTTTGAAGGGGGGGCTCCCTCTTTTCTTGTTCCATCTTTTGGCCCTGGTCTCTTGGAAGAGTGATGAAGTAATCCCTGGTTTGATTTTTAACTGGACCAGTTTAGTTCTACCCTACTCAGAGCTTTGTAGTAGGTGGTACAGTGAGAAGATGCACACATGTCCCTTGACTGTGTGGACTTTGAGAGAGGGTCCTATCCCAGTGTCTGTCACTGGTTGGTTGTGTCTCCATGTTAGAGAATGTGAACCCACTGGGTATATTTCCCCATCTGTATATAGGACAGTAGTACTTGAGATTCCCAGCCAGCCTTGTGGATATCTCATGAAAGTCTGAGAAACACTGGTTTTGAAGGCTTACAAGTGGCCAGACCTCAAGTCAGTATGGCATGACTACATACTTGCTTTTGAACTGTGGTGTTGGAGAAGACTCTTGAGAGTCCCTTGGACTGCAAGGAGACCCAATCAATCCCTTCTGAAGGAGATCAGCCCTGGGATTTCTTTGGAAGGAATGATGCTAAAGCTGAAACTCCAGTACTTTGGCCACCTTGTGCGAAGAGTTGACTCATTGGAAAAGACTCTGATGCTGGGAGGGATTAGGGGCAGGAGGAGAAGGGGACGACAGAGGATGAGATGGCTGGATGGCATCACTGACTCGATGGACATGAGTCTGAGTGAACTCCGGGAGTTGATGATGGACAGGGAGGCCTGGCGTGCTGCGATTCATGGGGTTGCAAAGAGTCGGATGTGACTGAGTGACTGAACTGAACTGATTATCATTTTTTGTTTCTAATTTTTCCAATTTAACCAGTGAATATTTTACATGTATATGAGAACATCTCACAGGTAACTTGTTCATTTAAATGATTTTATTATAAATACTTGACACATAAAAAAATCAGTATAAATATTTGACTTTTTCTTAAAGACTACCATTCATATAACCTTTCTCCCCACCCTAAAAAGAGGTAAGAAATATGGTAGGTAGGCAAATCAGTAAGGCATGTAAACCCTGTGATCTAAGCAGTATGTCATCTGCCTCCTACCTAACCAATGTATCTACATTTACGTAGAACTGTAATGCACCACTAAGAGCTTCTTGACCCCTTCATCTCTAGAAATCAATTATCAGCCTTATATAATCAAATTAGTCAAACTTAGGGAAAATTGGAAAGTCTTTTCCAGCTAGACAAGGATTCTCTAGTGATTCTGGGGGCTTTATTTCTGTAGAGTTGAAATAGAGTATGTAATAATCTTTCCTTTTCAATAAAGAAAATGTTTATTTCTCTAATCTAGGGTACAATAATGTTTCTGGAATTCTGGGATGTCAATTTTGGACATTTGTAATCTTCTCCTTGAGAGTGCTACTTCTTTTTCACGTCCTGCCTTTTTAAAAATAGCTGGGGAGTTGAGGTGACATTCATAACTTTAACAAATTTTAACAGAAAATAAAACCAAACTTTTAAATGTGGAATGTATTTATTGATTCATTCAGTCAACAAATAGTAGATGCTGTTGTTCAGTCACTCAGTTGTGTCTGACTCTTTGTGACCCTATGGACTGCACCACACCAGGCTTCCCTAACCTTCACCATCTCCTGGAGCTTAACTCAAACTTACGTCCTTTGAGTCAGTGATGCCATCCAACCATCTCATCCTCTGTCATCCCCTTCTCCTCCTGCCTTCAATCCTTCCCAGCATCAGCGTCTTTTCTAATGAGTCGGCTCTTCACATCAGATGGCCAAATTATTGGAGCTTCAGCTTTAGTGTCAGTCCTTCCAGTGAATATTCAGGATTGATTCCCATTAAAACTGACTGGTTTGATCTTCTTGCAGTCCAAGGGACTCTTAAGAATCTTTGCCAATACCACAGTTGAAAAGCATCGATCTTTTGGTGCTCAGCCTTTATGGTCCATTGTTTTAAGCGGTGAGGACAAAATAATGGGAGGAAAAAAGCATGCAAAATCCCTTCATTGATGAGGTTTTCATTGTTCCAGAGAAGTACATTATAAAAGAAATAAAATTACCATATTTTATAGTGTTTATAGTAGTAAGAAAAATAAGCAGGGTAATGGGATAATGACAAGAAGAGTGCTATTTTAGATGGAGCTACCCATTAGAAAAAGATATACTTTAGATAAGATATTTACTCTGTTTTATTTTATGAGACTCAAGAGTGAATCTGATGAACAGCCCCAATTCATTTAGATCAAATTTTCCCATTTAAAGCTCTCCTTTAACTCACTCCTGTTCTTTCTCTACATTTTTTTCACACAATTCCAGTTTCTCCATCTGTATATTTTTATGAGTTAATACTGAATCCTCATCTGTGTTGGTATCCATATGCTTTGCCATCTTTTTAACCTTCTTACTGCTTAAATATGTGCTAATTTGTATATAATACATAATGCTGTACACGTGGAGTTATGTAAGTGTGCATATACAACACTGTGATTCCCAGGTGGCTCAGTGGTAAAGAATCTCCCTGCCAAACAGGAAATGCAAGTTCTGTCTCGGGGTCAGGAAGATCTTCTGGAGAAGGAAACGGCAACCTACTCCTGTATTCTTGCCTGGGAAATCTCATGGACAGAGGAGTCTGGTGGGCTACAGTCTGTGGGGTCGCAAAGAGTTGGACACAACTTAGCGACTAAACCACCACCCACCAGTATAAAGGGTATGAGAGTAAGTATGTGTATGTAAACATGTAGACAAAAGACATACAACTTTGTGAAAACACACTCATGCACTAAGGAAACAATGAGGAAAGCAACTATGCTGAGCATTGTTAGATATTTCTAAAGTAATTACTTAGTAAAATTGATTTATCATTGCAGAGCCAAAACACAATTGAAACCAGAGTCAGAAATGTTTCTGTGGGTCAGCTGTGGCTATGCTGTAATCTATAAAAAAAAAATCACCCCACATATTCCAATCACATAATTAAATATTTCAGCACTACTCTCAACTATATTAAACATTTAAACAACACTGGATTTAAAAAAAAAACAATAATTATAATAATGGGATCAATTTTATACTGGTCACACTCGATGCAGCTTTTAACTGTTAGCTGTTTAAAATAGGCAGCCATTACTTAAAATATATGTAAATACTTTCACCTTTTAAAACCAAGTGAAAGTGAAAGTTGCTCAGTCGTGTCTGATACTCTGAGACCCAATGGACCATACAATCTGTGGAATTCTTCAGGCCAGAATGCTGGAGTGGGCAACCGTTCCCTTCTACAGGGGATCTTTCCAACCCAGGGATCGAACCAGGTCTCCCACATTGCCAGAGCATTCTTTACCAGCTGAGCCACCAGGGAAACCCAAGAATACTGGAGTGGGTAGTTGAGGCTTCCCAGGTGGCACTAGTGGTAAAAAACCTGCCTGCCAATGCAGGATACTTAAGAGATGCGGGTTCAGTCCTTGGGTCAGGAAGGAGAAGGGCATGGCAGCTAACTCCAGTGTTCTTGCCTGGAGAATCCCATGGACAGAGGAGCTTGAACCTGGCAGGCTACAGTCCATAGGGTTGCAAAGAGTCAGACACAACCAAAGTGACTTAGCATGTATGCACACACATACTTAAGTATTAGTAGAGCTTTCCTTCTATCTCTCATATGAGTCTTTCTCCTAAGCCTTATATCTACTGAGCTTTTTTATTTCAATATGAATTTAAAATCTATTGCTCAAAAGAATTTTCATATATACAATGGAACTTTATAAATGTATTCAACAAAAAGATTGCTGGATCAATGTAATATTTTTCCTTTAGATTATGATTAATAAAACCTGGTTCAGGTCAAAATAAAACTGAAGTTCTTCTTACCTATCCTTAAGAAGTATGGCCTGAAACTATTTTGGCTCAACTAGATAAAAGATTCTTTATGAAGTGCTTTATCAGCTTCAATAATTAAAAGATTGCCTGCTAACTCTTCAGTGAGTCTTCTTTGTAGCTGTGCTTTGCAAAGTCAGTTCCTCCTGTTTAGTCCTTTGAAATGTCTAATTAAATTGGGAAAGTTTTCTTGTCTATTCATTTTGTTTTTGCCATATTGGACATAGATACAAAAATAATTAAATTACAATGCTGTTTGTTTTTTTTTTTCATTCTTGTTTTCTTGGGACTATAAGGAAGGCTAGGAGGAGGTATGTTTTCCCAGCTTGAGGTTTTTAAGTTGGTCTTTCATTGGTACTTTCAGTGTTAAATATCTTTGGGGTTAATGGATGTAACAGGAATAGCTTCTCTGATGCCTGTATTGATGCTGTAATAGGTTTTTGAGAATAACCGACTAGTGAAGAATTGAAACTAAACACTTCAGAGCCCTTGCATTCCCTTTGTAAGCATTGCTTAAGCACTGTTACAGTATCTTTTCTAAAATGTATTTGCTTTAGTGTTAAAAGAAATCTGAATGAAAAAAAGTCTACGGCTTTCCTACCTTCCTGGTACTTTTTTTTTTCATTTTTATGTGCCTATTTCTATTTATATCCACAAACATATTTAAGAGCATCATAATTATATGTTTTATCAGTGTTTTGGCTCATGATTGCAAGCATAAATTCTACCCAGTAATCATCTAAAAAGGTGATGTATGCCTTTTATAATATCAGGTTCTAGGATGAAGAATCTTAAAAAGTTATTTCGATTATTAGAATGGAGGGCAGATTAAGGGTTAAAACAACTCAATCATAATTCAGTGAGAACCTTCTGGGCATTGCCACTAGCTATTTTGGGGAAATATAATTATAGAGTAAGAGACAGATATATATGCAAGGGGCTTTTCAATATAAGAACATGATAGATGTTAAAATAGAATACAAAGTATTTCAAAAGCACCATACTTTGTAGTTGACTCATGTAAAACTTCCAGAAGATTTCAAAATAAAATGCATATAGGTGCATGTTTGTACAAGTGCACCTGTATGTATTAATATTTCCAGAGGGAAACCTTCATGAATAAAGTTACGGAGATGACATGTTCAATCATGCTCAGACATAGAGAAGGAAGAGAGACAGACAAGCATTCTACCAATGGTTCTCTGTCAGTCAAAGAAGCACTCAAACAGACCTCTGAGGATAACCATTCTGAATAAAATAGCAAATGGTTGACCAATATTCCATGCTCAAGCAAAGTTCCTATAATTTAATGGTCAGAAATCTTAAGTTGATGCATTTAAAGAAAAGCCAAGTATACCTCCCTGGATAGTATAGTTTGCTTTAATGTTATCCTAAGTCCCATGAAAGCAGAGACTTTTTCTCTTTTGTTTATTTATTCATTCAAAGCACTTATAACAGTACATGGTACAGAGTAGGTACTCAATAAATCCTGGTTAGACAGATTTGAAATTCCGCACAGAGCTTTTGGTTCCATTTCATGCCTCACAGTCAACCAAGAAAAACTACAACTGGTCAGAGTCATAGACTGAATCTTTAAAAATAGACCTGGAGGCTTCAGTGCAGTCCAGAGGATAAAAGTCAAAACTGGAAGTCAAGACACAGGTTCTGCCTTTAATAACCACCTGTAAAATGATGGTCAAGTCGCTTACTCTCTCTAATATCACCATCTGACTGACATCCTTTCTAATTCTCAAATTCTATGAATCTATTCTGAACCTAATACGTAACTCTTTAAAAGTCATAGATGATTACCCAAGCTTTTTGTGCATCAAATTGACCTTGTGCTAAAGATAAATCATTGCTGATCATGGAAGCTTAAATGAGGAAATATAAAAGCCTAAATATAAATTTTAAAGCCTCTGGATGATATACAGTTAATATTAATATACAGTTGAAGAAAATGTGACAATTCCATTCAGTAATATAATACTTTTCTTTCCCAGAAGCTTTCAACTTTGATAATACATTGCAAATATTTTAGATTAGTGTAAGCACTTTAAAAAGACAAGAATGTTTAAGGTTTATTTTCCTCACTATGGTTGTGGTGGTTTTAGTCACTAAGTCATGACCAACTCTTTTGGCCCCAAGGACTGTAGCCCACAGGCTCCTCTGTCTATGGGATTTCCCAGGCAAGAATATTGGTGTGGGTTGCCACTTCCTTCTCCAGGGGATCTTCCCAAACCAGGGATCAAACCTGAGTCTCCTGCATTGCAGGTGGATTCTTTACCATCTGAGCCACCAGGGATTCCCATAGATCTAGCTAAATTTTATGTACATTGGATTGAACCTGCTTAACCTAGTCTTCTAAATTTGACAAGAAGAACAGAAGAATTTGATGCAAATTTATGTGGATTAAGGAAATGCAAGCTTTTTTCCTAGCCTTGGGTTAGAATAAAACCAGAAGACAATGGTAGAATTTATTGTAATCCAAAGGATTTGTTCCCTTAAATGCGAAAGACTGCTGAACTTTCTAAAGCCTGCTGCTGCTGCTGCTGCTAATCATGTCTGACTCTGTGCGACCCCATAGACAGCAGCCCTCCATGCTCCCTCGTCCTTGGGATTCTCCAAGCAAGAACATTGGAGTGGGTTGCCATTTCCTTCTCCAATGCATGAAAGTGAAAAGTGAAAGTGAAGTCACTCAGTCGTGCCTGACTCTTAGCGACCCCATGGACTGCAGCCACCAGGCTCCTCCATCCATGGGATTTTCCAGGCAAGAGTACTGGAGTGCGTTGCCATTGCCTTCACCGCTCTAAAGCCTAGTCTTGTTATAAATAAAGCAAATAGTTTTCCTTGCCCACATCAGAGCTATTATGGTATATCAGATTTTCATTCTCCAGTCACAGTAGGGCAGTTTTCACTTACAAGGTAATGTTATTATTAATATATATCTTTGGACAGTGAAAAAGTATAAAGTATTGGTCAGATCCATAGGGAGATTAAGGTTCTACCATGAGACTTATAGTTTTAACACACATTTAACAGGCACAAGTAACACTAATGATGATGTCATTAATCACTAGGCCTACAAACAAATATTCATATTAGCTAGGATACCCTCTACTTGACTCTGATAATCCGGATAAGATGCACAAAAGCCAGGTTATTAACCCAGATACATTGTTCAGTATGCCCCGGGCAGTTTAGATCTAGCAGACAGAAAAATCATCCTTTCCTTGGCATTCCTGGCTAGGCTGATTGGCTCCCTGATGTTTCCCATTCACTCTCAGCTGCTCTTTCCCTGCCTCATTCGAAACTGTAGATTTCTCTCCCTGGCCTCAGCTGCTGTCTTTATTCCCCAAACTACATGTTTGACTTCCCATCACCACATATTATTCTCAGGTGAAGTCTCTTTCACCACAAGATCATTAAAGACCAGATCTCTTAGAAGGAAGTCTACCCTGTTTTTGAGTATAACATTTTATTTTAATGATGCAAAAGAACAAATTCCGGGAGTTGGTTTGGAGAGTCAGAACCCAGCAAAAATAACTGCAGGAAGACAAAAGAGTACGTGAAAGAACTATCCATTGCAGGAAGTTCACTCCCTAGTAGCAGTCTATCTTATTTATTCTAAACAGTATGCAGCCTCAATCAATTGTTGATGTAGTATTAATGAGGACTGGGAACAATGATCTGTATCAGTCAAGTCTATAGATGGTCCAAAAACCTTATAATAATCTCATCTCCTGCCAAAATTTTTGACCAACTATGCTCAAGGACTGCATAATTTGCTAATTTCATTTTATCTCCTGTTATTTCCTCTGCTCATCCTCTGAATAGAATAATAATTGGTGAAATTGCCAGGAAGTAGTTACAGAGCAAGAGACAGGGAAATGGCCACGGACACTTGGGCATTTTCTGTGCAGCAGGCACTGTACTGAGAATTTAGCAAACACTGGAATTAGGCATCTGGATACTTCACAGACTGACCTCATTATACGGACTCTGCTTGTAGGAAACAAACTCCAAACACTTTCATGTTTAGTCACATTAGAATCAGCCAAACCTGACCTTTCTTTGTTGCTCAAAGTCAAAAGGGCAAAAAGAGAGACGTTTAACCACTTCATTATAATCTCTTAAGACACAGAGTTTCACTTAAATGTAAGTTACCTCAAACACCTCTACAGGTGCCAAGATAAATGATATCTTTGATGGGTTTATAGGCCTCATTGAGTGCTTTGTGTTTATAGACCATAGCAAGAGCAAAGTAATTGTTTTTTTTCCTCCCAGTGAACTGTCTGTCTGTGGGATTTACAGGGTGAACACAAGATGTAATGTTTGCCTCCTAAGATTTGCCAATAAAGCAAACCTCAAGTCCTTTATTATTACCCATGTTTTAAAAGTTCAGATCATTGTGATTATACTCCAGTATTCAATGGAATCTTAAAAGAAACCAAAGGCTTTGTTTTCAATGATTGATGACGTTTCAACTTTCTTGAGTCTTTAACTTTATAGTGTATATTTCAGAGGTTTTTCTCAATGTTTTACAGTGGTGGTACTTCTGAACCTAACAAAAATGAGTTATGTAGCTCTTAAAATTAGCACAGTTAAAGGGACAGATTGTAACCCCCCAAAAAATTTTTTTAAAGTTAGGTAATGGATTGAAGTGTAAAAAAATAATTGAAGATATTTTTCATAAACTTAAATTCTCTGAATTGGATAGCTGGACTTGGTTATCGGGCAGTAATCAAGATAGGGCAGTGATCACTATGCACTAAGAATTTTTATTTTTCAGACAAGTCTAGGTTAACAATTGCCAAATATTTGAGATATAATAAAGGAGATCATTTTTAATGCTCAGTTCTGAAGTTAGGATGCATAGTTTCAAATCTCAATTCCACCACTGGTGAGCAATCGATCTTTTCAAGTCTTTTATGCTTCAATTCCTTTCTCTGTAAAATGGGGATAATAATGGTATCTACTCTGTAGGGTTGCTCTGAGTAAATTCAGAAGTTTGACTAGTCAATCAATGAAACAACAACAAATGTTTACTACCTGCCTTCTCTGTGTCAAGCACTCTCTGAAATACCAAGGATTCCTAGTTGAACAAGACACAACCCTTGTCTCTAAAAGTCATAGGCTTTAGAATCTTCTCCATTTTTATTACACCAACTAAAATAAAAGCCTGGCAACCAATTAAGGGCAGCCATGAAATCAGAAGTCAATTGTTTCTCAGCAGGAAAGCTATGACAAACCTAGACAGTGTGCTGAAAAGCAGAAACATTACTCTGCTGACAAAGTCAAGGCTATGGTCTTCCCAGTGGTCACATAGGGTTTGTGATAGCTGGACCATAAAGATGGCAGAGCACCAAATAATTGATGCCTTCCAACTGTAGTGCTGAAGAAGACTCTTGGGAGTCCCTTGCACAGCAAGGAGATCAAACCAGTCAATCTTAAGGGAAATCAACCCTGAATACTCTTTGGAGGGACCTATGCTAAAGCTGAAGCTCCAGTATTTTGGTTACCTGATGTGAACAGCCAACTCATTGGAAAAGTCTCTGAAAAAATAGCAATGAGGAAAACATGAGGGCAAAAGGAGAAGGATGAGATGGCTGGATGGCATCACAATGCAATAGACATGAACTTGGGCAAACTTTGGGAGATAGTGAGGGACAGGGAGGCCTGGTATGCTGCAGTCCTTAGGGTTGCAGAGGCAGACATGACTGTGCAACTGAACAACAACAACCCTCTTCACAATGTTTGTGACTGGACATTTCTTTAAAGGGAGAATCCATTTTAAGAACTTACTACCACCACTTCTTATACTGTCTATCAACAGATAAACATTTCCTCCACTAGAATTAGCCTCTATGCTAAAGCAGTTTCAGCAGTTTAAGAAAATGCTGTTGAAATGTAAATAATAAAGGCATGGTATATATATTTAAAGGAACCAAAATGGGTCCCACAGAAATTTGTCTATCATCCAAACCCACTTTGTTCTCAAACTTTTGTAGTACTCAGAAAGGAGAAATATCCCTGGCTTTAAACCACTACCACCCCCCATGCTATTTGCAGGAAGCCATGTCTGAGAGGTAGAATGTTCAAGCAAGTGCTGGACTTCTGCAGAAGCAGAGAAAGGCCATCTCTGCAATGGGAAAGCAGAAGGGGCAGCCAACATTCGTTACAGAAATAAGATGATTTGATGGCCTATTTGGGGGCTTCCCTGGTGAGTCAGTCGGTAAAAAATCCACCTGCAATACAGGAAACTTGGGTTGCTGAGTCAGGAAGATCCCTGGAGAAGGAAATGACCACCAACTCCAGTATTCTTGCCTGGGAAATCCCATGGACAGAGGAGCCTGGCACGCTACAGTCCATGGGACCACAAAGACTTGGAACGACTGAGTGACTACACCACCACCACCAATTTCTATATTGGGTGGTAGGTTTATATGTGGTTACACATTATGCTTTTTAACTTAAATATACATTACACATATTCTTTTGTGCATATCAAATATTTTATAGTAAAATTTTTTTTGAAAAGATTTATGTACCTAACTCATGAAATATACTGTTAGAAAGCCATCAAAATAACCCAAAGTTGTACATCATTTTTCTGTTCTATACTGGATTATCTCTCAATCCTTTAATCAAAACCTTGTAATTACCATAAAAGAGACTGTGGATAAATGAAAGAAGAAACTGAGGGAGGAACCAGTGTGGAGATAAGAAGGGTAAGAACTGTTGTTGGTCTAGTTCTCCAGTGGGGGAGAGAGACTGCAGGATGTTCTAGGGTCCCTCAAAGAATGTCTGAGAGCTAAAGCAGAGGGCATTTAGGCAGTGACAGGCCTAAAAATCCACTGATAAAATAGCAAATTCTATTAGTATATTTTAATCTGTGGGCTAGAGATCCAGACTACAACAAGACTGAAAACCTATAGGTTTAGGTTAGAGTTTAGAAAAGAAACGCAGAAGACTTCTGGATTCCCACGTATTGCCAGAATCACACCATCTCTGTATTCCAACCATGTTATCTTTCTTCTTCAATACCATTTCTCCTTCCTGAGACACTCTTTTCTCTTCCCCTGCCCTTTATTATTGTTGGTGTTTGTTCAGGCACTAAGTCATGTGCAACTCTTTGCCACCCCCATTGGACTGCAGCACGCCAGGTTTCCCTGTCCTTTAACATCTCCCAGAGTTTGTTCAAACTCATGTCCATCGAGTCAGTGATGCCATCCAACCATCTCATCCTCTGTTTCCCCCTTCTCCTCCTGCCTTCAATCTTTCAGGGTCTTTTCCAATGAGTCAGCCCTTTGCAACAGGTGGCCAAAGTACTGGCGTTTCAGCTTCAGCATCAGTCCTTGTAATGAATATTCAGGGTTGGCTTCCTTTAGGATTGGCTGGTTTGATCTCCTTGCTGTCCAAGGGATTCTCAAGAGTCCTTTGTTGTTTACGCTTACTAATCTCACTTCCTCGTGCATGTGTGCTCACTCAGTTGTGTCCAACTTTGCAACCCCATGGACTCCTCTGTCCTTTGCCAGGCTCCTCTGTCCTCCTCCTTTTGCCAGATTTTCCTGGCAAGAATACTGGAGTGGCTTGCCATTTCCTCTTCCAGGGGATCTTCCTGATCCAGGAATCGAACTCACATCTCTTGCATCTCCTGCAATGATAAACCAATTCTTTACCACTGAGCCACCTGAGAAACCCCTAGTTCCCCAGAGAAGCATTTTCCAAAGCACTAGGCCAGGCTAGGAGTTTCTTTTGAAAGCCCTTTACAGCACTCTATACTTTTATTCCTGACACTCAGTCCCTGTGTAAGTAAATGTTCATGCTTAACATCTGTCTCTACAATTGTGTGTGGGTGCAAGTTTCCAGACATCAGAAACTGTACATCTAGGCCTAAGACAGAGCCTGACACATAAGTACTCCAGAAATATTTATATTAAATTTATGAATGAGGAATGAGTGAATGAAGGAATAAATGAATTTGTTGTCTCTGAACCATCCAAGCAGGTATATCTCAGAGACAGAATTATCATTCTGAGCTCAAATGAGAGATTAGGGCTGGCAATAAAGATTTAAGAGTCACCAGCTTCCATGTGGTGATGAAATTCATAGGGGAGAATAAATCTTCTAGGAAGAGTAAAATTGCACAAGACTGAAGACAAACAAGGAATGTGGATCCTGTGAAAGTTATTCAGAAACTTGCTCAAAAGTCTGTTGCAGTCTGGATAGTGATCAAGAGCTCAGATTGTTTTACTCAAACAAACTGACTTTTAATCTTTGCACTAGGAACTTCCCTGGCTGTCTGGTGGTTAGGATTCTGCGCTCCCAATGCAGGTGGCCCAGGTTTGATCCTTGATCAGGGAACTAAGATCCTGCATGCCACAAAGTGCAGTTAAAAAAAAAAAAAATCCTAGCTCCAATTCCTACTGTGAACTGAAGCTCAGCAAGCCAGAGAAAGCTGAGCTACCCAGAGTCAGAATAGCTGGTTGAAACAAGAAGTCAAAAAATGAGAGTAACAGTCAAGTAGCCAAGCCTTTAAAATCACTTGCTAAAGTAGCACAAGCAAGAGGCTAAATGGGAAAAAGGGTAACCCTCTGTTTCCCTTGTCGCCCAATTTCCCCACGGGGAATGGTTGGCTGGTCAGGAATCGGCTATATCAGCATATGTGCTGGGTTGGCTTACTGCTGAGGGGTCCCCAGGTGAAAGGCTCCGAATGTTTTATGGACCTGGGGACTGGGGAGAGGGTGAGGGAAAAGGACTAGGAGTGGAAAGGCACTGAAAAGTGAGTCAGGGTGGGGGAAAGTGTCCTCAGGGTTCCTCCTTCTCCCAAAAGGAAATTTCAGCAAAGCTGGAGGGAGGCTCCCGCATGCGAGCACTGGGCTAAGGGTGCAGAGATACACAGGAGCATGGCCAGCCCCGGAAGCCGAGCCCTCAACTGCAGTTCCCCTCAGAGGCTGCAGTGTGCGGGCTGTACACCAGGTCTGCTGTCTCAGAGGGCATCTCTCCTCTGGGAAGCCTGCAAGATAAAGCCTTCATAACTGCCTAGCCCTGGCCACAGAAATGACTCATTGGTCTTTGGTCAGGAGGCAGAATCCTCAGCAAGCTTCTTTCTTTTTTTAATTTTTTTGAAGATATATTTTATGTGGACCATTTTTTAAAATAATTTTATTTACTTACTTATCTTTGATTGCGTTGGGTCTTTGTTGCTGCTGCTCAGGTTTTTCTCTAGGCGTGGGGAGGTGGAGAGGGAGCCACCCTCCAGCCAGTGCCCCAGCCTCTCACTGCGGCAGCCCCACCCGCGGAGGAGCACAGGCTCCAGGGCACTCGGGCTTTAGCAGTTGCGGCGCCCAGTTCTAGATCACAGGCTGAAGAGTTGTGGCTCACAGGCCCAGCTGCCACGTGGCATGTGGGACTGTCTGGAACCCGAGACCCAACCCCGTGTCATTTGCACTGGCAGGCCGACTCTCCACCACTGAGCCGCCAGGGAAGCCGTCAGTAAGTTTCCTGAACTCTAAGTCGCAGTTTCCTGACCTACTCCCACCTCGTGGATCGTTGCAGAAACTTAGCTGTACGCCTGACCTCTCTGCCCTGCTCCACAGATGAGAACAAGACAGGAGCAAGTCAGATGGGAGGGAATTCACTGGGGCTAAGAGGGAAAAGGCCAAGGAGGTCATGACTGAAATTTATCTGTTTCAGTCAATAGTGCAGTCATTAGTGCCCTCAGCAGAGTAATTTCCACGGAGTAAAGACGATGAACATCAGAGTGCAAAAAGTGATGAACAAAGGCGAGGTGCGGAGGAGAGATAGCAAGTACCCAGGAGTCTGAGGCAACGCTGGTGCCACTGAGCGCCTGGGCGCCACTGATGAAGCTACACAAGGAAGGCCAGGAAAGAGACGTGCCAGGACTGAGGGTGAGGCCCTCTGATCTGGACCCTGGGCGGAGGTAGCTGGAGTCGTGCAGGGACGCAGCGCGGATGAAAGCACTGAGCGAGCCGTTTGGAGCCTCCTTCCGCGTGTGCAGGCTTTCTTTCCGGATCCTCCATTTAGCCTTTATTCTGCCTAAATGACTGTGCACTTTCCATCACTACCAGCTCTCTTTCTATTCATCTGCCAGCTTTCATCCCCCAGAGTCTGAGCCGTGAGGGCCCTCATTCCTGTCGGCTCACTGTCTCTGTAGCAAGCTTCGCTGCTCACAAACTCCGAAACATCACAGGTTCACGTTCACGTGGGAATCCAGCAGGGAGCAGCCTCTTCTCTCCTCCTGCCCTAACCATGAATAAATGCTACAGAATTTATTAAATATTTGTGCTTTCTGAGGCTGGAGGCTAACTGTGGTTCATCTCTAAACACTAAGCCTTCAAGAGTAATCAGCTGTTATTCCAAGGAGACAAAAAAAAAAAAAAAATCCATCAAATTCCGCCTATGGTCCTAAAACCAAGGAAGAATGCTAACATATATTTCACAGACTTTCCATGGAAAATGTGGATCCATAGCCTAGTGAGGCCCATGTAATGGGATTTATTACACTTCTTACATTGAGAATATTTCCAGGGCTTTCAGGTACATTTAATGCAAAGGCTTTTCCTTGTGCTAAAACACTAAGAGACACGTGAAGCTCAGTAACCCTTAAAGTTGTAGCTTAGATCAGATTTTTGCATGAGAAAGGATGCAGAAAAAAGCAGCAAAACTACCGTAAACTATTACATGAAATAATGTATATCATGTTCAACTCAGTAGGTTTATGCCTGTTGCCATTTCCTGCCTGTTTCTTGAGTAAGCTATCATTTTCAGCCTCTGCTGTTTACAGGAATACACATTATTTCAAAAGCAAGATTTTTTCTGGCACTCAATCACCCATGACTTTATCATTGAATATTTTTTAATGTTTTGACTCAACTCTTTGTGTGGCTAAAATGGCCAAGGCTCTTTTATGTTGTTGTTCTTATTTTTCCCCCATCAAGCATTCTGACTGCCGCTGTCAAAATCTGATAATAAATGAAGATTTCTCCCACAGTGGACCTCTTATAACCATGGCAACTCCATCAGCAGCTAATGGCCACATTGCAAAAACGTTTTTAAAAGGACAGCTTCTCACACTGCTGTAGTACAAATGTCCTTTTCTTATCTTTTCTTCATAGTAGTGCTAAGAAAATACACCCCAATTAAACATTTTCTTTCTCATGCACGTGGGGCCACTTTTAAAAAAATGAAGAATGTGGAAGAAACACTACAATTAAAAAGGAAAGATCTGCTTGAAAGTAGGGAAAGATGCAGGTGATTTGGCAGCATTAACAACATATTTTTACTACATTTACAACTGAAATCAATGTGCTTATTGATTCCTAAGGATCTGAGGGGTTTTATTGCTATTACAACACCCCACCATCAACCAGAAAGGATTTCTAGAGTGCCTGTTTGAGATGCATTGTATTTGTCTCTCTGAGCAGTTGGTCACTTTTAGGTAATGCAGCTATGTGCATCGATATGCAGATGATGCTGTATCTTATTTCCATAAGATGGGCACTTTTAGACTCTTCTTTATGTTTTGAAAGAACCCCAAACAGAGTCAGCATGTGGGTCCTTCAGCTTGCCTTGCATGTATTCCCATCGTACCAAAGTAACAGGAATTCTCTGCCTGGGCCCTGCTATGAGACACTCAAAGATGCTCTGGCTTTCTTGTTTACAAGACAGTCCTGAAATAGTCTATTGGAAAAATTTTCCCTAAATATCTGCTTCCAGCGTAGCCTCCCTATTGAAATAAAGGAGAATATTTTCCACTTTAATTTCCGATAATGAAAATACAAACATTTAGATAAATCTACCTTTCTGTCTCTACCTACCTAGCTCCCTATTTATAAATATGTATCCATGAAAAAGGGTTTTCCCAAATCCCCAAAAAATTCAGAGATGTTTTTCTTTTTAATTTTCTTTCAGCTATTAATAATGATCAATAAGTATCCACAGATTAGAACTCAGCATCAAGTTTCCAAATGTGGTAGGATTTGTCAGTGCAAATTTGGTAGATTTCATCAATGCATAATCCTCACTCTCTGAAGTTTTCAGCAGTAAATGATCTGTGTAGGGCTGACATAACAGTAAGGATGTCCCAGGCCAGGAAGCAGGAAAGTTCATTTCCATTAACCATTACTGCCATTTGAATTTTACCTTACCCAAAACCACTTTTTTAACTTTTCCCAAAGGTATTCACTCTATATAAAAGTCTTTTAATCATGTGAATAGGCTTAAGAGTTAAGACCTCCTTAGATCTGCATCAGAGCTCTGCTTCTTTCTACTGGGAAACTGTGGGCAAGTTATTCAAACTAGCTTAATCCCAAGGCATTAATTTGTAAAAACCAGGCCAATAATAGCTCTCCCTCGGAGGATAGCTGGAAAGAAGAGTTGATTTAACACGTATGAGAGCACCCAGCTCTATAACTGGAAGAAACTAAATTCTTCATGAATCATTTTTCCCCTTTCTTTTCTCTCATTACTGACTCTCATTCTTGCCTGTTTCTTAAAAGAACTAGTCATAAGATTAGGCTCATATTCTTGATTTGCTCATCTATTCAATAAGCCATTTTCATAAGTGTGTAAAATTACTTGCTTTCTGCTAAGATTAAGACAAGTTGAACTGTAGACATTGCCAGACAGTCACTAGTTTTTGGTTTTCCTTAATCAAATAAAATGTTATAAAATTTGATATCTATGAAATCACTACCATAAAAATCTCACAGCCTTTCTCAAGTAAAATTAAATTTGAAATCACAAAACATTGTTTCCTTTTTGAACTGGATTCACCAAGTTTCTGTCACTGACAGCCCAGACAACAGGCTGTGGCCTGATCTTATTTCTTTTGGTGTGGGAGTATATCAGGCTAGTGGGAAAACAAATTGTAACAAATAAAGATGTCAGGATGCTCTACAGGAGGTTTATTTTAAATCTTTTTTTAAGGCAAACTTCAGAGAGATTTCAACAAAAAAACATTGCCAACAATTAATTTTTGCCCTGACAAAGAAACTTTCCTCCTTTGGAAGATAGCAGAATAAACGTGAAGCTTTTAATAAAAACCTGTATGGCTAAAAAGCAACACTAAACATCAATAAATAGATCTTTGCCACCAACTCATTTTGAAGTGCAGTCATCCAAGTACTGAATACAATGATGCCGCAATATGCAGGTGTGTGTATAACTTTTGGAAATACCAATAGAGTCTGAGTTCATGAAATACCCCCCTGTCATCTTGAGACTAAGATGCACTGTCAAGTCACAAGCATTGATTGTCAAATCAGGGACCAGGGCCGCTGGCTCAGTGAGAGGCAAAGGGTGAAGGATGAGTTTGGGAGGAAAAAATAAATGCAGACCAGAGGAAAAAGAATCTTGTTCTCTCACTAAGTAGATAGAATTAGTGTACAAAGCTACTGTTTCTCTCAGTATTCATTTGGTTACACAAAGCAATCACTACGTTTGTCCAGTGTTTCCTAGTAGTGTCGGGCTTTAGTTTACCAAATGGAATTTTCCCCCTTCTGTCATTACTTCAAACTCCAAAACTTAAGATAACCTGAAAAAAGTGGCATGTGTACAACCAACAATTAACTTTTTTTTTTTTCATTTGGTGGCCAAATCTGTTGGAAGAAAAAATAAAATCACCAACAATTTATTTAAGTCCTATTTCCTAAATATGGAGTCCTAGATACAGAAAATCTGATATTGCTTCCTTGGGAAATGTACTTTAATTTGCATTAATATACATAGGCTGGGTTTTTTTATAAAAACAGTGAAAATGTTCCCAGATCGAATTATGAGCTAAAGTAAGAAAATCACTAAATGATAGGTCCTTTTAGAGGATATAAGTACATTTCTTCATAGCAGTGTTGGCACTGCCTGGTCGATAGAATACTGCTTTCTTCTACATTAATTTCATTTGGTAAAAACACAGTCAGGATGGGGCAACCCACTAGTCCACCATAGTGAAAACCTAAAATGTGCTACTTGTTCTCAGCTAAGTATTGAGGAACAGTAAACGTTTCCTTTTCTATCTTTTTGTTGTTGTTGACAATGATATCCGTTGACATATTGCTTGTCTTCTGTGCACTGCGCCTCGAGAGAACCAACCCCACCGAGAATGGGGAAAAGAAAGAGAAGTAAAACCATCTCTCAGTTTAGAATAATCTGAGTGCTGAAATCATATTTCTGTTTAAAAAATAAATAAAAGGCATTAGTTGTCTAGGGGAAAATGCTGTTTGTTAAATACACTTATATAGTGCTTTCAAAAATGGCTTTTCTTAGAGGTTCCCGAGCTTTCCTGTTTTGGCCAAAATTATTGTCTAACATTGTATAACAGTGATTAGCATATAGTGCATGCTCAGTTGTTTCAGTTGTGTCTGACTGTTGTGACCCCATGACTGCAGCCCACCAGGTTCCTCTGTCCATGATGTTCTCCGGGCAAGAATACTGGAGTGGGTTGCCATGCCCTCCTCCAGAAGATCTTCCTGACCCAGGGATCGAACCCTCATATCCTATGTCTCCTGTGTTGCGCCAGATTCTTTACCACTGGGCTGCCGGGGAAGCCTCTAGCATATAGTAGTTACTCAATAAATAATAAATCGGTGAGCATGACCTAAAAGAAATGTTGTTTATCCTTCAAGACCAAAACCAGCATTTACTCTTGTGCTAACACACTGCCCTAAGCACNTATACATAGGCTGGGTTTTTTATAAAAACAGTGAAAATGTTCCCAGATCAAATTATGAGCTAAAGTAAGAAAATCACTAAATGATAGGTCTTTTTAGAGAATATAAGTACATTTCTTCATAGCAGTGTTGGCACTGCCTGGTCGATAGAATACTGCTTTCTTCTACATTAATTTCATTTGGTAAAAACACAGTCAGGATGGAGCAACCCACTAGTCCACCATAGTGAAAACCTAAAATGTGCTACTTGTTCTCAGCTAAGTATTGAGGAACAGTAAACGTTTCCTTTTCTATCTTTTTGTTGTTGTTGACAATGATATCCGTTGACATATTGCTTGTCTTCTGTGCACTGCGCCTCGAGAGAACCAACCCCACCGAGAATGGGGAAAAGAAAGAGAAGTAAAACCATCTCTCAGTTTAGAATAATCTGAGTGCTGAAATCATATTTCTGTTTAAAAAATAAATAAAAGGCATTAGTTGTCTAGGGGAAAATGCTGTTTGTTAAATACACTTATATAGTGCTTTCAAAAATGGCTTTTCTTAGAGGTTCCCGAGCTTTCCTGTTTTGGCCAAAATTATTGTCTAACATTGTATAACAGTGATTAGCATATAGTGCATGCTCAGTTGTTTCAGTTGTGTCTGACTGTTGTGACCCCATGACTGCAGCCCACCAGGTTCCTCTGTCCATGATGTTCTCCGGGCAAGAATACTGGAGTGGGTTGCCATGCCCTCCTCCAGAAGATCTTCCTGACCCAGGGATCGAACCCTCATATCCTATGTCTCCTGTGTTGCGCCAGATTCTTTACCACTGGGCTGCCGGGGAAGCCTCTAGCATATAGTAGTTACTCAATAAATAATAAATCGGTGAGCATGACCTAAAAGAAATGTTGTTTATCCTTCAAGACCAAAACCAGCATTTACTCTTGTGCTAACACACTGCCCTAAGCACCCTATAAATGTTATAAATATTAACTCTTATACTACTTGTAACAATTCCAGGGAATGTGTTTATTATTATCTCATCTTGCAAGTAAGGAAATCAGAGCAGAGAAGCTGTTTGTCCAAAGCCATGCAGCTGATGATTGTAGAGCCAGACATTTGAATTCCAGTTCCTGAGTCAAAATGCCTTAATTCCCATTCACTGTGCTATCTCTGTATACTGTTTCACAGGAGTTAGTCCTGCTCAAATTGCAGTTTGACTCACCTCCATTATGCTCCTGAAAGTTATCTTAGTAGGCATTCAAAATTTGAGGTAGTCTAATGGGGCTTCTAAAATAAGCATGGATTTCTTTCTCCCTTTTCACTTGATACTCTCTGCCGATGTAAAGGATATTGAATTTTTTCTTTAGTCATTTAGATTTATATTAAATCTAAGAGAAATAGGAGCCCAAAGAGACTAGCTCTAATTTTTAGGTTGTGTTTATGGTAAACCTATCGGTTGGGTCCTTATTATTACCCTTGCGTGCATGGTAAATTGATTCAGTAGTATCTGACTCTTTGAGACTCCATGGATTACTGCCTGCCAGGCTCCTCTGTCCATGGGGTTCTCAAGGCATCAATACTGGAGTAGGTTTCCATGCCTTCCTCTAGAAGATCTTCCCATCCCAGGGATGGAACCCAGGTCTCTTACATCCCCTGCATTTGCAGATGGATTCTCTACCACATTCTTTACTGCCACCTGGGAAGTCCTATTATTGCTCAGATTTGCTTTAAAAAAACATATTAATGAGCTCAAAAACTGAGACTGTGGATGAACTTTGATTTAGGGAACTTAGGAGGGCCACCAGATCACTGTCATCATTGAGGTAATGGACTGATCTTTGGAGTCAGACAAATTTGGGGTTGTATTCTTGCCCTGCCACTTACCATCTCGTGTGGCTTTAGGCACATTTATAATTTCTCAGCACCTAATGATCCTTAGCTGTAAAATGGAGATAATAGTGTAATTTCTTAATATTATTTGGAGAATTTTGTACATGGGGTCATAGTAAAAGCTTGAAAAATGTTATTTCCTTTTCCTTTATAGTGATGCTATTATGACTGTAATTATCTTTCCAAGTAAAATAAAGGCTGCATGACAAGTTATCTCTGTCTGCAAATTTCCACAAAGAATTGTTTTAAGATACCAAAGATTTTATCAAGTGACTTTCAATAACCTTCAATATATATGCTCTCTCTACATGTATATTCTATATTTAGATATAGAGGACAGAATGGATTGCCAAGATCCTACCTTCTGCATCTTAGATCTCCACCACTATATTTGAATTAGAAAAAAACACAAATGGTATTATCACCAGAAGGTCACATTTAAAATGTTTGAATTTCCATTAGCATGTTAAACATTAATCAAATGTTTCAGGTTATTTAGTTAGATAACAGAAATTTTCACCCTGTAAAGGCACTTTTATTAATGTTTCTTCCATTGGCCCTTGTTTTGAAAGATTTTTATCTCTCAAGAAACCTGAATATTCCAGTAATACTTATTTTAGTCTTCATTTTCATTCATTGAAATATATATGCATACACAATCAAGTTTCTCATCAGCATAAAACCACTGTTTCTACACTTAGTCCATGTAATTCCAACAAAAAGCAGAGAAACTTAACAGATTAATTCTTCTTTATAGTCTTCTTGAAGTTTAATTGTTGTAAACTGGATTAATTGTATCAATATTATGTTTATATCTCTGATGAAAGATAGTGTATCCCAGTCCTGTTGATATGGCCATATGGCTTGCTTTGTTGATATTTATCAATAGTTTCAGGTGGAATCTCTAACAGAAGAGCCTTGAGCTGAAAGCTAAAAATTTAATAGATAATAGCTAAGCAAAGAGTGAAGAGAACTTATTCTAAACATAGGAAAACACACGTGATAAGCCTTTGGAAAGAGCATATAGAATTCAAGCCTTTATGTCAGTATAATTAGAGTGCTGGGCTTCCCAGGTGGCACAGTGGTAAAGAACCTACCTGCCAGTGCAGGAGATGAAATAGACTCAGGTTCGATCCCCAGGTCAGGAAGATCACCAGGAGTAGAAAATGGCAGCCTGCTCCAGTAATCTTGCCTGAAAAATCCCATGGAAAGAGGAGCCCAGCAGGCCACAGGCCACAGAGTCTCAAAGAGTTAAACATGACTGAGCCCACACAACTAGAGTGTTAGACAGTTGGAAAGTGACAAAGGCTACAGTGATGGAAAGGGAGTCAGATCACCCAAGGTGGTTGGTCATATCAGGGATTTTGTATTTCATATCCAGTGCAGGATGAAGCTACATAAGGGGTGTGTGTGTATCTGTGTGTGCGCACACGCACATATATAGATGCACGTGTGCTCAGTTGTGTCTTACTCTATGACCCTGTGAACTTTAGCCTGCCAGTTCCTCCGTCCATGGAATTATCCAGGCAAGAATACTGGAGTGTGTAACCATTCCCTTCTCCAGGGGATCTTCCTGACCCAGAGATTGAACCCGAGTCTCTTGCATGTCCTGCACTGGCAGGTGGAGTCTTTGCCCCTGGACCACCTAGGAAGCTACAAGGGTTATAAGCCTAGAAATGACCTGTGCTTAGTCACTCAGTCGTGTCCAACTCTTTGCGACCCCATGGACTATAGCTTGCCAGGCTCCTCTGTCCATGGAGATCTCCAGAAATGACTTAATACGGTGGAGATTTGTAAAGTGCTCTCAGGATTTCGTGTGCAGAGTGAAGTGAGAGGGAGATAATGGAAACTTTTAGACCAGATGACAAGCTACTGTGATAATCCAAACTGGAACTGATAATGGCTTAACCCAGAGCAGTAGCTAGGAGATGCAAGAAATGGATGAATTTTATATGCATATATATGGGCAGATTTACTAGATGCTAGTATATTTATTCATAATAGATTAATGATAGAATGTGGACATGGAGGAAGAAGGACTGAAGGATGATTTGGGGATTCTAGATTAAGCAACTGGGTAAAAGAGACTCCATTTATGGTGAAGGGGATGACTTGCAGGTGTGTCCATTTGTAGAAGAAAGTCAGATATATTCAGACTGAGGACACAATGGGCAGTTGGTGCTTAGAGAAGCCATCTGGACAAGAGACAACAAATTTGGATTTATATCACGTAGATGGTATTTAACACTATGAGAAATAAGGTGATTTATAAAGAAAGGATAGAAGGAGAAGAGAACAGAAAAGCATCTGGGACACAGGTCTAATTCTGATATTTGGTCAGAATATGTGCGTGCTCAGTCGTGTCCAACTCTTTGCAACCCTATGGGCTGTAACTTGCCAGGCTCCTCTGTCCATGGGATTCTCCTGGCAAGAATACTGGAATGGGTTGCCAGTTCCTCCTCCAAGGGATCTTCCCAAGCTAGGGATGGAAACCATATCTCCTGTGTCTCTGCACTGCAGGTAGATTCTTCACTACTGAACCATCAGGGAAGAAGAGATGAAATTTTTAATAAGGATGGAATAATTGCTTCCTACTGAAACCACTTAATATACTTAGTTTTGAGGCTATAGGACATATTTCTTTCCTAAAGGAGAACAGCCCTGGTTAGGTTCTGAGCCAGTCAGTCAAAGAGCTGGAGGCTGGCCACAGGGGAGAGGGAGGGAGCAGGTCACAGCCTCCTCAGGGGCTGGGAGAAACTTCATTCACTTCACAGTTATTTAAGACAAACATTTCTTTATTGCCCATGAAGCTTCCTCTGTATACAAGACATTAACTATCACTGTGTATGTTTCATTTAACATCCTAGCATGCTTGCTGCTGCTGCTAAGTCACTTCAGTCGTGTCCGATTCTGTGCGACCCCGGAGACAGCAGCCCACTAGGCTCCCCTGTCCCTGGGATTCTGGAGGCAAGAACACTGGAGTGGGTTGCCATTTCCTTCTCCAATGCGTGAAAGTGAAAAAAGTGAAGTCGCTCAGTCGTATCCACCTCCCAGCAACCCCATGGACTGCAGCCCACCAGGCTCCTCCGTCCATGGCATTTTCCAGCCAAGAGCACTGGAGTGGGTTGCCATTGCCTTCTCCCCTATATGCTTAGACTCTGTTAATCTCTTTCTAGGAGCTACAGCAGCAGTTTGGGTCACTGCCACAAAGAAGGTGCAGTTTCTTCACCTCTCTCTTTATGGTCCAAAAAGTGATCTTTGTGTAGAAATCATCTTGTTTATTTTCCCCTCATGCCACACAGAGCAGGTGCTTTCAGTTTCCTCAAACTGCAGATTTCACTCTGCTTATAGTTGCAGATTGCCTGTTAAAATTCCTAAACCTAAAGGGGAAAAAAAGTTGAGATTATCCCAATTTTAAGGAGTAATAAATTAGACATGCTGTCTCCAGTCTGGTCACTTAACCTTCCTCGACTTGATACAAAGCACATGCTTTGAAGGACTCCTAATTTGGAGGAAAAGTAGTCACTCTTCCCTAAAATGATACCACTTCTCCCACCCCACCCTGCTAAGTGAGTAGCCCCTAGAAACAAACATGGAAATTCACCCCATAGGAAACATGTTGATAATCGCCTCCAACCCTGGCCTGTCTGACACAACACGAACACCTCTGACTGTCCCTTGGCTATATCGACTTATTTCTCTGCCATAGTCTGCCTGGTCTCCTTGCCCTAGCCAGGACCCTCAGAGAGCAGAAGTCATAATGCCTAATAAATGCCAAGAGCATAACAAATATTAGTTCCTTCCTCTTCTGCCTAGCTGCAAGCCTGCATCTCAGTTGACCTGATTACTCTCCTAATTCTGAGATGTTATAAATGCTGGTAATAAAATCCATTATCAGATTCACTATTACATTTAATAATCATACTAACTCTATAAAGTTCACCTTCAGGAAGATGTCATCCTACCTTCTGTTACGGCAGAAATTTTCTTGAGAGGTAGGTTTTAAGTTATTTTTTTTTTAATTGGGTATAATTGCTTTACAATGTTGTGTTTCTGCTGTACAACAAAATGGATCAGAGTTATGTGTACATATACCCTCTCCCTTCTGAGCCTCCCAGCCACCACCCCACCATACCCCTCAAGGATGGCACAGAGGACCAAGCTGAACTCCTTGTGCTTTTCAGCTGCTTTCCCCTAACTATCTGTTTCACACATTCTAGAGTATATATGTCCAAGCTGCTCTCTCAATTCGTCCCACCCTCTCCTTCCCCCTCTGTGGCCACAAGTCTGTTCCGTATGTCTGTGTCTTTGTTCCTGCCCTGCAAATGGGTTTATCAGGACCATTTCTCTAGCTCCCACGTGAATGTTAATATAGGATATTTGTTTCACTTTCTGACTTACTTCACTCTGTATGACTCTTGAAGCTTTATTAATTGAAATATTTACTTCAGAGCTTAGGCAGCAGCCCTACCAAGCAAAACTTTGGGAAACTGCTGAGAACTAGCCTTTCCACTGTCTACCTTTGGGTGAGACTCAGTTCTCTAATCCACTTAGAGCAACCGTCTCCTTTGGCTATTTCTATTGTCTCAGTCTGGTGGCTCAGAGAGTAAAGTGTCTGTCTACAATGCGGGAGACCCGGGTTCGATCCCTGGGTCGGGAAGATCCGCTGGAGAAGGAAATGGCAATCCACTCCAGTACTATTGCCTGGAAAATCCCATGGACAGAGGAGCCTGGTAGGCTACAGTCCATGGGGTCGCAAAGAGTCGGACACGACTGAGTGACTTCACTCACTCACTCATTGTCCCAATCACTTTTCTTTAAGATAAGGACTTTTAGAGATGTTATTCGGGGTCTGGCTATAGTCCCAGCCTCAGATCTCTTGAGACAAAATGTATAGATATAGATGTTTATTATTTATGCTACTATCAGACAACTGGTTGTCTCAAGGTCTACAGGTGATGCCTGAACTGTCTTAAAAATCAGAACTCCCTTTTCCCAGTGTTAGCATGCATAGATTTCTAACAGGACCGAACAATAAAGTCATAATTGACTTTGCTAGATAGATTAATGGGAGGGAGCAAGGGCAGAAATTTTCTATTCTAAGGACCTGAATTTCAGTCTTGGTTCTGTCATTTTTTTGTTTGTGGAAGCTTCAGTTTTCGGAGCTTCGGTTCATTTTTCTTCCTGTTCTACTTACCTAAAAGGAGTAGTCATAATGCTGGATTAAGATAAAATATTTGGAAGCAATGGAAATATAAATTGCTGATAATTTGGTGATTTTATAACTTCAACCAACTTCTTCTGCGTGCTAAGGCTTATTCTAGTTTCCGTCTCACCCACACTTTGCCCGAAAAGAAGATAATGATCGAGATCTAGGTCAGTGGTTCTCACACCTGACCGATTTCACCTGGAAAACTTTAAAATATATAAAGGTGCTCAGGCTCTACTTCCCAAGGTTTTGTTTCAGTGAACATGGGTATGGGCCCAGGGAGACTATATATTTTTTTAAGTTTCTCAAGTAAATTGCTACAGCTTTTTTTTTGGAAGGAGTTAGCAATGGGTGTTAACCTTTTTCCCCTAAGACCTAATAATTTTACTTCTAGAAATGTATCCTAATAGTGTACTTGAATACACATAGAAAGATACAGATACAGGGATTCTTACTACAGATTTGTTTATACCTTAAAGAACCATTTGGATGTCCATCAGTAGGAGACTTTAAGTAAACCATGGCATGTCTGTACAGCTGAATGAAACACTGACTTTGACAGATGTCCAAGACATACAGTATTCTTCAGTTTTAAAAACCAAATCATATAACAGCTTTTTCATATGATCTTCTTAAGTATAGAAAGTGCTTGTGGTGTGTACATCTTCATGTATAGGTTTATAGAAGTTACACATTGAACTGTTAATA
Source organism: Neotragus moschatus (assembly GCA_006410615.1). NCBI lineage: Eukaryota > Metazoa > Chordata > Mammalia > Artiodactyla > Bovidae > Neotragus > Neotragus moschatus. Next base: position 3,971,615 of record SJYA01001316.1, on the reverse strand, counting down.
AAGACAAAACAGAAATGTTTGGGAAAGAAAGCAAAGGAAATGTAGGACCTTTTCTTTTTGATGTATACATTTCTTTTTATAGTGTTTTTTTTCCCGTACAGCATGAAAGTATTTCATTAAAAAAAAAATCTCCAGGTGAACTAAAAAAAAAAATCCCCAAGTGACGCTGATGAGCAGTCAGTCCAGAAACTGCTGGTTAAGAGGCGCGTTCACCCCTCTACCCGTCCTCCTTTGTTACTACTCTTATCACTTTAAGCTTCTATTCATGATGTTCTGCATTTTATCACCGTCAGTTTCATCACTCAGTCCTCCCTGAATCTCCCTAATATATGTCCCAGGTACAAATTTGTTCATGCACCCAGTTTATGAATATATGTGTGTTCAGTCACTCAGTCATGTCTGACTCTCTGCGACCCCAAGGACTATAGCCCGCCAGACTCCTTTGTCCAGGGGTTATCCAGACAAGCATACTGGAATGAGTTGCCTCCTTCTCCAGGAGATCTTCCTGACCCAGGGATCAAACCTACTTCTTGTCTCCTGCATTGCAGGCAGATTATTTACCACTAAGCCATCAGGGAAGCCCCTTTATGAATATATATCGAGTGCTTATGCCCAGTAAGTGCCAAGTACTGTTCAAAACACTAGCAACAGACAAGACCACAAGCCCTGCCCTCATAGACCAAACTCCCTAACTTCTCTGAGCCTCCATCCCTTCATCTGTAAACTGGATATATAATTTCAAATATATTTTCTCATAGGGTTTTGTGGGAATGAAAATAAATAACATATGTAAAACAGCATAAAGTCTAACATCATAAAGTGCTGAGTAGTTCTAAGCTACAGTAATTTCCATTGTTGTCATCATTATTTTTTCATAGCCAACTGTTTGATCCAATGTAAATTTTCTGGGGGGAAAAACCTACAAAAACGAAATTTCACATCAAGAATCTTATCGTTGGTGTTGTAAACAATTTGAAGGCCATCTGCTTTAGTAAACCACGGCAGATTTTAGAAGGATTAGAGAAAAACAGAGCAGAAGTCAATTCGATAAGAGGGAAAATGTTGCCTCCTAGTTATTGAATACATTCCTCAGCCCCAGAACTCTAATTTCCTCGTTTCAACAAAGTAAATTACACAGCAGAAGCAGATGCACATTTGTAACAATATATGACACTTTGTTCATGTCAGTGAGAATGAGGATCTCTTTTAGGGGTGAGGTTACCAAAGAACGGTGGGTGACCCCTTAATCTGTGAGTGGAAACCACAGTTTGGGAAGCTTGGAAAAGGAACTTCCCTTTAAATTTGCATTTGATCTTAAAAAAAAAAAAGTATAAAACACAGGCTAAGCCAATCTGAGCTTCTCTTTTTGTGTTGACTCAGAAGCTAAATATGGAGCCACTTTCAACTATTCAATTAAATTTATTGTTTTAAAAAGAAAACAACTGTATTTTCAATTATAGTAAAGATGAAAATTGCAATTGCTTTAGCTGTATATGTTGTTTTTCTTTTTTCCTTTGCATTGTTCCTGACAGAGCTAACTCTTCTTTCAGCAAGAAAAAGAAGAACATTACACAGTGATTGTTCGTGGATGCTCTGGCACAGTCGGCCCCCAGTTAGGTTAGTCTCCCCTGCACTGACAGCAAGACCTTGATTGTCTGGTCCTGTCAGCTCTGAAAAGAAATCCCAATAGAAATACTGAGAAAAACTCCGCCTCTGTTCAGCAGTGCCAAATAGAAATGCAGAGAGAGCGAGCTTTGGAGGAGTGAAAAGGAGTAGCTTTAATACTTTGTCAGGCAAAAGAGGGACACAGCAGGCTAGAGCTCTCAAGACTGTGCTCTCCTTCTCAAAACTGTGAAGCTAGAAGAGGTCTTAGAGTTTTAGGGTGGAAAATAAGGCTCTAGGTAAGGATGGGGGCTGATGTACTCTTGCATTCTTCTTCTCCTCCTGGGTGCATTGAGATCATTAGGCTGGTGTCAAGTGATTCCAGAACAGGTTCTGGTGGCCCTCAAGGTTATCTTCTGTGACCTTCTTTCTGGAATGAAGAATGCTCTCAGAGGAAAGGAGTGTGGGGAAGTATTGTCTTGGAGAGGTAAAGATCACGGGCATAGTATTGATACAACTGTAGCTACAGGGCAATCATTTTCAGAATTTGATTAAGCAAGAAAGAGAAAAGGAGAAAGAACTTATCTGTAGATTAGATGGGTGGAGAGAATAAATGCTCAGTAAGGGCTAACATGGGCCTCCCAGGTAGCCCTACTGGTAAAGAACCCACCTGCCAATGCAGCAGATTTAAGAGCTGCAGAAGAGATGCAAGTTCAGTCCCTGGGTTGGGAAGATGCCCTGGAGGAGGGCATGGCAACTCACTCCAGTATTCTTGCCTGGGAAATCCCATGGACAGAGGAGCCTGATGGGCTACAGTCCATAAAGTTGCAAAGTGTGGGACGCGACTGAAGAGCCTGAGCATGCACGCACGGGTACAAAGGCTAACATAATGAGAGTGCCTCGAGTGGTCTCTGCTACAGCAAGTGTAAGTGAGCAGCAGGTGCTGTTGTGCCAAAGGACCGGAAAATTCTCCATATCTTTTGTATATTCTAAAAGCTAATGTCTAAATTGAGAAAAAATAAAGGGCAAGCAATATCCTGAAGTTCACAGGTCATAAAATTTATTTCCTTGTGGAAAGGGAGATTTGCTGAGTATTCACTTAACAGTTTGTAACAAAATGCCTAGTGCTTACTCTAGGAAATAGCTCCACAAGTGAATCCAATGCTGTGGCTGCTCTTCAAGAGCTGTGTTGCTACAACCAGTCACATAAAGCCCTGGCATAAGAATGCTTTGTTCCATACCTTATGTATGGAGCCCTAGCTGGGTTCCTCAGATGACTTGATTAAATAGTAGCCACAAGGTAGAATAGCCAACTGTCCCAGCATGTATAGGCCAGTGTGCATTTTGGTGGTGGTGGTGGTTTACTCACTAAACCAAAAAAGAGTCATGTCCAACTCTTGCCACCCCAGGATCCTCTGTCCATGGGATGTCCCAGGCTAAAAGAGCAGACTGGGTAGCCTATTCCTTCTCCAGAAGATCTTCCTGACCCAGGGGTCGAATGGAGGCTCCTGCATTACAGGCGCATTCTTTACCGCTGCACCACCAGAAATTCCCTAATAAACATTTTGTTTTCTACAGATTCTTGAACCTCAGGTTTTTCATTTGAGTTGCAATCATCTCAAGAACAGTTGTATCAAGGTATGTTTTCACTGCTGGATGTACTCACAGTAGGACTACAAAGATGTAAAGAAATTAAAAAAAAAAAAAAAGAAATGAAAAAGACAACGCATTTTGGTAGTGTCAGGAGAGGAAGAAATTTTCCTCAGCCCTTCTAGATTCTTCTGGCTGGTCTAAGAATTAAATTGACATGGGTTAGATTAACAGAAGAAAATCACCCAAAAAGCTTAATAACCTGTATACCTGGGAGAAACCCAGAAAAACCTGAGTTAATCGCAAAAATGGCTGAAACCTTCCCCTTTACTGCAAAAAGAGGATGTTGTGGGTAATTGTTTGGGACTTCAAAGGGTAGGAAGGCAATTCACATGAAAATAAAAAAGCAAATATTTGGTAAACAAATGTGGGCTGAGCCTTGAAAAGACAATGAATGGGACCCAGTGGACTCTGATCTCTTGAGGCCCTGCCAGCCTGTATGTTTTGCAGATGTCTCTGGCATCCGGTCCCATCCCTTCATGGGAAATAGATGGGGAAACAGTGGAAACAGTGTCAGACTTTATTTTTGGGGGCTCCAAAATCACTGCAGATGGTGACTGCAGCCAGGAAATTAAAAGATGCTTCCTCCTTGGAAAAAAATTATGACCAACCTAGATAGCATATATTCAAAAGCAGAGACATTACTTTGCCGACTAAGATCCGTCTAGTCAAGGCTATGGTTTTTCCTGTGGTCATGTATGGATGTGAGAGTTGGACTGTGAAAAAGGCTGAATGCTGAAGAATTGATGCTTTTGAACTGTGGTGTTGGAGAAGACTCTTGAGAGTCCCTTGGACTGCAAGGAGATCCAACCAGTCCATTCTGAAGGAGATCAGCCCTGGGATTTCTTTGGANCTCCTGGGTGCATTGAGATCATTAGGCTGGTGTCAAGTGATTCCAGAACAGGTTCTGGTGGCCCTCAAGGTTATCTTCTGTGACCTTCTTTCTGGAATGAAGAATGCTCTCAGAGGAAAGGAGTGTGGGGAAGTATTGTCTTGGAGAGGTAAAGATCACGGGCATAGTATTGATACAACTGTAGCTACAGGGCAATCATTTTCAGAATTTGATTAAGCAAGAAAGAGAAAAGGAGAAAGAACTTATCTGTAGATTAGATGGGTGGAGAGAATAAATGCTCAGTAAGGGCTAACATGGGCCTCCCAGGTAGCCCTACTGGTAAAGAACCCACCTGCCAATGCAGCAGATTTAAGAGCTGCAGAAGAGATGCAAGTTCAGTCCCTGGGTTGGGAAGATGCCCTGGAGGAGGGCATGGCAACTCACTCCAGTATTCTTGCCTGGGAAATCCCATGGACAGGGGAGCCTGATGGGCTACAGTCCATAAAGTTGCAAAGTGTGGGACGCGACTGAAGAGCCTGAGCATGCACGCACGGGTACAAAGGCTAACATAATGAGAGTGCCTCGAGTGGTCTCTGCTACAGCAAGTGTAAGTGAGCAGCAGGTGCTGTTGTGCCAAAGGACCGGAAAATTCTCCATATCTTTTGTATATTCTAAAAGCTAATGTCTAAATTGAGAAAAAATAAAGGGCAAGCAATATCCTGAAGTTCACAGGTCATAAAATTTATTTCCTTGTGGAAAGGGAGATTTGCTGAGTATTCACTTAACAGTTTGTAACAAAATGCCTAGTGCTTACTCTAGGAAATAGCTCCACAAGTGAATCCAATGCTGTGGCTGCTCTTCAAGAGCTGTGTTGCTACAACCAGTCACATAAAGCCCTGGCATAAGAATGCTTTGTTCCATACCTTATGTATGGAGCCCTAGCTGGGTTCCTCAGATGACTTGATTAAATAGTAGCCACAAGGTAGAATAGCCAACTGTCCCAGCATGTATAGGCCAGTGTGCATTTTGGTGGTGGTGGTGGTTTACTCACTAAACCAAAAAAGAGTCATGTCCAACTCTTGCCACCCCAGGATCCTCTGTCCATGGGATGTCCCAGGCTAAAAGAGCAGACTGGGTAGCCTATTCCTTCTCCAGAAGATCTTCCTGACCCAGGGGTCGAATGGAGGCTCCTGCATTACAGGCGCATTCTTTACCGCTGCACCACCAGAAATTCCCTAATAAACATTTTGTTTTCTACAGATTCTTGAACCTCAGGTTTTTCATTTGAGTTGCAATCATCTCAAGAACAGTTGTATCAAGGTATGTTTTCACTGCTGGATGTACTCACAGTAGGACTACAAAGATGTAAAGAAATTAAAAAAAAAAAAAAAGAAATGAAAAAGACAACGCATTTTGGTAGTGTCAGGAGAGGAAGAAATTTTCCTCAGCCCTTCTAGATTCTTCTGGCTGGTCTAAGAATTAAATTGACATGGGTTAGATTAACAGAAGAAAATCACCCAAAAAGCTTAATAACCTGTATACCTGGGAGAAACCCAGAAAAACCTGAGTTAATCGCAAAAATGGCTGAAACCTTCCCCTTTACTGCAAAAAGAGGATGTTGTGGGTAATTGTTTGGGACTTCAAAGGGTAGGAAGGCAATTCACATGAAAATAAAAAAGCAAATATTTGGTAAACAAATGTGGGCTGAGCCTTGAAAAGACAATGAATGGGACCCAGTGGACTCTGATCTCTTGAGGCCCTGCCAGCCTGTATGTTTTGCAGATGTCTCTGGCATCCGGTCCCATCCCTTCATGGGAAATAGATGGGGAAACAGTGGAAACAGTGTCAGACTTTATTTTTGGGGGCTCCAAAATCACTGCAGATGGTGACTGCAGCCAGGAAATTAAAAGATGCTTCCTCCTTGGAAAAAAATTATGACCAACCTAGATAGCATATATTCAAAAGCAGAGACATTACTTTGCCGACTAAGATCCGTCTAGTCAAGGCTATGGTTTTTCCTGTGGTCATGTATGGATGTGAGAGTTGGACTGTGAAAAAGGCTGAATGCTGAAGAATTGATGCTTTTGAACTGTGGTGTTGGAGAAGACTCTTGAGAGTCCCTTGGACTGCAAGGAGATCCAACCAGTCCATTCTGAAGGAGATCAGCCCTGGGATTTCTTTGGAGGGAATGATGCTAAAGCTGAAACTCCAGTTATTTGGCCACTCATGCGAAGAGTTGACTCATTGGAAAAGACTGTGATGCTGGGAGGGATTGGGGGCAGGAGGAGAAGGAGACGACAGAGGACGAGATGGCTGGATGGCATCACCACTCATTGGATGAGTCTGAGTGAACTCCGGGAGTTGGTGATGGACAGGGAGGCCTGGCGTGCTGTGATTCGTGAGGTCGCAAAGAGCCGCACACGACTGAGCGACTGAACTGACTGGTAATAGGTATATCCCAGAAACAGACACTCTATGTAAAATTTTGTGTGCAGTTATGCGGACGGTCAAAGTTTTTTCCTGAGTCTTTTGGGCCTTGATTGTTTTCAGCTGGAAATAATCTGCACACTAAGACATTTTGGAGTAGCAAATTTTCTCCCCCCATGGTAGTCATGACAACCTTGCTTTGTGTTTGTGGTGAACATTATCTAGACCAATCAATGCAGTATATTACAATAGATCATTTTCAACTAAATTTTTCTCTTCAGACCATTTCTGTTACATAATGAGGCTATTTCATTTGCTTAGTCTAGTGATTAAAATGGACTTTTGGTCTAGTGGCTATATTCATTGTTATTATTTGATTTGATCAATTCTGTTTCTCCCTTGAAAATTGCCTAAGAAAGTAATGCTCTTTGGTTGATGCAAATGTTGGCAAAAAGTCCCAGAATTTTCACAAGGGCATAGAAGAGATTATTTTTTCACTCTTACCTTGTTTGTGTGTGTGTATATGTGTGTGGATTATGTAAGACAAGAGACTATCCTTCTCAAGCTGTATCTCACAAAAGGTACATAATCCTTAAAAAAGGGGAAAAAAGCCACTATGACATGACATCCATTAGATCTGATCATAACACTCATAACACTTTTTGATAGATGTATCCAAAGTCCTGTTATTCCATTGAAGTAAAGTTGAAAGCAATTGTTTAAAAGCATATGTAATTCAGGAGGGAGCCAAAAAATGTCACTGTCTGTAAATAACTTTTTCTTCCATTCTGCTCTGTTTAACTATGAAAAGCAATTAATTTGTTAAAGAGTGGGAAGACTACTCTAAATATATATCTCCTTCTGACCCCTGGAATCTCTGAGCAAGTCATTATAGACTCCACAAATGACTCCCATGTGTAGCTCTTCTCTCAGCTGCAATGTTAGATTTGTGTAACTATTCAGTTAATGCCAATCTCCCCTGGCCGTGAGGCTGTATGCTTGGTGAGGGCAGGAACCATCTTTCATTGCCCATTGTTGTTCCCAGCACTGACTTAGTGCTTGGCATGAAGTAACTGCTCAGTGATTACTTGTTAAATGAACTTTATGCCATATATAATACTTTGGAAAAAGTGGATAATCACCCTTGGTTTGACTTAGCCTTACTCTTTCTATAAAGACTATTCACCTTATATACAAAAAAACTGCTCTACATATCTGTTTTTCAAGTAGAGTGTTATATGTAAAATGTTTTAAGTCATTCAAAGAAACTGCATACTAAAAATCAAAGTTAATTTGTTATATTATCAAGTATAAAATTACTAAAGGCTATCTGCTTTTTGAAATCATTTGTCCTAAAAATATTCAAAAAATTGAGAAACTTTATTAATGTTCACAGTGTTACCATGAGGTAAGTATTGCTTTTCAGGCTGCAAAGGAAATGTCTCCTACACTATAGAAAAGACTATTTGGTTATGTTGGTTGTTGGATTAGTAGGTTTTCTTGGGTGTAAGATGTCTAACAACTTAAAAGTTATTTCACGAATGTTTAGAGAAATCATTAAGTATAAAAAGTATTATAACCAAGAGCATCATTTATTTGTTATCAAGAAAAGATGAGCTATGAATGAGTCACAATTTCGCCAAAACAGTAATTGAGTTTCTTCTGAAGTCCGAGTTGAGACACTGTATAGAGACGCTGTGAGGGTCTGTATCTAGAGTGAGCTATCACCTAAGACCTTGGTAACTGTTGTACATAAAGAGTGTCATGAGCCTGGATCCTAATTATAAGTGTGGTTAACAGCTCGTTTGTTTGTGGGATTTTTAAAGTGTAAATTACTGCTGTGAAAAGCAACATCAATAGAATGTTTTAGAGTCTGTAAGACTCTACAAACTGAAAGGCAGAATAGAACTTTGGAGCAAGAACCTCTCTCCATCATCCAGATTACTCCTTGGGGAGCACTGAGGAGGCCAGTCATAATTAGTTGGAACTTGTTTCTGAACAGGATTCTGGAGCCACTTCTGCCTAAGGTGTTAAATGATTATAAGCATCTAAACCAAGATTTTTTTTTTAAGGCATGTGCATGAGATTACTTCCTTCAAAATGTCCTATGTTTTTTCCATTTACATCATTTATTAATCCCCCAAAATAACTTCAGTTCAGTTCAATTCAGTTCAGTCGCTCAGTCGTGTCTGACTCTTTGCGACCCCATGAATCGCAGCACGCCAGGCCTCCCTGTCCATCACCAACTCCCGGAGTTCACTCAGACTCATGTCCATCAAGTCAGTGATGCCATCCAGCCATCTCATCCTCTGTCGTCCCCTTCTCTTCCTGCCCCTAATCTCTCCCAGCATCAGGGTCTTTTCCAATGAGTCAACTCTTTGCATGAGGTGGCCAAAGTACTGGAGTTTCAGCTTTAGCATCATTCCTTCCAAAGAACACCCAGGACCGATCTCCTTTAGAATAACTTCAGTGTGTGCCAAATGACCCATTGTGCTGCTTACAAGGTCTGACATAATGTAGAACCTGACAGAGAGGACACAAGGTGAGGCGGAGTCCTGAATTACTTCTTTAAGGTTTTTGTTGTTTTGTTTACTTTTCTGTCATGTTAAAGAAAAAGCCCAAAGGAAAACATAAGTCACTGTGATAAATTTATTGTATCTTCATATTTCACTGTAGTTGTCAAGAGTTCTTGCCAAGTAATGAATGTTAAGTAAACCAGAGCAGCTATTGGATAAAGTGTGCTTCAGCTCCAGTCACACTTGGCCTCAACTCAAAATATTCCCTTTGCTGACAGTTTTCTTCATTCTGTTAGATGGATTACATAAAGTGGGTAGAGGCAGGGATGCCAACCTTGTACTTTTCCTTAATTGTGTGTGTGAGAGAGAGAGAGAGACAGATAGATTGGTGAGATCATTTCAGTTTTATTTTAAATTTGCACTTTGGTATTGTTCAAAATGTACTAGTTTCCTCTGTGATACAGGGCTTTCGGGGGTTTGGCCAAATTAGAAGACAGCTCATCCAAGTTTCAAGATGCAAAGGAAATAATCCTTTACAAAATAAGATATGGATAGAAATGAGGGAGAGGTGTGGTTGAGATGATTTTCAAGGGGGGAGATGAAAGTTTAGTGACTGATTGGATAATAGTCCCTGTTAGTTTCCATGCTTCAAAGAGCTGGCCTGTCAAGCATGTCTCTTTTTCTCTCTCTCTTGGAATCAAGTAAATGAGGGGGAAGGGGATGAGGAGGGAGTGGCCCTGAGCCTCCTCCAAATGAGGACTGGACCAGAGAGGCAGGCAGAAGCTATTGTCCTAACACCAGCCTGCTTCCAGGGTGCTGTTCCTTCTCCTGAAATGCTGCGTACTCTTTCTGTATGTATCAACAACTTGGAGCTTCAGGTCAAATAACCACCTCCTTTATAACATTCTCTTTGATCACGTTTGCCAAAGTGAGCTCACCTCCTTCCACAGAATTAAGTCATGGTTTGGGGGAGGGGAGGGTGTGTGTGTGTGTGTGTGTGTGTGTGTGTTTGTTTGTTTCTTCTGCATAGCTTGCCAGATCTTAGTCCCCTGACCAGGGATTGAACCTGGGCCATAGCGGTGAAAGTGCCAAGTCCTAACCACTAGACCACCAGGTAATTCCCTAAGTCATGGTTCTTCAAGGAACCTCTATAAGGCTCTATTTCTATAGGCTGTATATTTTCCCATCCCCCTTCCAAAAATAAAACAGTCTTTAAGCTGTATGACCTTACAAAAAGTACTCCACTTGCCTATTCTGGGTTTCGTAATATCCAGAAGTGAACATAAAATTGGTAACAACCTCAGAGAGTGGTTTTGAGACTTATGTAAAGTGAACAGGGCAAGTCAAGAGGTGGGTCCTCAATAAATGTGAGACGCTATTACTATTATTACTGCCTGTGGCCACCTGGTAGCCACATATGCTATCGTTTTCCTCCCTAAATTTTACCTTTTCTTCAGCATATTGATTGATGCATCCTATGCCTGGTGGCTCAGTGGTAAAGAACCTGCCTGCCAATATGGGAAATGTGGGTTCCACCTCTGGTTCGAGAAGATCCCTGGAGAAGGAAGTGGCTACCTGTGCCAGTATTCCTACCTGGGAAATCCCACGGACAAAGGAGCCTGGTGGGCTATATAGTCCATGGCATTGCAAGGAGGTGGACATGACTTAGAGTCTAAACAACAATGTGCAAACTACAGTGAAAAGTATTGCCAAGCACACAAAAATCCCCAAGACACAACCACCTGACCTGAGGAACTTGCAGTCCTTTGGAAGAAGTAAAACAAATCACTTTAACAAGAGTCCTTAAAAATCGTAAGCACTTCTACAGAGAGTTCAAAAGACAGATAAGTCAGTGATTTCCCCGAAGCCAGCATGATTATATGGAATCTCCTGAGGAGAGTGCTGTTTAGAAATATTGATTCCCAGATCCCAGCCCTGAATGAGTAAATCAGAATCTCTGGTTTGAGGACTTCCCTGGTGGTTAGGTGCAAATTCGATCCCTGGTCAAGGAGCTAAGATCACACACGCCTCGTAGCCAAAAACCAAGACATAAAACAGAAAGGATGCTGTAACAAACTCAATAAAGACTTCACAAATGGTCTAAAAAAAAATCTTAAAAAATAAAAAAGAATATCTGGTTTGTAGCCAAGGAAATGCAAGTGATTTTAATGCCCGTCCAAGTGAGGAATCCCTAGAACAGTCACACAGAGGTGGACATCAAGGCTTTCTGTTAAAAGTAGTCTAGATCAGGAATGGGGACACTTTCTAAGAGTCAGAATGAAGCAGGAGTGATGTTACTTAAAAGTCATGAGAATCTTTCTACTCAGTGGCTCAACCTTCTCAATAAAGTAGGAAATAAAGTCCTCAACTGAGAATGAGATGGGTAAATTTGGTAAAGAGTTGGACACATATGGGGGCTTTCCTGGTGGCTCAGATGGTAAAGAATCTGCCCTCACTGCAGGAGACCTTGGTTTGATCCCTGAGTTGGGAAGGTCCCCTGGAGATGGGCATGGCAACCCACTCCAGTATTCTTGCCTGGAGAATCCCCATGGACAGAGGAGCCTGATAGGCTCCAGTCCTTGGGGTCACAAAGACTCAGACATGACTGAGTGACTTAGCACACTTGGACACATATGGAGGAGATTGGAAGAGTTGCCATGGGGATGTGTTACAGGGATAACTAGAGCTGAATTAAGCTGAGGGTCTATTATGTTGCAATATTTCTTACTGAATTTCCAAGTCCAGTTTACACCTTGTCTAAGGTCATACTTTTCAAGCCCCCAAAAGTTTATACAAATGAAAATGGACTGGCATTGTGAATAGAGGCACATTTTTAGTATTACTAACAATAAGATCAAGTATTGTGAATTCTGAGTATCAACTGACAATTTGGTTTCTTCTAGCTAGTATAAAATCTAAAAAACTGATCTCATGAAATTTCTAGGATTCAGATTCTCATAAATAACAACAAATCTCCCCATTGTGCTCTCTGTTGCTTTGTGGCTGACATCTGAATATATGAACTCCCTAAGGGTGAGAATAAGACTTCATAATTAAACTTATGTTGGTATTGCTTTTCATGTATTTTTTCTTTTTGGCAAGCAAACTATTTTATTCCTCTCATTTTTCCACATCAAATTCTCAGTGCTGTAATGGGCCTCCCACCGTTCCAGGCAGTTACTGGTTCTTGGGAGGAAAGGCTCCTGTGGTATTATTGATGGCAGCCTTCGTGGGAAGGACAATGATTTACTGGGTTGCTCCCCGTGCAGCTGTGAATTTGCTGCACGGAGACGGCCTTCAGTGGCCCCCTTGGTCTCAACTTGACAAGAGACCTAGGGAGTGATCTAGTTCTACTGAAATGAAAGGGTCCTCACCCCAAATCATATTCTGTCCCTCAAACTAAAACCAGGTCAACAAGAGGTTGGTAGAAACATGGTTAAGAACATCGTGAATGATGACCCTGAAACTGAGACTGTCCTTGCTGTCTCCACAGGGCCTCTGACCCCTGGCTCAGCCTCCTAAAAGCTTCATGCTGTCTCCCTCACCACCTTCCCATTTTCCTAGGCTTTTCACAGCTGCCTGCTTTGACACCACAGTCTCAATACTCCACCCTCTAGCATTCTGCTTCTTTGCTTGGCGAAAAGATCAGAATGGGCATCAGACCCTAAGCAGCCCTGCGGGTTTGGACTTGGTCCTTGTCTGTGTCGGTGCTCAGTTCTGAAAAGGCAAAGTGGACACCTAGAGCAGGTGGACTCCACAGTGTCATCGTGGAGGCTCCACATGAGCCTTTATAATGATTACAATGACAGCTACCCTGCGTCGAGAGCTTAATACATGTCAGATGACATGCTGAGCACTTTGCATAGACAATACAACTTAAGATTGGAGTTATTTCGTTAGAAAAACTGAAGCTCAGAGAGGTCATATCACTTTGCCAGTGCCAACACAAGAGGTAATGAATGAGAATTTCACTCGTTTGTCTAACCCTAACTCATACTTTCAACTGCTACACTCCTGCCTTCCAGAAGTCTCAGCCCAGAACTTTTCCCCCTTGCTTCACATGTCCTAAACCCTTATCTGTATGTCCCTGTCATTCTTTAACTTCTCTTTGATCACCAATTATGTATTATGCTATGCTTTTCACACACCTGCATATTTGCAAATAATTTTGGAGTTAGAATTCATATCATCCACTTATTTGTGTGCACTGAAACACCTAGTGTATTGGTATCCTCAGTTTGTTACAGGGATCTTATCCATAAATAAAAGTGATAAGACCAGCATAGGGTGGAAGGAGATGACAGGAGAGACTGAATAGTTACCACTGATCTCAAGGGGATGCTGGAACCCATTGCCATAATTTATTAGGTATCCTCTCTTAGGATATTGTTTGCCCCCCTTCCCATCTGCATGTTTACAGGCAGCCTTTGCCCAGAGCTGAAAGAAAAGAGAATCCAAATATTAACAAGAAAATTCAGAAAGCTGGGAACTCTGCCCTGTGATCTTAGATAATGAATAGGTAACATCATTGCTCCTCTTTCTTCTGCACTCTACCTGAGATGCTGACCCCAAAACCAGCTTATCTTGTTCATGCATCTTAGACTAATTCTCATGCACGAAAGATCCTGGGGGATCTCCAGAGCTCTGTAAACCACCGCTGAGACTCACTGAGAGGTCTGTGGTGTTTGATGTCACAAGGACTCTGGAAGCAATTCTTAGATCTTAATTTCATCTGATTCGTATTGCAGGTCATGCCTCACTGTGAGAACTAGAGATGTGCATAAATGCTCTGTTTCTGTTATGACTCCAGGAAAATCACTTCAAAGCACCCTGCCTTTAGCCTTGTAGAGTGTAGCCTCTCCTAGAAAGTAAGCCAACAAGGGTGTAAATAACCATAGAGTGGATCTGTTCCTCACAGTACCCTTGTTGCTATGGTAGTGTGCCTCTTTATTGTGTGTGGAATGCCATTACTTCCAGTGAACTATATAGCTTGAGTTTTAGCTTGGTGATCCCTTTATCATAGGGTTTTATCCTTTTTATTCACCTAGAAGTGAATAGACACAGCATAGAATCCAGTATTGGTAAAGAATCTTTACAATCTGCCAATATTCTGATGAATTTAGTTGCTGAAAAATATAACTGGCAATCCAAACATGGGTAAATTGTACCTCATGATCATTCATCAAGGATCTTAGAAATATCTCACATCCCCACTTAGCTAGGTTGTTTTCATTTCTAATTGGATCTAGAATAGATATCAAAGGTTGATTATGTCAGATTTGAGGTAGAGAAATAGCAGGCTTTGCAAATGCTCCCATTTAGCATGTTACATACACACAATGTTACAAAACCTCTTTTTGCCTGAAGAGACTAGCCACACAGTCCCTCTCACAACTGTTATCAGAATTGAATGGCACTCAATTTTTATCAAGCCTCTTCCCTGAGTTATTGAAGCCTCCCATAATATCATTAAGTGAGTAAACTCTGTCGTGCATAAAGCTCCTGCTATTATGGAAAATAACAAGCAGCTCTCATGAGCTTGCATGGGAGCTGTGAGTGTCCACCTCCCTATCACAGCAGCAGCATATACACCTCATTTCGTTTTATCTAGACACCTAGACTTGTGGAATGATAGACTTTATATCTATTGGCAAATTTTCTTTCTAACAACTGCTGAAAACTTCACTCCAGTAAGCAGTTAGTCCTGCTGGTTGAAGAAAATAGATACATTATCTGAGGTAATAGATAAGTCTCATTAAGAAGATGGAATAGACTAATTCCCAGCATATCTCCCATGCGTGGGAAAACTAAATTGTGAAATAGAGCAGTAACACATCAATTATCCTTTCTGCACAGAATTAGAGTCTCACTGCTACAAAGCATATTATGTAATTTTTTAATAAATTACCATTTACATTAGAGTATCTCTGCTGCCTCATAAAAAAAAAAAAAAAAGACAGCAGTCATCTATTCAAATAAGACTTATCCTAAAACTACTTAAGGAATCCAAGTATTTAAAATGTATGTTCTTATTTATTAACATGTGCCCAAAGAGTGAGTATTTAGTATTAGCCTAAAAACAAATGCCACATATCTGACCATATTGCACTTTGAATGAAAATTGGCTACCACCACCTAACGTGAAGCCAGCTATTAGGATTCAAAATAAAGGTTTTGGAGCTCCTGTGTTGAATAATGAGGTATAGTCAGTTTTAGGTAGTTTCTCCGTTTTTCTCAGTTTTGTCACAATGATGATCATATGTGAATTACTTGAAACAATTTCACTTCTTGAGCAGTTTAAATATCTCCCTTACACTTGTTTACACTACTTTTATTTGCAAATATTTTTATATGGCTATAACACCCCCAGACACAGAAATTTCACATGATAAGAGTTACATTAATAGAGGTTTATAAATAAAAACTTTATTTAATAAAGTAAACGATTGAGGACTTGTTTGTTTTAATTTGTGGGCTATGTAATACAAAGTAATGACAGTAGAAGTGTTCTGCAAATTATAAAGTGATATTTTAAAGAAGAAAGATATTTGTATGTAAGATGTTTTGAAACATCTTAAATATTGATAGGGAGAGAAGAAGCAGCATAAATTCTGCAGGTTCTGAGACTGAGACCAGTTTGATCCCAAACATGATTCAGAAGGAAAAGGGGCAGACATTCCAGAATTGGAAGAGCAACTGAAGAAGAAAGTTGTTCGTAAGTGACAGTCATAGTCTGAAACATGACGCTGCTGTGCCGTGTTTCACAACCCACGTGCATCAGTCTGCCCGGGCTGCTGTAACAGAATACCACAAACTGGGTTGCTTGATCAGCAGATGCTTATTTCTTATGGTTCTGAAGGCTACAAGTCCCAGATCGAGGTACCTTTAAGGTAGGTTTCATTATGAGGCCTCCTAGACAACGCTGACCCAAAAGGTTGTCCCTACAGTGCCCATCATTCCAAAACCAAGCTTTGGTGACCCTTTTTCACCGTGTCTTTCACTACATTGCCTTTTGGGATCAAATAATCACACTGCAGCTCAATCATACAGTAGTGTAATCGCAGATAATCATCCAAGAAACAGTTTGGGCTTTTATTTTCCCCCCATTTACAGAAATATAGCATGTTCAGGCTCCTGATAGAAAGAAGTTAGAAAGTAGAATTCACTTTCTAAAATGTTTAAAATGGAGAGCCTCATTATTTTTCTGTGGTTCTAGTTTTTTGAGAAAACTTTATGTTACATGACTATCTTAATGCTCTCTTCTTTAAAAAGTTGAAGGCAATTTCCAGAAGAGCTGGAATAATGCTAAATATAACACATTACACCTATAAAGTTTGAATAATTTTTAATCCTTTAGACTTTCCATCTATGAAAATATGGGTAAAATGTAGTAAAATTATTTTTTTAAGTTGTACTTTTATCAAGGATCTAATTCTTGGCTGAGAATTTTATATGCTGAATTTATCCACCAACTTTAATACAAATATACCTTGAGGATTTTAAAGTAAATGTCAATATACAACCTCTAAGTTGCTACTGCTGCTGCTAAGTCGTGTCCAACTCTGTGCGACCCCATAGATGGTCCCTGAGATTCTCCAGGCAAGAATACTGGAGTAGGTTGCCATTTCCTTCAATGCATGAAAGTGAAGTCGCTCAGTCATGTCTGACTCTTAGTGACCCACCAGGCTCCTCCTCCATCAATGGGATTTTCCAGGCAAGAGTACCAGAGTGGGGTGCCTCTAAGTCAAGCATCATAAAAGAACTCGCATGGATAGCCATTCCCATCTCCAAGGGATCTTCCCAACCCAGGAACTGAACCCAGGTCTCCTGCCTTGCAGGCAAATTCTTTACCGTCTGAGCTACCAAGGAAGTACCAGTTATTAAAGTACCTACTACTAAAACAGCTCTTAGAAAAACAACTTGCTTCCATATATTTAAGTTGTTATTCAACTTACAAAACTTCACTGTTTATGAAAATGTTTGCTTGTTCAAAATTTTCCGCTTCTATCATCTTGTCTCCTAGGCTATGCCAAAGAAACATATCACAGCTTTATCCTTTTATACACAATACAAATATCAAGATCCCACTTAAGGTTTAGTTGTCAGACTTAAAGACATGAAAATATTCATGAAATGTATACAATACACTAAGCAAAATAAGTTTGACTTTATGACCCTTTTTCATAAACAGGCATTTGAAAGGTCTGGATGAGAAGATTTTTTATTGCCTGAAGAGGGACTGTAAACAGAGATGATCACTGCCAGTTTCTCACTGCAGAATGAAAGAATTTTTCCCCTTTACTCTATAACCTAAATATCACATTGAGCTTAAGGATGATGCTGACATTTTAAAAGATCACCCAAAGTGTTCTCTTTCCAATTGCAATTATGCCCTCTATCTCAGTGGGAGCCATTGTCAAGGGTCTTTTCAGTTCTCCAATGTCTTTCTGGCTTGCTTTCATTATCCTGATTATCTGTTCATTTGCCGCCCAGCACTCATTTTATGAAAGATCATGTCTGCCATTTCTGTAATGAGTGCTTGACTTTTACTGCCAGCATAAACACATAAAATATATAATAATTAAAGTTCACTAGTCACCAAAGTCTTGAGATCCATCATGTTACTAATTTGATTTTTCAAGCAATTGCTTCTCTGTGAACAAGACTGCTTTTGCCCCCTTAGACAGTACAAGACTTGGGGTAGGAGGAGATGACTCTACCTAGAGAAAGCGATTTTAATGAGCATCATACACGTCAACTTTAAGGTTCATCTTCAATCAAATAGCATGTCTATATAAAGTATGATTATTCTTAGCCACAACAAAAATCTCATCAGTATGGGAACATAAAATTAAGTGGTAAAGCTTAAAATGCACAGTTTTCAAAACAGTTAAATGTTATTCAATAAGTATTATACCCCGCAGGCTGTTTAAGGAAAATTTTCAGTGAGTTCAGTGAGTTAGGAAAACCACAGAAGTTTGCCTAACATAAATAGAAACTTCACAACATGTTGACCTATGAGTAAGGACTTACTTATTTTGAACACACTGCCTCATTTTGATAACATTGGCAAAGTCCCTGAAGTGCCTCACGATAATGAATTCATCTGACGTTTATTCTAATCACAGAGAGATTAATGAACTCATGTGATATTCATGGAACTCTCTTGGGACAACAAGATGTGTTACACAAACTGTAATGTTTGTTAATGGATACAATGGAATACATGTTATCCAAGGCACTTGAGTAGTCAAATCCTCAGCTAATAAAGTGCCCGGAAATCAAGAGGCAGCTTCCAAATATACAGGTTTTCTTTAGGGATGCCAGAAATCTTGACAGCAAATTCAAAAACCATGCAGAAGCCAAAAGACCCGAGTTTGAGAGCTGGCTATATCACTTACCAGCCTTGCAACCTTAGGAAATTTTCTTCACCTCTTAGTCTCAATCTCCTCAGTTTTAAAATGAGAACTTAATAACATCAGACTTCTGAAGGCCTTAGAAAGAATAAGGAGTAAGGCGGGGGGAGGGATCAATCAATCATGCAATCAGTCACTATAATTCCTCCCTCACAAAGTTATTTTAAGTAAATCAAATGATAGGCAATGTTTTTGCTAAGTGCTTTATAAACTTTGCAGCCTTGTGCATGCATTTATTATTATTGTTCCTTTGGAAAATAGGTCTTCTGGATGAATTTACACTTTATTTCCCATACACAGAGAAATGGATGACTTAGTTACTACATAAGGACATTGAACACTGCTTTCTTAATAAGAAAAGCAGATCTGACCAATTAAAGATTTCATCAAATTACATTCTTCAAATTAGAAAGTAAGATAACAGGTTTCAACCAAGACAGGAAACTTCTCTTTTTATGCAGGTCTCTGATATGCAGCAGTCTTCAGCAATACCTGAGCTTGTAATTAAATCCAGCCCTGTAGTGGGGAGGTGGGCAGGTCACTTCATCTCATTGGGCAGGAGTTAAATATGATCTCATGGCCCTGAGCCCTTCTGGTCATGCTTTCATTCTCATTTATTGTCCGTAGTAACTCTTTACTAACCCTGAAAAAATTCTAATTACTTTACAGCATTTCTAGTCATGAATAATTAAAAAGCATTTTTATATCTTTTGATTAAAAGAGACAACACCTTTTCTGCCTCATTCAATTGTCTTTCCCATTCTTGGTTAATCATGGTCACTTCCCTGGTATTTCTTTTAGTGGTATAATATCTGTTCATATCTCTTTGACTTCAGTTGCTCCAGTTGCCTGGAGGATAAATCAGCAAATGTTGACTCAGTCAACAAATACTACATGATCTTGAATAATTAAGGCAGTCAGTCTTGGAACCTGTGTGGTCCCCGTCTCAGGGTAAATGTTCAGATGTATGTTTTAGGATAATCAGAAAGCCAGGGATATCCAATTCTTTCTCAACATGGTGGAATACAAAATCAACACATGATAGCTCTGTATTCATTTAAAGACACACATATATTAACAGCGAGCATTACCACTTATTCTCATATGTAAATACAGAGTCTAAAGAAAAGGAATGAGTCAAAAACCCTGATTTTAAAACAGTTTCTGATGTTTTCTAATGATGTGACTTTGACCAAAGCAGTTAAGCCCTCTGCAACATCTTCATCAGTGAAGTGGAAACATGTTGACTTCATGGAGTTATTTGCTATGGGATTTCTAAAGCAGTCAGCAATTAGAACCATCAAGCTAAACCTGTCTTGAGTCTGTTTCTGAAACTACAAAGGCAGAGTTGAGTAGCTGCAATGGAAACCGTGTGGCCCTCAAGGTCTAAAGCATTAACTATCGCGCCCCTAACACAAAAGTTTTGCTGGCCCCTGCTCTGCGTGCATACTCAGTGGTGTCCGACTCTGCAACCCCATGGAGCCCACAAGGCTCCTCCATGGAATTCTCCAGGCAACAATACTGGAGTAGGTTGCCATCTCCTACTGCAGGGGATCATCCCGACACAGAGACTGAACCCACGTCTCTTGTGTCTCCTGCACTGGCAGGTAGATTCTTTACCTCTGGGCCACCTGGGAAGCCCCAAACCCTGCTCTGAAAGGAGATATTTGTGAACTCATTTGAAATGCTATATTTCCATCTATGATTTGAGGGCAATCTCAGTGGATTGAATAAGCAACTGGCATTTAATTCAGCTAACTGGAAGAACTAGTTAATAAAGTTCAATAAACAAAAGAAATCCTTCCAATAGCCTCCTTTAGGCTATTGATATTACTGAGCTATTAAATGTTATCAATAAATATCTGTTGTATCTAATACTCTTAACTGATCATTTAGAGATTTTACTTTTTAAAAAAATCAACTAATGTCTGAGTCACAGGAAGTTGAATATGTTTTTACAATTCTGATCTTTAAATAGTGATAACAAACATGCCAATCAGAGGGTCACTCCACCTAATCGAATGATAAATCTAAGTCCTTGATAAGTGTTTTGGCTTTAGTCCAAGTTTACCTACATTTTCCAAGACCATAACTAAAGAAGCAATGGATGAATGAGAAACCTTTTGAGCTCCCATTTTTTGAAAATCCTCTGCATGCTATTGTTAATTCCTTCTTAGTATCCATAGAGAGGAAAAATTTGTGAACACACAGCAAATGATTTAGTGTGTGTGTGTGTGTGTGTGTGTGAGTCTTTGGGACCCCACGGACTATGGACTGTAGCTTGCCAGGCTCCTCTGCCCATGGGATTTTCCAGGCAAGAAAAGAATACTGGAGAGGGTTGCCATTTCCTACTCCAGAGGATCTTCCTGGCCCATGTACTTGCTGTGTCAAAAAACTACTTTTTTTTTTCAGTTATTACCAAATTTCTTTCTCAGTTACAAATAGCATGAACATGAATAAGAGACTCCTAAATGTATTTTTAATTTGGTTACATCAAACTCATAAGTATGTAACAAATAAATTTTTTGAGATATTAAAAGATACATTTTCATCCTCACCAATTCCTATCTCCGAGTTGCCTCAGTACTTCCAAACTGAGGAAATGCCTGGAGGTATCGATCATTATGTAGCTATCATAATGGCTTCTATCATTATGTAGCCACAATTCCCTTTTACTATGGTGAAATGCCAAGAAAATTTTAGTCTTAGGCTATAAGAAGGATATCCAGGGAATCTGTACCTCTTCTGGCCAGGGGTTTCCAAGAGAGGGAAAGGGAAGGGAAAGGAAATGGGCAAGAGGAGAGACAGACATCTGGTAGATTAAAAGGCACAAGAGTAGAGGGCTCGATAGTTTTCTTCCCATTAGAGTTTTCTTGTTTTATGTTCAAAACATTCCTTTTTAAGAAAAAATTTTAATTGGAGTATAATTGCTTTACAATATTGTATCAGTTTCTGCTGTCAGTTTAGTTCAATCACTCAGTCGTGTCCAACTCTGCAACCCCATGGACTGTAGAATGCCAGGCCTCCCTGTCCATCACCAACTCCCAGAGCTTGCTCAAACTCATGTCCGTTAAGTCGGTGATGCCATCCAACCATCTCATCCTCTGTCGTCCAACCTTCTCCTCCTGCCTTCAGTCTTTCCCAGCATCAAGCTCTTTTCCAATGAGTCAGTTCTTTGCATCAGGTGGCCAAAGTATTGGAGCGTCAACTTTAGCATCAGTCCTTCCAGTGAATATTCAGGATTGATTTCCTTTAGGATTGACTGGTTTGATCTTGCAGTCCAAGGGAGTCAGAAATCTTCTCCAACACCACAGTTCAAAAGCATCAATTCTTCAGCATTCAGCTTTCTTTATAGTCCAACTCTCACATCCATGCATGACTACTGGAAAAACCATAGCTTTGACTCTACAGACCTTTGTCGGCAAAGTAATGTCTCTGCTTTTTAATATGCTGTCTGGGTTTGTCATAGCTGTACAAGCATAGCTAGTTTCTGCTGTACAACAACAAGAATCAGCTGTTAATACAAATATCCCATCCATCTTGAGCACCCCTCCCACCCTGTGTTTCTTAGGGGTGCTCCCTGGGCCCATCGGGTTCTGCACCGACAGAGAAAACCTCAGATGTTTGAGATCCCACAGCCACACTGTCAGGAGAAAGCGGAAGTTCCACCTTCATTCCCAAGCCTCCCTTCCTCCCATGAGGGAGCAAAGTTGAGGAAGAGCACATAGACCACACTTGGGATCCCCAGTGATGACAAGGTGACACTAGAGCAGTGCCTAAAGGACTGCAGAATAGTCAGGGGCTGGATGAAGAAAAGGGTAGAAGCTGAGGGTTATAGCATGTCAGAGGCTGGGTGAGTAGGCAGGAGGCTACAAACCCTAGAGAAGCTGAGAAAGACGTTAGCCAAGTTTAACAGACTCAACACGCTTCCCTGGTGGCTCAGTGGTAAAGAATCTGCCCACAGTGTGGGAGACATGGGTTCAGTCCCTGGGTTGGAAAGATCCCCTGGAGAAGGGAATGGCGACCCTCCAGTATTCTTTGCCTGGAGAATCCCATGGACAAAGGAGCCTGGTGGGCTGCAGTCCATCGGGGTCACAAAGAGTTGGACATGAGAGCATGCATGTGTGCCTGGAGAATCCCATGGACAAAGGAGCCTGGTGGGCTGCAGTCCATCGGGGTCACAAAGAGTTGGACATGACAGCATGCATGTGTGCCTGGAGAATCCCATGGACAAAGGAGCCTGGTGGGCTGCAGTCCATCGGGGTCACAAAGAGTTGGACATGACAGCATGCATGTGTGCCTGGAGAATCCCATGGACAAAGGAGCCTGGTGGGCTGCAGTCCATCGGGGTCACAAAGAGTTGGACATGACAGCATGCATGTGTGCCTGGAGAATCCCATGGACAAAGGAGCCTGGTGGGCTGCAGTCCATCGGGGTCACAAAGAGTTGGACATGACAGCATGCATGTGTGCCTGGAGAATCCCATGGACAAAGGAGCCTGGTGGGCTGCAGTCCATCGGGGTCACAAAGAGTTGGACATGACAGCATGCATGTGTGTGTGCGCTTGTGCACATGTGTGCTTGTGCGCATGCACGCGTGCACACACACACACACACACACACACACACACACACAGACTTGGTGCCTCCGCTGACTTTAGCAGCAGTCACCAGTCAATATCTAAGGGCTGGGCCCAGCCGCAAGGAATCTCAAAGGAGAGCTGCCAGGGCAGGTCCAGGGACCAGCAAGAGGCCAGCAGCCCCTCACACCAAATACCCACATAGGAGACATAACGTCATCCCCCATGAACCCTGGTGCCATCTTGGAAAAGACCAAAGGAACCGGGAGAAATGGAGAAGATGGAGTAATTCATTCAAGTAAATTGAGCTGAAGCTAGAGACATGTTAAATTATTAGAGCAGATTAAATTTTAACTCCTAGAGCTAATTTTAGTTTGGTTCCCACTGCTCAGCGGGCCCATTCCTCCTTAGGAAAATCAATTACATTCTAGAGAAATGCTGTATTTTTTTGTCCACCCAAATTGTAGCATGAATAAATTTGCAATCATGCTACAATTATATCGTGTGATTTGAAGGAACATATTGATGAAAATTTTACTCGGAGTCTAACACATCTCTGAAACTAAAAGAGATGGGTCGTCTCCAAATAGTTGCATATTAGAGGCTGTATCAGAGAAGGCAATGGCAACCCACTCCAGTACTCTTGCCTGGAAAATCCGATGGGCAGAGGAGCCTGGTAGGCTGCAGTCCATGGGGTCGCAAAGAGTCACACAGGACTGAGCGACTTTACTTTCACTTTTCACTTTCATGCATTGGAGAAGGAAATGGCAACCCACCCCAGTGTTCTTGCCTCCAGAATCCCAGGGACAACGGAGCCTGGTGGGCTGCGCCTATGCTGCACAGAGTCGGACAAGACTGAAGCGACTTAGCAGCAGCAGCAGAGGCTATGTACGGTAACAGAGGGGAAAGTACTGGGGGACAGACCTGAGTTCTGGCCCCAGCTGAACTATTTACTGTATGTCAGTCAGTAAGAAAATCATTTACTCTCTACAGCAGTGCTTCCCAACAGATGTGTCTTAGATGATGCACGGAATATTGCTAAAATATCGATCCCTTCAGCCCTCAGGACAGCCAAGGCATGGCATGCAGTGGCTGGAACTCTGACATTTTTACCCCTGGCTGCAAAGAGCCTCTGATGATGGTAATATGTAAATTATTTTGTGTGTGTTGAATGTGATGATTTGGGAGTGTGACTGTTCTCTCTGGTTCAGTTTCCTCATCCATAGACTGAGTGGAGGGAAGCAGAGACAATAAATGATGTCTTCAGTTTGGGAGCTTCTCTGGTGTCTCAGATGGTAAAGAATCTGCCCACAGTACAGGAGACCCAGGTTCGACCCCTGGTATGGGGAGATACCCTGGGGAAGAGCATGGTGACCTACTCCAGTGTTCTTGCCTGGAGAATTCCATGGACAAAGGAGAGTGGTAGGCTACAGTCCATGGGGGAGCAAAGAGTCAGACATGACTGAGCAACTAACACTTTCCCTTTCAGTCTTTTTAGTTTAGTAGTTTATACTTCTGTGAACATGAGAGAGAAATTCCAGTTGCAAAAGAATCACAGAAATTCCTGTGTACATAGCCTAAAAAAAAAAAAAAAGAAATCCTGCCTTTATTCTTTTTAATTTCTGATTACCCCTAAATTCTTTCCCAGCAGAAGCAACTAAAAAGTCAGCTGTCCTTTAACCAGTATCTTTTTTAAAGCTCAGCAGGAATTTAAGAGCCAGAAACCTAACAAAATTAGAAAGGACACTATAGATTACTATAGTTTTCAAAGGCAAAACTGAAGTTACCTATGCAGGATTAGAAATTTGCATCTGTCTTTCAGCAACCTGTTCTTTCACAAATATATTAATTTGAAAATCAATTTCTAGAGTAGTAATGAAGGATGTTAAGTGGTCAATAATTAATGCAATTCTCACACACAAATGAGGTTGTTATCTTCAAAGTAAGTAAAAAGCTTTTCAAGATAAATGCCTCAAACCTGTGGAGTATTTTTATTTGAATATGAAAGAAGGCTGTTTTGCCTTCTCCCTGAAATTTGCACACTTATATCAATAATGCAAGCAGGATTGATCTATTAGCCGTTTTCAAATTCAAGTGAAGTTTTATGGACTTCTGAGATGTTTCTGTTCAATGAGATTACAGATGCTTTCATACTTTTGAACAAAAGAAGGAAATGCAATATACTTGTCTGTGGATCATGAATCATGCGCTGACTCATCTGGGAATATAATTCACCATTAAGAAGATGTACCAGAACGGGTTCAGAGAAAGAATGGTTGTCACACATGCTGGCAATAATAATTCTAGCTTTTGAGGTTTGGTAGCCTACTAAGTGCAAAGCAATGAACAAGATGCTTTTGTTTATGGTCCCATTAATTCTCGACATAACTCTCCAAAGTCAGTGTATCATCACTCTGCAGTGAAATGGCAGGAATTTTCCTGACTACACTCCAAGAAGAGGTTTTAGGTGTCCAACCATCACAATCTAAGATCCAACTTTGTTTTCATTAATTTAAGTGTTTACAGCACCAAAAAGTGTACTTTCACGTTTCAAACCCACAGGTTAACTGTGAATAGTACTTTGCTCTCTGTGAGCAAAGACTGCCATCTTGTGGAAATTTCACATATAACAAGAACAATCATTCCGTGGGACTAAACTTTATCTTTGCACTAGAAGTTTGCAACTAGATTTTTGCATTATTACATACACACACGAAACATCAGTGTTACTTATAAATAAATGGCCAATCTCTCCTTTAAGTGTGATTCTTAAGTCTCTTGTAAACATGCCAGAGCTTTTGACGCTTTGAAAAACAGAATCTTATTAATTGTAAGGACTCATCCCATCATTCTTTAAAGCAGTGCATTAGATTTTGCTAAACTTTCTTTACCTAATCCTTAAATAGTTTTAGTTATATAATAGAAAGGAAAGTGTATAACTGTTCTGAGGGAATTTCCAAGATCACTGGATTGTGTGGGGAAAATGTATAGCAGCACTCTGGCCTTAGAGAACACTTCTGTTTCCTCAGAGCCCTGTAATCCAGGTCAGTCTGTGTTCCTGGAACTTGCTGATCAGAGCCTGACTGGGGAATGCTATGGCCCAGTTTGTCTGTCTATCCCCAGAGACAGGGTCTTCTGCAATGCCTCAGTCCCTGTGCTTTATGAGAGCAACCAGTGAAGATACCTTTGCGATGTGATGGTACTTGAAGGTGCTAGAGAAATCTCTTTTCTTTTTTCTTTAACTAGAGTGTGTGTGGAAGGTTAACTTTTGTTTTTTTTTTTTTTTTGGCTGGCCTGGGTCTTCATGGCTTTGTGCAGGCTTTCTCTAGTTGCACCATATGGGCTCTAAGGAACACAGGCTTCAGGAGTTACAGCTCACAGGCTCAGGAGTACTCGGGCTGCAGTATAGTTCTTGGGCTGTAGATCACTGGCTCAGTAGTTGTGGCTCACATGCTTAGCTGATCTGCAGGATGTATAATCTTCCCAGACCAGGGATCGAATCCATGTTCCCTGTATGGGCAGGCAGATTCATATCCACTGCACCACCAGAGAAGTCCCAGAAGTCTCTTTTTTTCCCCCCTCAATAACTCCTACTACCAGTTTGCTGAAACTAAAAAACTCCTACCACCAGCTTGCTAAACCTAAAAAATTCCACAGTTTTAAACACATTCTTTAGACTTAGCAAAGGCCCTTTACTCCTACAGGAATCAAAATGGGTGATATAGAATATGTATATCTCAATGATTATTTTTAAAACCAAGTTATTTTCCAGGTGTTGAAATAATAAGGACACATCATAAGTGGTACAAGAGAGCACTAAGAAGAAAGAGTAAGCCACAATCCTTTCCTGAATGAATATGTGAATGAATGAAAGAATAAATTAGCATGAATTGAGCACTGAGATGATTTCCGTGTTTCCCAGAGAATGCTAGCTGAATGTATAGTTGTGGTTTAATGTACATTTTGTACCCAACTCAATGCCTGAAGTGAAATCACTATTTAGATGTTTATTGAATAAATAGTTGAATCAGTGGGAATGGAATAAATTAGAAAGTAGGATTACTGATAAGAAATGATAAGTAGACTCTGGAGGTAGGGTTCATTTACCAAAAACTCTGTTGAGTATATTCAGTCCATAAATATATGCTTGCTCCATGGGGGTAAGGGAGGGAGGCTCAAGAAAGAGGGTAGATATTGTATAATTATGGCTGATTTACATTGTTGTGTGGCAGAAACTAACATACTATGTAAAGCTATTGTCCTCTAATTAAAAATAAATTTTTAAAAATAAAATTAAAATTTTTTTAAATTAAATTAAAAATAAGTAAATATGTGCCTGCTCCATGTTGGGAAGTATGGAAGACGGTGAGTACCATATTCTTGGAGGGGAACAGACATTAGTCAAGTAACCACAAATAATTACAAATGATGACAGGTCCTGTCTGAGAAGGAAGACTCTTCCACTTCCACAGACACTGACCAATCTCGTGCGGCAGGAGTAGAAAGACAGGGAAATTTGGGAGCTCATTTTGTACTCAGATATGTTCTCATTAAGAAGATGCTGTTGTAGTTTCTTTTCATTTTTACAGGTACCTATAAATCCACATTTAAGAAGTTATTTCTTTTATGGATGACTATTTTTTCTTTCAATATATTCAGTAATGCCCTGACTACCTAGTGTCTTTAGGTGGGCAAATACCTACAGTGTCAGTTTGCTAATGGTATCTGAATGATATTCATAGATAAGCCAAGCAAGCAACTTTGAGGATGTGGGTGATGGTGCCTCACAAGCCCACAGAGAGTTGCTCCTATGACTCAAGCAACTATTTCTCAAGTGTATTCCTCAAAACTTTAGCTCTAAAGAAAATAAGAAAAGGGGGATGAAAGTCTTATAAATTTAGGAAATGCTGGAGTAAACAAAATCCATACACGTTTTCTTTTCTACAGGTCTCAAAGCCTTTAATAGGCTGCCTTATTTTGGTAAATTTCCAAGAGAGTGTTGCTCAGAGTTGATGACCACAAGACCCTTTTTTTTTTTTTTTTCCACAGAAAACCTCTAGGCACTAGGTCCCTTGGAACACACTTTTGGAAATTCTGGAAATGCAAATGACCTTATCTGGTTTGGAGGCTGGAATAGAATCCATTAACACTCATAATCATTTTAGTAAATTCACATTTACTGCCCTTTTTGAGCAACACTCTGAAGCAACAGAACTTTAGTCCCATCCATTTCATAAGGAAGATATCCAAGTTGTGAGGGAGGCTCCAATGCAATATTGATCCCAGAGTGTCAGCAGGGGTGAGGCTGTGGGAAAATCCAAAGGTAGATGACAGAGATGTAAGTCAGAGAAAGACAAATATCATATGATATCACTTATATGTGGAATCTTTAAAAAATGGTACAAATGAACTTATTCACAAAATAAAGACTCACACACATAGAGAATGAAGTTTTGGTTATTGCACAGGAGGGGAGAGGTGGATAGATTGGGAGTTTGGGATTGACGTGTACACACTGCTATATTTAAAATAATTAACCAACAAGAACCTATGATATAGCATAGGAAATGCTGCTCAATATTCTGTAATAACCCAAATGAAAAAAAAAATTTGAAAAAGAATCGATACATGTATATGTATCCCTGAATCACTTTGCTGTACACCTGAAACTATAACACAACATTCTTTTGGAGTAACTATATTCCAAAAGAAAAAGAAAATTAAGAAATAAAGGCTTAACTCTCCATCGTAGCCCTTAGGGCTGGTATTACTCTTGTTTAGCTCTGATAAATGTCAATTATCATTAAGCTCATGCTTATAGACATGTGGGTGACATGAACAGATAAAAAAGGTGAATACATCACCGAAAGTGAGTTGTTTATTTCGTCCAGATTGGCTTAGTACTTCTCTCTAAAGTTTTAAGCAGCCTGTCCTCAGATAATACAAGAGCTGGGACAAGAGTACAATATGGGTCCACATATCCTAAGTCTGGGCTTCCCTGTGGCTCAGACAGTAAGAACCTGCCTGCAATACAGAAGACCTGGGTTCGATCCATGGATTGGGAAGATCCCCTAGAGGAGGGCATGGCAATGCAGTATTCTTGCCTGGAGAATCCTAACTATAAGAGTCAAGTTAAATTCTGCTAGATAAAATATGTTCTGCCCTCTTATCTTGATAAATATACCTTCATGACCCCTAAGACGTCAGGTTTGGGTTTCTAATTCATGACCAGCTAAGAGTTCCTTGCTGATTCAGTGGCACAGGAGTTGACATCTGGTTCCCCTTCCACTCACACAGTGAGGGGTTCCCCACACAGAGGTGTGTGTGCCTGAGCTTGCACGTTGAACTCTGTTCGCACCCCCCAAATACCACCGTGAAGACCTGTATGTACCCCTTGCTTTGAGACCTGCTCTCATAATCAGACATGGAAATAGGCCTTTATGGGCCCTGGCAGGGCACTCTGAGCTGCCTGGGCAGGAAATGTCAGGGAATTGTGCAGATGGTACCCACTCTGGAACGCTCATGACCTTGGCCCTGACTGTTCTCGCCCTGACTGTTCTCACCCTTTGAGAAGGGGCACAGCTGGAGGAGGGCCAGAACTAGGCAAGTCTGAGGTAGAGCCCAAAGAGTATTTGGAATTGAGAGTAAAATCTCTATGAAAAGTATACATTTTAAAAGCTGCAGTCTTTGCAGCTACCCCCACCCCGACTCCAGACTCTGGAAGTGAGTAAAAGAAGAAAAATGATATTTCTTATTTGAATTTAACTACTTCTGAAAGCCTCTGGTCAACTTTTCTTCTTGTTCTCCAAGGTAAGATTATTTTGCCTTTGGCATTAAAAGGAAACTAGATCAGTTGTGTGAAAAACCCAAAATGATGTATTTTACCAACTTCAGACTTGTCCCAAGGCTTTCTCTCACACTGTGTTAAATAATAGAAGTCTGTTTAATTGAATTCCTTTGTCTGTAGCATATGCTGGGTGACATTATGCCAGCATCTTGCTCTAAGCAGCAAAACGTTCTTCGTAAAAGCATTAAGATTCAGAGCGTCTTTCTGGATATAGGGTAGGAACACAGAACTGCAGCAGCTTGAAACCACATAAAAACAGTGCCTCCAAAATGTAATTGCAAAAACACATCACAACAAACCAGCGTGGGGGGTAGGTAATATTTAGGATTCTAAAATGAAATTTAAAAAAAAAGAGGGGAGAGGGAAGACTATAAGAATGGAGGGAGGAAAGCATTTGTGGCACAAATCTTATCCAAAGAACTTAACTCTATAATGTTTTGCATGTCCTAACATTCCACCCGCAGGCTACTCTATATGTTTATTTCCCCTTGACAGCCACCATCCTTTAGAGATGGGGTTATTGATGGATATATTGTGGACTGAGGCAGTTAACCACGTCTGCAGTAACACATGATTGTGTGTTTCACCCCAAGGATCCTGGAGCTTCAGCAGAATGGTGACATGGACATTCTGAAGCACAAGTGGTGGCCCAAGAATGGGCAGTGTGACCTGTACTCCTCAGTGGACACAAAGCAGAAAGGAGGCGCCCTGGACATAAAGAGCTTTGCAGGGGTTTTTTGTATCCTGGCTGCTGGCATTGTCCTCTCCTGCTTTATAGCCATGCTGGAGACGTGGTGGAACAAGAGGAAAGGCTCCCGGGTTCCATCGAAAGAGGTACTTGATTGAAAGCTTCCGCACTATGTTGAGCGAACGCGCGGGCTGTCTTTCCAGGGAGGGTCATCACAGGGAAGGGGATGGTGGTTGGGGGTGGGATTTGTTTCTTCTTTCCTTGAAGAATGAAAATAAACTTATGAAATGTAAAAATTGGTAAGATCAATACCAATTTGCATTTTTAAAACATCCCAGATCCATGAAGAGGAAACAGCATTTGAAAGACTGACAGTTTCATGAGCCATAATGGGCCTTGAAATTCTCCCGAATCTTAGGATAGACTAGGCCTATGATTTTCCTAAAGGCTGAGATTCCCTTGCCCATTTAACGAAGACACTTATTATTTTATTTCAAGTAGCTGTTTAACTTACGGGTAAATTACTAGTGTCTCTGAGATTCGGCCTAAGAAATGCAGTGTTACAGTAAAATAATCAGTTTTCTCTTCACTGCCAGGGGCTGCATCCCTCTGTCTGCATGTAGGCCTAGAGAAGTGATCATGTTTTCAGCCCTTTGATGACTCTAAGCTTAACAAACCCATACCATGGAATCATCTAGAATTCCATTTTTCATCTTTCCTCCTGGATCAGCTTTACTCCAGGGACAAATTAAAAATTTTTCCAGAGATTTGAAAGAATAATTTCAGAGTTACATATATCTTTTAAAGTGCCCTGTGCTTTATTTTCATAAAAAAAAATGTGGGATTTATAAATTTTCAGAGACTATCTGAAGTTAAACTACTTGATTTATTTATCTTACTTCCACTGGGTCAAAAGGTGAAAAAAAATTTTAATAATGAACTCATATTCACTAAAGCTTCACAAATTGAAATGAAAAATGACCTGAATTTGCTGAATAATTTTATTTGCTGGCTAGTTTCAAAGAAAGACAGTTTTAAACTTTCAGTAACTAGACCTTGGCTAACTTATGCCTAAGTGAATCCTAAGAGGATCTGCTTTAAGGTGCAAATAAAAATGACTTCTCATTTGCATGTGAATTTTTGCATGTCAATATATTCTTTCAAATAGATTGTTTCCTAAATTTTTCTAAGGATTGCTTCCTACCACCTTATACGAAAAATTGATCAGCAACCATTTATAAGGAAAAGCTTGGCTCAGCAAAGATAAATTTTAGCTTCCTACCTGTCTGAGTGATCATACATTCTAAATTAGTGGGGTATAAACTAAAAATTAATCAGACTTTTCTGTAGTGTTTTCTTTGTGGAATAAACTTCTGGTATCTCTGCTGACACTGATTCAACGCCAAAGACCACATTAATGCAACATTATAGCCGAGACATCATAGTCTCAAAAATCTGAAAATTAAGGACTCCCCAAGCTCCTTATATTTTGAATTACTATACATGATATTAAATTTTTGCATTATTATATCTGTTGATGGATGACTACATTATAGTTGCTGTGGGAACCATAAAATTCTATCTTTCAACACTCTAAAGTCTCAGTGATAATACTGCATTAATGGATATTTTTATTGGATTTTGAAATGAGAAAGGAGAAGGAAAAACAGTGATGCACATCAAAATATTTTTCACTGAGGAGCACTTTAATTGCACAATGAAAAAAATACATCCTCCATTCTAATTCATAGCAGCTAATCCAGATCATATGAACAAATATTTTCTTTTATGATTAATAGATATTTTAAATTTTAATTTATTGTATATAATTAAATCCTCATAAATTTAGTTTATTGAACTTGGCTATAAAGAAGACTGATAAAAAGGACAATTTTCTTTCCTGCCAGTTTTATTTTTCAAATATTGGGCTTTAATGCTCACTTTTAGTGAAAGTCCTAAGGAATTTATGAATTAATTTCAACCCCAGGAATATGAGATTTTACTTCCTTTTTCTTCATTAAGCACCTTCTTACTAAGGTTATATTAGTGTAGCTCAAAGTGTCTTTGATTTAGAGGCCATTTAGTATTAAGCTGGCCCTAAACTGAAGCTGTCACTCACGTGTCATGACTTGAAGGGGTCTCTAAAGCTTCTTTCGCTGACCTCACAATATTGAATCATTTAGGCTCTAGGTAACTTGAGTGTGTGAAATCTCTCAATCAGAAACTGATTCTCTTGTGTTGAATGTTGCTCTCTCTAAACAATCTCACATGTTTCTAGCTGAAAGAGAAATAACCCTTTAACAGTCACTAACACTTTAGTGTAAACTAGCATATCAACACAGTATTACTTATCTCCAAGAATGGAAAGTTAAGGTTAGGAGTGAATAGAGGAAAGAAACAAAACCCAACTTGGAATGAGACATCCTGAAGAAGGAGGAAGCATGCAAATAGAAGAGGCGGGGGTGGGGGAATGTGTAGCCAAAACCATACATTCTATTTGTATAATTTTGCCTGGGTCTGTCCCTGCTCTTGTAGTAGGCAATCACCCATCTACTATTCCCATATTTTGTAGTTGCATGTGGCATTTGCTCATTTAAGAACTTTCATTGCAAGAAAAAGATAGATAACCTTATCTTAGAATCATATGGGTACCCCCATAACCTAGCACAGTGCCTGGCTCATAATAGGTGCTCAATAAATATTTGTTAACTGAATAAACCCCAAAGTTCAGTTCATTACCTATCATGTTTGCTGAACTACTTTTTATTTTTTTAACCATGGAAGCTAGTACTGATGAGAACCTTATCTTCTTTTTCTTCATCTCCAGGATGACAAGGAAATTGACCTGGAGCACCTCCATAGACGTGTAAATAGCTTGTGCACAGATGACGACAGCCCCCATAAACAGTTTTCCACCTCGTCAATTGACTTGACCCCTCTGGACATTGACACTTTGCCAACACGACAAGCACTGGAGCAAATCAGTGATTTCAGGAACACTCATATTACCACAACAACCTTTATCCCAGAGCAGATCCAGACTCTTAGCCGCACACTGTCAGCTAAAGCTGCCTCTGGTTTCGCTTTTGGCAACGTGCCTGAGCACCGAACTGGCCCTTTTAGGCACAGGGCACCTAATGGGGGCTTTTTCAGGAGTCCTATCAAAACAATGTCATCTATTCCTTATCAACCAACTCCTACCCTGGGGCTCAATCTGGGTAACGATCCAGACCGAGGCACTTCCATATGAGAATCCAACAAAATCTCTCCACTGTTTCTCTTGTAGGACTCCCTTTGCAAGGAGCAACTGTAAGATTGTGGGACTAACATGGATGTAACTTTTTTTTAATCAGGATTATTAGTAACAATTCTAGTTCTTTCTACCTTCTCCCTCTTCTCTCCCCTCTACTTCTTTCTCTCTCTCTTCTTCCCTCTCTTTCCAGACATCTCCTTCCACTTTGTTTCATTACTCAATTTGTTCCCCCAGAGGGTAGTATACTAGGATCCTATTAGACTGCTTTTCATATACTGTACTTCAAGAATAGGGAACATGCACTGAGTATACTAGGAGTATATGCAGGATTAATTTTACATAAAGGCCTCTTCTGTAACATTTCTCTATTTTTAAAACTATAATTGCAATAACTTCAGTCTTTTTACATTCTTCTGCTGCATCCATAAAATGCTCCACTGCTGTCGAGTGTCCTTTGACTATGGACCAAAGGCAACCCCTGCAGTGTTTATAGAATAATTTAAAGACCATTCAGGCCACATAATATGAGAATGCAATTTTGTAGGATTACAAAAAAGCCATTAATATGCCAGTCAAGACTACAGTTAAAACTACTCTTGCACTGCAACAGTGCATATGACCTTTATGTGATTGTACAGTATTAAAAAGGGGTTTTTTTGCTTATGTACAGTAAACTTTATCATATGGCAGCAGCCTCGATTGTGTTAAATAAATTAGTATCTCATATATACATATATATGCACCTATATAATGTGTATATATATATTCAAAGGCGGCCATTGCTATTGCAATTCATTTAATAAAGCTTTAGTTTAAAAAAAAAAAGCGTTGTATACAGGAATTATGTATAGTGCAGGAGGTCTTTTCAGTTAGAAAAGGCAGGTTGCTTTAATGTTATTCTGACTCGCATTGTTTGCCAACAGAGAATATTTTATACTTTCGTTATTAAAACATCCAGGGCGATTTAATATTTGTTCCTAGATGTAACTCATTCGAATAGATTTCTGCATTTGTTATTCAGCAATGTATAAAGCTAACCTTGATAATTTTACTTTTAATTAATTATCTAAATGGAAAATGTTGCTAGCTGAACCACATCCAACCACAGCACAGAGAGCTCTATCCAAGTTTAGAGGTAGATCATTGGAGGTTAATAAATTCTCTTCCAAAGCAGTGAGCCAATCAATACAACTGTAGTTGGGGAGAGATGGGAGCCCTTAAGAAATATTGATGTGGCCTTAATTACTGTCATACATTATCCTAAAGAAGAAAATATAACAACCCTACTGGGCTCTCAACTTCACCCACTTTTTTATTCAGTTCTGTTTGGAGGAGTTATGTATTTTTTACATTAGTGCCGAGTGTCTAGAAGGATGACAACAAAAAACAGTGCCTCTTTGTGCACAATCCTTTCAAAGTAGCATTCTTACCTTTTAGAAATGTAGAAAGAATTTTGTTTGTAATCCTTCAATTAAAATGTGGTAAGTAGGAAGCAAGAACTTATCCTGTGTTTTTACGCAGCCATAGACTTATTTTATTCTAATTCATTCCGTGGCTAGGATTGATATAGGAATCAACCTATGTGATCTGCTTTAGGAGAAATTAAAAGATATATTCTTAAGGTATATTATATTTTGATGCTAATTCTGTTCTGGGGAGCATCTTGTCCTGTCACTGTTTTTGTACTAAATTGTCAAATATTGTCTACTGTGTAAGGCAGAAAATTCTCTCATCATGCGAAACCATTTTGTTTCCAGGGTAACAAGTATCTACGTGCATGCACAACTTGTTTTCCCTTGTAACATCCATGATCTCACTCACGACTCTGATTTTAAAACAAAAAATCTTTACAACAAGCTATATAGGGACATACCAGATGTTGCAGTGATTTTAGCTATCAACAAACTGTTAACCATGTACAATATTTAAAATAGGCCTATTTTGATGTATTGCCTATTATACAAATACACAAACCACTTTTTGAAGGCCTCAGTTACGAGTGACAGAGCTTTCTGTGTATAATTTGTCTAAATAATTTGTCTAATAAAAATGTTTTCTAAACTTGCTCTCCTACCATTGAAGTCTTAACTATACAATTTGAAAATGCTTACCCTCTCACAGATAGAACTGAATTTTCCTAAAACTTTATCTTGAATTAAAGCGTAACACACGTTAAGTTTTGCCACCAGAACGATACTATAATGAGTGGCTCTCTAAAAACAGTACCAGCTGATGTTCTAAACCAATGCAAGACCACCTTTCTGCTATTAGAGACTATTTGAATCAATGATATATTTGTTTTCCTTTGTGAACATCTCTGTGAGCACCTTTTTGGGGAAGATTTATCCTGTTTCATATAAACAATGCAGCCATTATAATAAGAGTAGGATGAGGGTTTGTTACTTTTAAAAAAAGTTAAAGGTAATTGTCAAACTTAGAATTTGTATATTAATATTTGCTTTGCTGTTGGGGAAATATTCATTATGCTGAATCTATTAATTTGGAAATTGACTCCCACATTATTTCTAATAGAGTGTTATTTTCTGCATTTGAACTACAATATTTAATTCTTCTAGCATTTAATTCACTCACTGGAGATATATCTGAAAACATACTCAATTTAGCTTAAAATCTCTACTTTTCTATGATTTTGAAGTGTTGAAACTAGAAGGAACTGTAGCGGTCTAGACTATCTCTCTTATTTTACAGATAAGAAAACATAAGACGCTGAGAAGCTGTGACTTGCCCCAATATTTGACAGTCTGAGTCTCTTTTAAACTCTACCATGCCTCAGTCACACTCTCGCAGATCCTAATCAGTGGTGCATTTGAGGGATGGCTCAGGGACAATGGCTCCACCCACTCCTCTCTCGCCAAGCTTAGGCTGCAAATCTCTAGAACCTTCCTTCCTCTTCGGGGACCCCTTAGAGCATCTGATTCACCTTCTCATTTTACAGGTGCAGAAGTGAGCACCTCAAGCCTCATCAGGTCACAGCTAGTGGCGGGACTTGGGGCATCTTGCTTCTGCCCTGTGCTACTTCCGTTAGCCCAGTGCTTACCCTGATCCTCACCACTTCCACCAAACTTGCTATTTCAAAACAAGACAAACACCCTACATACACATACTTTTACTCCACTCAGATGTCGAATTTATTCCACTGGTGAATCATTAAGAGAGTTGGTTGTCCCTTTCAAGCCCATCAGACGTTATGCACAGGGTTTTGGTTTAATTCTACATTAGAAAAGTGTGAGACCTTCTTTCTTCCTCATACATAACGAACTACAGGCAATTTGTCATTTTCTCAATTATGGTATTTTTCATCTCTTTTAGTATGGTTGGTTGTCAACTGAATAAATACTTTAAAAAATAGACTCTGCTGGATGGTACTTTGCTTCGTCAATTAGAAAGAAAGATGAGAAAAATCAATTTATCCTACATAATACCTTTAAAGCCACAAAATTGGATAACAACTTATAAGTATTGTATAATCAGAATTTGGGGATGGTGAAACACATTTTGAATTATGAGGATAGTAAATAAATCAGAGCTAATAACTTCTGTGCTAGTAAATGTAGGTTTTATTCTTATATATACATCTCATGATAATTGATAAAACACAATGGGCTCTTTAGAAATGGGCTTCCCTCTAGAGTGTTTTTATTTCTAAAAACGAATCCTTTATCCAGTCCTTGTGATCAGATATTAATACATGACTGGTAATTATGACATTTTATAAAAATCATTTCAATTTTAAAAAAATTATTTATTTGGCTGCACCAGGTCTTAGTTGCAGCATGTGGGGATCTAGTTCCCTGACCAGGGATCGAACCTGGGCCCCTTGCATTGGAAGTACAATCTTAGCCACTGGACCACCAGCGAAGTCCCTCAGCAAATTTTAATAAACACCATCTCATGAGGTAACATCTATGAGCTCTCTTGGATGGAAATGAATTACCTGACATTGAAAAATTAGGAGATAAAGCTTCTTAGATTTGATAGATTTAATTCAATTCTATTAGGTTGACTGAAAACCTGTTACA
This sequence comes from Neotragus moschatus, assembly GCA_006410615.1. Classification (NCBI taxonomy): domain Eukaryota; kingdom Metazoa; phylum Chordata; class Mammalia; order Artiodactyla; family Bovidae; genus Neotragus; species Neotragus moschatus. The sequence goes on along the minus strand of SJYA01001316.1, from coordinate 3,933,765 downwards.
TAAAGCCACAGTGCTAAGCGGTTATACATCACGTAGATGAAGACATTTTCACAAATGGGTCTGGATGTGTTCAAAGGCACCAGCCTTTCCTTGTCCCTATTCAACATTCAGGATATGGAGGCCACCTTACAGACTTTCTAGAGTGGCAGAATTAGTCACCCCAAACCAGCATCTCCTCATGGGCCTGGACAGTCCAGCTGACTGGACCAGTCCATCCTGGAAGTTCTCGTGTGCTGACTGAGTCTGCCATCTTAGATTCAGATTCCTTCCTTTGGAAATCTCCCAAAATGCCAGACCCTGAGGCCAAATTTTCAAAAACATGAAAATCACCCTGAGACACGGGGAAACTGCTGTCTAACCCGTGCTCCTGGTCCACAGGACTCGAAGATTGATTCCTTCCCTCAGGCATCCGCATCAGAGTGGCACAGACCAGGGCGCTCATTTTCTGTCCCTGCAGAGCATCCCTCGGGATGATTAGAGCACTGTAGACTCTCCAACAACTTGCTTCAGAGGGACCGAACACAAGAAATCTTATTCAGGCTACGCTTCAACTTTCATAAATTTTTATTTGAATTGCAAATAAGGCTCCTAGTTACTGTTCCTGTCACCTAAGACACGGGATACACCGTGACCTAAGATCCGGATGAAAGGCAAGTGTTTTACAGGCTGCCCACCACGAGGACAGCCTCCAACCCACACACACCCCCAGGAGAACAGAAAAGACGAGTTTTGCTGCATCTTTGCAGAGCAGCACAGAGGCGCACAGCGACCGCACCCCCTAACGACTCAGCCTGCCGTGGGAACAGAAACTCTAAATGAGCTGCCGCGGGTTTTCTCACCTGACTTTGCCTACTTTCTTTTTTTCAGCAGCTTTCGTTTGTTTCCATGGAATAGTAGTAACAAAGTGAATATTGTTCAGAGTTGAGAAATTTTTGCATAGCTAAAAGCTCTGCCCTAACATGCTGTTACACACCATTTAAGACAAAGGGTCATCTTTGGACTGATTTTGCGCATTTCTGGGATTTATTCCCAGTGGAGATGAGAAACTGTTTTGTCTGCACTTGTTACCTACCTTGTGCCACAAACATACCTTTCTGGACTTCGTTAAGAATGAGGCCCCTTTTTCCTTTTGGAAAAACTCTATAGGTTCCAACCTATAGAATTGGCAACATATTTCAAAAGTCTCAAATTACCTGCGATATGATAGAAAATTCCAAAAATGTTATATTAATTATCATTAATTAAAACCTAATTAAGCTTTCATAGCAGCTATTTCAAAAGAAGAAGCATATGTCATAAAATCAAAGAACAGTAAAATGTCAGAACCAGAGAGGGACAGAATGGTAAATACCAATATTCTAATAGGTAATTTTCCTGCCATAAAATTTGAAGTAGAAGTAGAGGCAAACTTTAATTTTGAAAGTTGTTTTATTTTTAAATTGGTGCTATTGAAAATTCTAGGAATCAAGTAGCCTATACCTATGGCTATTTTTAATTTAAAAAATTAAACATCAATATTGGATATCAGTAAACAAATTACAGTTTGCTTACTCACTACCCAAAGGGTTCATAATAGGGGGCCTTTGAGAATTATTCTAATGTGAAATAAAATGAGGTTCAATTTGCAAAATTTTAAGCTATATAAAACTTTTCAGAATCATAGCCATTTCATGGAGCAAGGGATACCTCTATCTATTTCACCCTAGATAAATAAGGAGTTGATAGGGGATACTTAATTCTTCTTCAGAACTGTGTTAAATTGACTTGCAAATAGCTAATGCTATTTGAAGTTAATGCTAGTCCTCTGTTAATATCCATTTATAAAAGTTGGCTATAAGACTTGTTTTTAGATATCAAAGCACAGTAAAATTAAGCTGAAAATAAAGGTGTCAGCGTGCCCAGCTGTTTAGTTTGACTTTTTGTTCTAAAAATAGTTACTGATACCTAATGTGCTACAGAAGTAACTTCATCTACTTTTGTAGGTGATGTTAAAAAACACTTTGAACATTAGTTGTTAGATGGATTAGAGCCCCATCATGTGTCGAATTGACATAATTGACACTAGATATCAAATGCAGAACTTTCATTCACACAATGTTTTTAATGAATATAATACTTTTTTCCAAATTAAGTATAAAAATTAAAAATAAGCAGTGCAGACCTTCCAGAGTCAACTCTGCATAACCAAGTATTTTAAAACTTATTGCTCACTCACTCAGATTTCTCCATGGAAATGTCATGGTAAAAACAATTGTTCATAATCTGAGCAACACGTGAACAAAATCACCTTTCACACATGTAGCCTTTATAGCTTTTCGTGTGTCCAATTAACATGGTAAGTCCTATACTGCTCAATCACCAATTCATATATATTTAATTCTTTCTTGTTTGTCACCATTAAATGACATTTTAATGATGTATTTTTTATTTCATAATAATGATTTTGTGTCTATTTTAAAAATGAGTATTAATACATAGGCTGCAGAGAGAGTATTAGGAACGAAACAACCACACAAGATTAACCGGTCCATTGATGGACACTGTGTGAGCACCCACTATGAGCAAGGCATCTTAGGCAGAGTTTCCTAAGTGGTGCCTAAGGCATACTCCTCAGCAGCAGGAGGCAGGAGGTGCTGAGGCGCTGCTGCCCTCATCATCAGGGCGGCAGGGTGGGCCCCTGGCCAAGAGCTCTGCCCATGAGCCATTTTATTCACTTACACCGAGACTTAGCTAAGAGAGCTTCNGACTCTCCAACAACTTGCTTCAGAGGGACCGAACACAAGAAATCTTATTCAGGCTACGCTTCAACTTTCATAAATTTTTATTTGAATTGCAAATAAGGCTCCTAGTTACTGTTCCTGTCACCTAAGACACGGGATACACCGTGACCTAAGATCCGGATGAAAGGCAAGTGTTTTACAGGCTGCCCACCACGAGGACAGCCTCCAACCCACACACACCCCCAGGAGAACAGAAAAGACGGGTTTTGCTGCATCTTTGCAGAGCAGCACAGAGGCGCACAGCGACCGCACCCCCTAACGACTCAGCCTGCCGTGGGAACAGAAACTCTAAATGAGCTGCCGCGGGTTTTCTCACCTGACTTTGCCTACTTTCTTTTTTTCAGCAGCTTTCGTTTGTTTCCATGGAATAGTAGTAACAAAGTGAATATTGTTCAGAGTTGAGAAATTTTTGCATAGCTAAAAGCTCTGCCCTAACATGCTGTTACACACCATTTAAGACAAAGGGTCATCTTTGGACTGATTTTGCGCATTTCTGGGATTTATTCCCAGTGGAGATGAGAAACTGTTTTGTCTGCACTTGTTACCTACCTTGTGCCACAAACATACCTTTCTGGACTTCGTTAAGAATGAGGCCCCTTTTTCCTTTTGGAAAAACTCTATAGGTTCCAACCTATAGAATTGGCAACATATTTCAAAAGTCTCAAATTACCTGCGATATGATAGAAAATTCCAAAAATGTTATATTAATTATCATTAATTAAAACCTAATTAAGCTTTCATAGCAGCTATTTCAAAAGAAGAAGCATATGTCATAAAATCAAAGAACAGTAAAATGTCAGAACCAGAGAGGGACAGAATGGTAAATACCAATATTCTAATAGGTAATTTTCCTGCCATAAAATTTGAAGTAGAAGTAGAGGCAAACTTTAATTTTGAAAGTTGTTTTATTTTTAAATTGGTGCTATTGAAAATTCTAGGAATCAAGTAGCCTATACCTATGGCTATTTTTAATTTAAAAAATTAAACATCAATATTGGATATCAGTAAACAAATTACAGTTTGCTTACTCACTACCCAAAGGGTTCATAATAGGGGGCCTTTGAGAATTATTCTAATGTGAAATAAAATGAGGTTCAATTTGCAAAATTTTAAGCTATATAAAACTTTTCAGAATCATAGCCATTTCATGGAGCAAGGGATACCTCTATCTATTTCACCCTAGATAAATAAGGAGTTGATAGGGGATACTTAATTCTTCTTCAGAACTGTGTTAAATTGACTTGCAAATAGCTAATGCTATTTGAAGTTAATGCTAGTCCTCTGTTAATATCCATTTATAAAAGTTGGCTATAAGACTTGTTTTTAGATATCAAAGCACAGTAAAATTAAGCTGAAAATAAAGGTGTCAGCGTGCCCAGCTGTTTAGTTTGACTTTTTGTTCTAAAAATAGTTACTGATACCTAATGTGCTACAGAAGTAACTTCATCTACTTTTGTAGGTGATGTTAAAAAACACTTTGAACATTAGTTGTTAGATGGATTAGAGCCCCATCATGTGTCGAATTGACATAATTGACACTAGATATCAAATGCAGAACTTTCATTCACACAATGTTTTTAATGAATATAATACTTTTTTCCAAATTAAGTATAAAAATTAAAAATAAGCAGTGCAGACCTTCCAGAGTCAACTCTGCATAACCAAGTATTTTAAAACTTATTGCTCACTCACTCAGATTTCTCCATGGAAATGTCATGGTAAAAACAATTGTTCATAATCTGAGCAACACGTGAACAAAATCACCTTTCACACATGTAGCCTTTATAGCTTTTCGTGTGTCCAATTAACATGGTAAGTCCTATACTGCTCAATCACCAATTCATATATATTTAATTCTTTCTTGTTTGTCACCATTAAATGACATTTTAATGATGTATTTTTTATTTCATAATAATGATTTTGTGTCTATTTTAAAAATGAGTATTAATACATAGGCTGCAGAGAGAGTATTAGGAACGAAACAACCACACAAGATTAACCGGTCCATTGATGGACACTGTGTGAGCACCCACTATGAGCAAGGCATCTTAGGCAGAGTTTCCTAAGTGGTGCCTAAGGCATACTCCTCAGCAGCAGGAGGCAGGAGGTGCTGAGGCGCTGCTGCCCTCATCATCAGGGCGGCAGGGTGGGCCCCTGGCCAAGAGCTCTGCCCATGAGCCATTTTATTCACTTACACCGAGACTTAGCTAAGAGAGCTTCCAAAGCTGGAGAAACAAAATAAAAACTCATGGTTTAAGTAACATCAGAAGACAAGAATATGAATTATGATACACAGTGCATTTAATTGTCAGATTAGTGCTATCAAGAGAATATTCTATGAGAAGAGAAGAAGAATGAGGCTGTGTGACTTGAGATGGTTTCATGGAGTAAGTAAGCCTAAGCATAGAGGAAGGGTCATGCATGCATGCTAAGTGACTTCAGTCATGTCTGACCCTTTGCCAGCCCATGGACCGTAGCTCACCAGGCTCCTCTGTCCATGCAATTCCCCATGGCAAGTGGGTTGCCGTGCCCTCCTCCAGGGGATCTTCCTGACTCAGGAATCGAACCGCACCTCTTGTGGCCCAGCATTGGCAGGCAGGTTCTTTACCACTAGTACCACCTGGGAAGCCCAGAGGAAAGGTCATAAGAATGCAGAAGGGCCTCCCAGTGGAGGGAACAGTGCAACCACAGCACAAGAAAGGGAGAGAATGCCCAGAAGAGCAGTAGCCCATGATGTCTAGAATGTGGTTTCACATCAGGAAGTAGCAGGAAATGAAGCTGAGGTGAGACTATGGGAAGATGCCTATAGACTGGGCACAAGAGATCATACTCCCCTGTTCATTCGTCCATTCATGTAGTCAACGTATCATCACTGAGATCCTACTAAGTGCAGGAACTATTCTACGTGCTGGGGATACAGCAGGAAACAAGACAGGAATCCCTGCCCTCATAGCATTTACAATCAACTGAAGGATGAGATGGTTGGATGGCATCACCAACTCAATGGACATGAGTTTGAGTCAACTCCAGGAGTTGGTGCTGGACAGGGAGGCCTGGCATGCTGCAGTCCACGGGGTTGCAAAGACTTGGACACAACTGAGCAATTGAAATGAACTGAAGGAGAAAACCTATAAGCAGGATAAATACGTGAAGCACACCGTCTAATAGACAATAAGTGCTGTAGACAAAGACAAAGAGGAGGAGCAGGAAGGCTAGAGTGAAAGTGGGATTCGCTATATATTAAATAAGGTAACCAGGGAGGCCTCCCTAACAAGTCAACATTTTACTGAAGCTTTAAAGCAGCGGTCCCCAGCTTTTTTGGCACCAGGGGCCATTTCACAGAAGACAATTTTTTTTCATGGACTGGGATAGGCGTAGGGGGACTGTGTCAGGATGATTCAAGTGCATTACATTTGTTGGGCACTTTATTTCTATTATTATTACATCAGTTGCACCTTCAGTCATCAGGCATTAGATGCCAGAGTTTGGGGACCCCTGCCTTAAAGAGAGTGAAAGGGTTAGTCATGCTGCTCTCTGAGGAAAGAACGTCCAGACTTTGGGAACAGCTAGTACAAAGGCTCTGAGGTAGCGGTGTATGGGCATGTTCGAAGAACAGTGGGAAAATCAATGTAGCTGGACCAATGGGTGATGGGAGGGAAGGTAGGAAAAGAGCCCAGAGGGGAACACAGAATCCACTTATAAGGCTTTCTAGAATGCCATCAGATTTGGGCTTTTATTCTGAGAAAGATGGGAAATCACTGGTGTGTGCTGAGCACAGGGGAAGGTTTATTACTCATCCAACATGTTGATTACAAGGTCAGAAGTAAATCAATCTTGGGATCAAAGTGCTGCCACTTTCCCACCCTGCCTGGGGCCTAAATATTTGCACTAAATTCAAGAGTTATGGGAGAGCGACATAGGGTGCCAGTTGCTGGCTGTGCCTCCGTTTGAATTTCAGTCCTTGAACCACCAAAAGGAGATTGAAACAGGGCTGGTGTTCACAGAGGCTCATGACAATGGTGTGCTGGAGATTTCCACGGGCACTGGAGAGCCCATTGAAGAATTTAACTGAAGGAAAAATCAGGCTCTTAAAGAGGTTGTTTATGAAGTTTAAGTGATTAGTGATTCAGGGAATGGAACAGATAAGAGGCCAATGGAAACCCTTGTGCAATATAGTTCAGGTGTGAGCGGAGCTCAGTGGTAACTGATAAATGTGGTAACTCATTTAATCCAGGATTACTTTTATAGATACCTTTGGATTTTCTAAGTAAATAATCATGTCATATTGCAAATAGAGATAGCTTTATTTCTTATGGCAGAAACTGAAGAAGAACTAAAGAGCCTCTTGATGAAAGTGAAAGAGGAGAGTGAAAAAGTTGGCTTACAAGTCAACTAACTGTAAAAAGGAAAGAGGTTACAGATGGCAGATATATTTTGAAAGAAGAATTAACAGAACTTAATGGTTCACTGAATATAGAGTGTAAAAGAGAAACAGAAATCATATATGACTGATTTTTCAAGGTTAGATGCTAGAAAAGTGGAAATAATTTTATCAAAAAGTACTGAAGTCAGAAGAATATTTTTTTTCTTGTTAATCTTCATTTTTTCTTAAGTTGGGAAGTTTAAAATAGAAGAAATCATAGGATTGAGAATTGTTGATTTTCCTTTGGTTGAAGCTTGAGTGA
>SJYA01001316.1:3893277-3923295 GCA_006410615.1 Neotragus moschatus | reverse complement strand
TGTGGGGGTGGGGGTGCGCTGGGTGGGAGGGGGGCATGCAGACCACATGTCAGGCACAGGACTGGGCTCCATACATGTTGTTTCACTCCATTCTCATCATATCTCTGCAAACTTGCTGTTGCTGATGCTAACTGAATAGTTTAAAAACAAAACAAACTCACACCCTGTGGACCACAGCAGACTGCTCCCAGGATCAAAGAGAGATGGGAGCGAGAGGACCCTCTCATGATCCCTCAGAGCTGTAAGAAGCTTTGTACACTATGGAGTTTCATAAAAATCAACTGGTCCTCACTAGCTGATATATTTTTGTTATAGCAATTTCAAGCGGTAAATAAAATGTTCGTAAAAGATGAATGCAAATGCCACACACATTATAGTTGCCTAGAAAACATAAACAGATTCTAAGAAAAACCCTGCTAGATCAGCGTGCACAAGAGGGCTGGTCAAAACCCAGCAAACCCGTCCATCCTCCCGCTCAGCCTCCTTGTCTCCGCCAGTGGTGTGTCAGCAAATTTTCAGGTCCCCTTCCCCTCTTTCTTGGAATTCCTTAGATGGAACCATTAGTAAAACAAACCCTATTGAGTCAGCTTATATAACACTCCACTTCTTGACCTCCTTTTTCCAACCCTACAGCTACGAGGCAAGTGTAAGCACACCGTAGCCTCTGTTTGGAAACATGCACAGGTCTCCTAAGCGTCACTCTTTTCTGGCTCACCTTGCTCCTACCCATCTTCCTAGGGAAATGCACATAATTTCTTAAATCAGAATGCTGATTTAATTTTTTCAAGATATTTCTGCGGTCCACTAAGCCATGGCCAAAGACCTTGGCCAAAAGTCTCTTCTGCCAGATAGCACCAAGGCAGCCTGCACAGAGAAGCAATATTTGGGCCAAGGAGGTAGGATTTTGACAATCAGAGATATGAACGTATGCTGTAAAAGCAAAGTGCAAAGAGGAAATGGAGAAATACACTTGATGAGGATTGGACTAGGAATGAAACTATTTGGCTGGAAAGCCGATGTGTGGGGAGCGGGGCAGGCAGCGGCTTATGGAGTCAGACAGAAGATTAGGAGGTTGGTAGAAGCATTCAACGATTTTATTTTGAGAGTTCATATACATGACAAGATTCTAGGCACTGCAGTGCATATAAACCTGCAAGACTTTCAAAGCTATTAAGAAGAGATGTCATGTTTATGCATAACTACCACATAAGGCAGAGCATAATGTTTCCATAAAAGTGACATAATGTATTACAGGAATTCCGAGAAGGGAGAGAAGATTCTCCCCAAGAAACCCTTTTGTTGAAATACACAATGATTTTAAATGACATATGACATATGATAAGTACTTTAAAATAGTCTTTAATGTTTTGCAAATTCAGAGAAAAGCAAGCAAGACGTTTCTCCAGGGTAATAAAATGGCTTAGTGGAGAAGACGGTTTTGGAACTGGGCTTCAAGAAAGAGTATAATTTCCACAAACATAGAGTAGAGAAAGACATCATTAGGTAAAGGGGAAAGATACGATCCAACTCACAGAGGAGAAAAGCACAAAGCAGATTTGAGGAAGAGCAAATCATTTGGCTGCAGCACATGGCCCATGAAGAACAGTAAGGACTTAAGGCGATGAAGCTATAAACATCAAGCCCAACCACCAACCTGATGTTTGAGTCTCAGCCTGTTTACAATCTATCCCGTTTTTGAACATCTGTGAATTTTAGAAATATGACACTGTTTATAGTCTACTGGGGAAAACAGACAATTTAACAGACAGTGACAATAAATTGCAGTAAGTGCTGTGGTCATGGAAACGCAAGATGATTTGCAAGCCAGAGCAGGAATAGGAAAGCTCTCCAGTCGGGACTCCCAGCTAGACCTGTAGGAAACATGAGAGTCAGCCAGGCAGAGGGGACCACGGTTGTTCACACCAGGTGACCAGCATAGGTGCAGACCTGATGCCAGAGGGCAAGATTAATTTGGGGAACTGCAAGAAGTTGCCCGAGCTGAAATTTAGAGGGAAAGGAGACTACTGAGGGATTAAAATTAAGAGCTTGAGGGCTGGCCTGGAAAATGCTTCATTAGCCACATTAAAGAACTTGTATTTTTAAGGAATAAAGTTCTAGGCAACACGAGGGAGCATTAAAGGTTTCAGAGTGGAGTAGTGGCCTGATCATATAGACTCATTCGAACTGCCTTAGGAGAAAGTTTTGGAGAAGGATAAGATCCAAGAAAGGTGGACCAGTAGGAACCTCATGTGGCAATCAAGGTGGAGTCCTTGTGTCTGATAGTAACAGCAGGAAAGGAAGGAGGTGGGAAGGTTCTAGAGAGAGTTGTTGCAGGAAAGGGTCTGAGTTTGGGACGAAGGTATTTCTGAAGTATTTAGTGTAGGGGGAATCATGAGACCTTACAAAATCATCCAAGGAATAAGTGGGTCTAGTTAGCTGAAAATAAAATCTGGACATAGAACCCTGAAAAAGATCAACATTTGATCAAAAGATGGAAGGCTATACTGCCTAAACAATCAAGGAAGAAAGCCATAGGAGCAAGCAGTCTCAGAAGTTACGGGAAGAGAGTGTTTGGTGGAGAGTGGCCAGTATGGTCAGGTGCCACTTAGAGAAGGAAAGCACCCATTAGAGTTAGCAACATGAAGGTTCTCCCAGTTATGGTAAGAAGAGTGCTCGGGAGACTGCGGGAACTGAAACCAGACTGCAGTCAGAGAAAGAGTAAGTGGAAGGGTAATACACTTTCTCCCAAGGAATTTGGTGATGGAAGAGAGGAGGGGAAAGGAGCTGTACCCAGAGGAGAGACTAGGACCAAGGAGGATATTTGTTTCCAAGACAGGAGAGACACATTTAAATGCAAGAGGAAGGAACCAGGATAGAGGTCAATGTTGAGAGTACAGTGCTGTGCTCAGCTGCTTCAGTCACGTCGGACTCTTTGTGACCCCATGGACTATAGCCCGCCAATCTCCTCTGTCTGTGGGATTCTCCAGGCAAGAATACTGGAGTGGGTTGTCGTGCCCTCCTCCAGGGGATCTTACCAACCCAGGAATCAAACCCTATCACCAGCATCTCCTGCATTGCAGACAGGTTCTTTATTCACTGAGAGTACAGTAGCAAGCAGGGTATTCAAATGACAAAAAGAATTGGATCCAGGGCATAATTCATTTTCAATAGGAGAAGGGATATATATTTTACTGTAACTGCGTGAGAGGGCACAAGGATGAGTGTGAATGCTGGTAAATGTCTAGGTTCAGTAGCAAGGTTTTAGTGAGAGCTCTGTCGGATTCCAGTTTTTTTTATAAGATAGAGGAAGCAAATAATTGGTGAGGGTCAGGTGTCATCTATTTTAGAAGAACAAGGAATGAGGGACCATGAGAGCAACACAGCTGGACCGGCATTCAAGCTTTGAGGGCCCATCTGAGGTTAGAGGCCACCATATGGTCTGTTTAGCTGTGAGTTTTTTCCAGTCATTCTCAGCCGCTTCTGTTTAGCCACAGGGAGATAGAGTTGGATTTAACTACAGCTGTAGATTTTACCTAGGTTATAAATAAACAACAGTGATGACTCGTGAGTGAGTGAGTGAGTGAGTGAGTGAAGTCGCTCAGTCGTATCCAACTCTTTGCGACCCCATGAACTGTAGCCCACCAGGCTCCTCCATCCATGGGATTGTCCAGGCAAGAATACTGGAGTGGGTTGCCATTTNGTACCTCATCGTGGTTTTGATTTGCATTTCTCTGATAATAAGTGATGTTGAGCATCTTTTCATGTGTTTGTTAGCCATCTCTATGTCTTCTTTAGAGAAATGTCTATTTAGTTCTTTGGCCCACTGAATTTAATCTAAATTAGATATTATAAAATTTAATAAAAATAAGCAAAAATATTAATGCCATATTTACATGTTAAAATACTTAGAAATACTGAAGATAATAGCCAAGCTCCATACCAACTGACAATTAGGGATTTTTTAATAAAGAAATATCCAAGTTCCAGTGATGACTTCTCTTCATAGAACAATTAAGTTGATACTCAGCTCATGCTTCCTCCTATCTCATCATCAAATGGGAACTTACCCAGTGACCCCAACATGATTGTGATAAAAATCAATTTTCCAATCCATATACAAGACAAAAAAAGCATGTTCTTATATTTTTGATATGTTTTTCCAATTTTTCTTCATAAAATATTGACCGGAATGACAGTAAACCACTGCACATAGCCCCATAATTTTCTATCCCCATTAGAGTAATACAGGACATATTATACTTTTTAAAAATTTAAATAAAATCAGTTTAAAAGTAGTTTTGGAGGCTGTTAAATAAAACTTAAATATCCACAGACTTTCTAAAACTGATAGAATGTAAGAATCTGAACCTCTAGAGAGTTTTAGAATATTTCAAACATTTTAACAAGTATTAAAAAAAAAAACTGAACAGTTTTCTTGTAGATAACCAAAATATAAACAATGATTTCCCTGGTTTACTTTTTATTGCTAAGTCACTTCAGTCATGTCCGACTCTGTGCGACCCCATAGACGGCAGCCCACCAGGCTCCCCTGTCCCTGGGATTCTCCAGGCAAGAACACTGGAGTGGGTTGCCATTTCCTTCTCCAATGTATGAAAGCGAAAGGTCAAAGTGAAATCGTTCAGTCATGTCCAACTGAGCGACCCCATGGACTGCAGCCCACCAGGCTCCTCCATCCATGAGATTTTCCAGGCAAGAGTACTGGAGTGGGGTGCCATTGCCTTCTCCTTCTTCTTCTATTACTTTTTAAAATACACTTCAATAAAGTGAGTGTGGATAATTCAGTATAATTATCTGAAGTGATTATTTAGTACCTAAGATAGAAAATAAGGTAAAATAAAAGTTTTCAATTTACAAAATTCTCATTTTCAGAAGTTCATTTACAAGTCACTTATTTTGAATGCTTGGTGTATGACTCCATGGGGGGGGGGGGAGAAATATACAAAATGGTTGTTTTTCATTGTTTTTTTCAGGTTAACCTTTAAAAAATGTTTAACCATCAATTATTATTGAAATATTTTAATAAAATGTTTTAAAGGCATTTTTTATATTAAATAGGTTCTTTTTTATTTTTAATTAATTATTTTTATTGGGGAATAGTTCCTTTACGATGTTGTATTTGTTTCTGCTGTACAACGATGTGAATCAGCTATATATACACATAATCCCCATTCTTGTACAAAGAGAAAATACAGTAATACAAAAGAAGATTACATTTTAAATAGCTGAGAATACTGGTCTCCGAAGGAAATAGGTTAGTGTCCTCATCAAGGACACGGAGTCTAAAGGTCAGGGATCGGATCCACTATTTGTCAGCTGTGTCACCCAAGGCAATTTACTCAGTGTCTCTGTGTTTCATCCGTTCGTCTATAAAATGAAAATAATAATAGGACATTCTTCATAGTTTCCTGAAAGAATTTTAATGTCTTATATTAAATGGAAAGCACTTGAAACCTTTTCCTCATTCACAGTAGACTCAAAAGAGTCATTATTATTATGCCCATATTCTTGTGTAGTGAAATGCACAAATTAATAAAAGATAGATGCTGCTAGAATGAAAATATGGTGAAAGCTAACACTTATCTTTCAAGCCAATTCTATGGAAGCCAAGAGATACCCAAATGAAAATACATGCACCACTGTGCTGCTTAGAAATTTTGCGCAATCTTATGAGACTCTGAAATAGAAAGCAAAACAAGAAAAAAACATATTTTTTAAAACATTCCAATTTTAGACGGATAAGCTTTATTCCAAAGAAAGCAGGCTTTTAAATATACATTAAATTACCTCACCATGTCTTCAGGGTCAAATTGTTCTTCTGATTATGTATTAGAATATGCTTTATCTTAAATATCTCTGAGCTTTAAGAACAAAAAGAAGCCTCAGTAACATTATTAAAAGACCATATCCAAAGACAAGTTAAAAATCAGGGAGATAAGCCTGTTTATAGAAGCTCTACCAAACTTACAGGCTTTTAACACTTTAAAATAATGTTCTTCTGGTTGGTAGTGGTTTAGTCACTAAGTCATGTCCAGCTCTTGGTACCCCATGGACTGTAACCCAGAGCCTCTGTCCATGGGATTCCCCAAGAAAGAATACTGGAGTGCATTGCCATTTCCTTCTCTATGGCATCTTCCCCACCCAGGGATTGAACTCATGTCTCCTTCATTGCAGGCTGATTCTTTAACACTGAGCCACCAGGGAAGCTCACTAAAATTAAAGGCTTTTAACACTTAAAAAAAAAAAAAAAAATCTTCCCATTTCTGTCAAAATAAAGGAGAAGAAAAGAAAGACCTCAAACATTAGGGAGATTTTCATCTTTTAAGATTTGATCTATTTAAAATATGTTCATTCTTCAATTTAAAATGGAAACAGAAAAAGAGATCAAGGCAGTTTCTGACACCAGAGACCTCTGATGTTAGTTGTTATAGTTTAGTTGCTAACCTTGTACAGTCGCTTAGTCATGTCTGAGTCTGCGATGCCAAGGACCCAGACTTCCCTGTCCTTCACTATATCCCTAAGTTTGTTCAAACTCATGTCCATTGAGTCGGTGATGCCATCCAACCATATCCTCTGTCGTCCCCTTCTCCTCCGGCCTTCAATCTTTCCCAGCATCAGGGTCTTTTCTAATAAGTCAGCTCTTAACACAAGGTGGCCAGAGTACTGGAGCTTCAGCTTCAGCATCAGTCCTTCCAATGAATATTCAGTACAGATTTCCTTTAGGATGGATTGGTTTGATCTGCTTGCAGTCCAAGGGACTATTTAAGAGTCTTCTCCAACACCACAGTTCAAAAGCATCGATTCTTCAGCGCTAAGTTGCAGTTAGTGACAAATGTCGAGGTACTCTGAGAGAGTCCCTTCTTTTCCTTTCTCCAGTCTCTTTTTAGGGANCAGTCCTTCCAATGAATATTCAGTACAGATTTCCTTTAGGATGGATTGGTTTGATCTGCTTGCAGTCCAAGGGACTATTTAAGAGTCTTCTCCAACACCACAGTTCAAAAGCATCGATTCTTCAGCGCTAAGTTGCAGTTAGTGACAAATGTCGAGGTACTCTGAGAGAGTCCCTTCTTTTCCTTTCTCCAGTCTCTTTTTAGGGAGGAGAAAACACTAACTTGTGGTCCTTTATTGTTAATATGGGGCTTCCCGGGAGGTGCTAGTGGTCAAGAACAGGCCTGCCAATGCAGGAGGCTTAAGAGAGGCAGACACCATCACTGAGTCAGGAAGATCCCCTGAAGGAGGGCACAGCAACCCACTCCAGTGTTCTTGCCTGGAGACTCTCATGGACAGAGAAGCCTGGAGGGCTACAGCTCACAGGATCACAAAGAGCCGAAAAAGACTGAAGCGACTTAGCCGCAGCAGGATTAATACATTGTGACTACTTGCTGTCTTCTATATGGCCAGATGGTGGCGCTGTGGTACCATTTGTCGAGATTTTAGCTTCGTTGATTCAGTCTTGTATACGCAATAGTATTTTGTGGAAAACTCTCAAGCCCTCTTTTAAAAACATTATTTTATGGCAAAATGAGTACAGTATTGTAAATCAAAACAAACTAAAAAATAAAAATTAAAAAAAACTTTATTACATAAAAAAATAAAAAATAAAAACATTATTTTAAATGTACTATATTCTCTTTAGCGATAGGTAAGATTGACATTTAAATTCACTAGTTATTTTATTTTTTACTCTCTTTACAAGGAAGTTTCTAAAACCTGTATGTAGAGCTGACACAGTACACTTTCCGAAAGATTGACACGAGGTGGTCTTAGGGTATATTGTTTTTCCTCTTAGTTCATGAAAATAAAAAGGAAAAGAAATGAGTATATTTTGTCCACATTATTTTCAGATATCCATAATTTGTATTTAAAGCCTTACAACACCTCCTAACAATATACTGCCCAAATCTTCAGAAAAAGACAGGCTTTGCTCGGCAAAAGTGAACAATTTTAGTTCAATACTCTTTCTAGCCTCGCAGCGTTTGGTGAGAAAACTTGTTCCTGCTGATGGTGATGTTATGTGATGCACACATCCTTGCCTCTAAGTGTTCCTAACAGCTGACCCTGTTGATCGCATTAAACCATCCTCCTGTAAGTTTGGGTTCCGTCTGACATCCCAAGGATGAAAAGGGAAAACTGAGTTGGCTGGTGNTTACAACACCTCCTAACAATATACTGCCCAAATCTTCAGAAAAAGACAGGCTTTGCTCGGCAAAAGTGAACAATTTTAGTTCAATACTCTTTCTAACCTTGCAGCGTTTGGTGAGAAAACTTGTTCCTGCTGATGGTGATGTTATGTGATGCACACATCCTTGCCTCTAAGTGTTCTTAATAGCTGACCCTGTTGATTGCATTAAACCATCCTCCTGTAAGTTTGGGTTCCATCTGACATCCCAAGGATGAAAAGGGAAAACTGAGTTGGCTGGTGCAGAATTGTGAGCTCAGCTTTCACTTTCTTCCCCATCAACACAGCTCCCAATATTCTTCTCCTTTTACCTTTGCCCCACCCCAGGACAAAAATCATGCTTGGCAACCCTGCCTTACCCCTTCCACACACACACTCCTCTGGATACTGAATAAAGTAACCATCAGAACAGCAGAAATCAATGCAGCCATTTCTGCAGGTCCAAGGAGTCATATTGCAGGCAAAAAACAAAGCCCAAGAAGGAAGGCGCAGCAGAAAAAAAGCAATACACTCTTTTAGAGTTGCTGTAACAAGGGCATGTAAACTTAGTGAACGGGCAAGGAGAGGAGAGGCTTCAGAGTTCCCTACCAGTGCCCCACTGGAGAAGCCACTTCTCCATCCAGGCTGCCACATCTCCCCTTCCAGGGAAGCCCTTCAAAGCACTGGGCTTCCGGCTTCATAGATTTTTTTCCCACTTCTTCTAGGTAAATTGTGAAGGAAGGTATATGTAATTTAGCTATAGTTTTCTATAATTACTGTTTTAACCTTTTTTCCCTATGGAAATTATATTATTTTCCAAAGAAAACCTTATGCTGATTTCCAATATACCCCCCCCCCAAAAATTCAAGCAGTATTTTAAACATATTTTGCAACTTAAAATTTGTGAAATTTACTTATTAAAAGACAATAAATGAGGAAACTCGTCAACTGTTCTAGACCAAAGTCTAAGCATTCAGCTTATTTTGATACAAAGATGGACCACATGCAAAAGTAATATAAGAAAGTGTCTACACCACAGAATGTGAAGGAAGCTATTCCTAACCTGTTTTGATCATGCCTTATTTCCCTATGAGACCAAAAAAACTACAGTTGGAGTAACTGGATTTTATTTTAATAATAAAAATAAAGACATTCATCTGTAACACACTTAAGCCATTGTTCTAAAACAATGCCCTGACATTTCTTTCGCCTGAATTCCATTTTGTTAAGCAACTTCCAATTTCTCCTATGTGTCAAGTTGGTCATAAATGAGACAGAATATTTTCCAACTTGGTTCTGTGGGAAATTTCAATCACTATTGATGACTGTCTATAACTTAACATGCCTTTTCTATTTCTACTATCCTAGTTCTAATCATCTTCTGAAATCATCACATTGAGGTGCCCTTAAAAACAAATGATTTCAGAGACCATCTTTCCAAATTCCATAATGCTACTGAGTACTTTTGTGAACAGGACATAAAATTCACAAAAGAATTTTCTGATGAACAATGAGATGGGGCTGAACCTCCAAGCTTCAGAAACTCGAAGGATACAGGGAAAAGGCAGGCAAATATGATGAACCCACCTCTGCTCGGCACACTTTCCTCACCCAGTATTCTCATCTTGGCTCTCCCCCAGAGCCTTTCAAATCAAAAGGGGGGAAAGGAGTTGGGCAAAGAGGAAATACCAAGAATCTTGTCTTTTGTCAGGGACCAGCTCTGGGTTCTCATTCTACACTAATGTGGAATTCTCTTTCAAAGATAAAGGCTTTCTGATTTTTCCCATCTACAGAAAAATAATAATTTACCTGATTGCAGATTTTCTTTAGAGAATGAGATGACAGACTATAACTTGTTTCCCTCATAAATGCCTCTCCAAACTATAAAATCAAACCCCTAACAGAAATTCTATCAGGGTGTCCCTAACCTCAAGCATGAACGTTAGGTTCCTTTTTACATGGCAGTGATACGTCTGCGGAGTTTTATTTCCAGGGAGACAGGGCAGGATTTGCTGCTATGCAGACTGAATAATGTTGGAAGCCAACATCATGTCACATTTTGTGTGCACTTTCCAAAGATTAATCCAAGCGTTACAAATGGGACACAGACTGCCATTGTCCCAGGGACACTTTAATAACCCACACCTACAATATTCAACCTGCTGTTTGCATAGGGACAACTTTGGGACACAAAAACCCACCAGAACGACTTGGGGACAGGAGCCATGGAGAGGCAGAGACCCAGGCGCCGCACACCTCCACAACTCACCCTTCGTGGCAAATGAGTCTGTTTGGAGTTTATTTATGCTTGAGGATGGGGGTCGTGCAGCTCCCTTTCTTCCAAGCACCTCGACAAGCATGTCTTAAACGTGTTGCTCGCTAACTCAGCTTCTTCCTTGCTTTTTACTTTTGGCAGGCTCTGCCAACTTGTGGGTAATTTTTGTTTTGTTTTGCATCGTGCAGCTCAAATTAAGTAACATGGCACACTCCCTCAGCATTTAAATTGTGCTTGGCCCGTTTCTTCTTTTATTTTTTCTCCCCATCCCCCTCCTTTCCTTACAACTCCCAGCATCTGTTGTTCTACTAGGATATTCTTTGAGACTGGAAGTCAGTTTAGTTGCTCTGTCCTGTCCGACCCTTCACAACTCCATGGACTGCAGCACAACTTGGGAGAAAACTTCAGTAGGAAAAGATTGTGAGAGGTGGATAAGAAGAACTAATAATAAGAAGAACTAATAATTTCCATGGTTCCTGATTCATCATCTTTAAGTACTCTCATAAAATATTCCACTGTTATTACAATCTTACTTACTTTAGAAAAGATTCTAATGACCCAGTAGATCAGAATTCATTGAACCAATGCAATATTGTAAAGTAAAAAGGATAATAATAAATAAGTATTAAATAAAATATCAGTGATGTATTTTTCATATAAGGCAGTTTTGACATGGAGAGAAATAGTTAAGACTATAATGAGCAGAATCATAAATAGTTATGATACATTTAATCCTAGACATTTTGAACAGTATCATGAAAATAACTTTTTTCTTTTCATAATACAGTACTACCTTAGTATATGGTAGCATGTCTGTAACAGATGAAAAACTTTAAAACCAAGAGAAAATGTTTAAGGAAAATGTTCTAGGGAAATTGTACTATGGCTAAATGATTTATATGTGTATATAATGCATANGAGAGAAATAGTTAAGACTATAATGAGCAGAATCATAAATAGTTATGATACATTTAATCCTAGACATTTTGAACAGTATCATGAAAATAACTTTTTTCTTTTCATAATACAGTACTACCTTAGTATATGGTAGCATGTCTGTAACAGATGAAAAACTTTAAAACCAAGAGAAAATTTTTAAGGAAAATGTTTTAGGGAAATTGTACTATGGCTAAATGATTTATATGTGTATATAATGCATACAACACTTTTCAAAAGGAAACCAGATACAATTTATTTAATTTCCACTTTAATTACAGGTTTCCATTATGTGAAAAATGATGAGAAGACAGAAACTGAAAGCTAGCTGCACAAGGATTTTTGCTAAAGGATTTCCTCCTGTAATTTAAACTTAAACTTAACACTTATTTGAATAAGTATCAATAAATCCACAATAACATAAAATTTCAAATTTACCTTTAGTGCTTGATATAATTTTTAATTAAAATTATTGCATTTCTTTAATATATTTATTATCTTTCTAATAACCAGGTGAGTGGGTACAGACTTCTTGACCTCTGTAAATACGATTAACTTTGAGATATGAAAATAATATGATTCACATAGGAACAGGAGTATGGTGTCTTCCCTGCAAGTCTCAAATATTAATAGCAGGAGTTCATGTGAAATCGTATATAGACTGTTTCACCTTTATAAGCTTAGTTTCAGTAACGTGAAACTAAGTGACGTGAAAACATCTGGCTGGGAAGAGCCTTAAAGGAGTGTGTTTGAGTTTGCTCGCGGTCTCCCAAGGCTGGAGTAAAGCTGCGGGCTGAGCGGCACTCGTTTCCGGAGCCAGGGTTCCCTCCCAAGTTCACTTGTTCGGAGAATCAGTTCTTACTGCCCCGGTTCCTTTCCACTNGTGAAAACATCTGGCTGGGAAGAGCCTTAAAGGAGTGTGTTTGAGTTTGCTCGCGGTCTCCCAAGGCTGGAGTAAAGCTGCGGGCTGAGCGGCACTCGTTTCCGGAGCCAGGGTTCCCTCCCAAGTTCACTTGTTCGGAGAATCAGTTCTTACTGCCCCGGTTCCTTTCCACTGGGCAACTCTTACGGGTTCCCTCTGACTTCTGGAGGCACGCGGTCCCTTTTAAGGGCTCAAGTGATTAGGTCAGCCCTCACCAGGTCATCTGACGTTTGATTACCTCTACGTTAACTGACCAGGACTCACAGGAGGGACAGCGCGTCCACAACAGTCACAGGTCCCGCCTACATGCAGGAGGAGGAATACTCGGAACTCACAGCCGCTCGTGGGAACTGCAAAGGCCGTCTTTCTTAGAATTCTGCTGGTCACACAGCTAAATACAGGTAGTGAAAGAGCTTTGAAGGACATAAAGTCAAGGATAGAGAAGGGAGGAACCTATTTAGATACAGTGGTCAGAAAAGCCCTCCCTGGGCAGTAACATTTGATCTGAGACTTGTAGGGCAACGAAGGAGCCTTCGAGGGCATCCACTTGAAAAAGGTATTGTGTCCCTTGTTGCTGTCGTTCAGTCGCTAAGTTGTGTCCTACTCTTTGTGACTGCAGCACGCCAGGCTTCCCTGTCCTTCACTATCTCCTGGAGTTTGCTCAAACTCACATCCATTGAGTCAGTGATGCTATCCAACCATCTCATCCTCTGTTACCTCTTCTCCTCTTGTCATCAATCTTTCCCAGCATCGGGGTCTTTCCTAAGGAGTCAGTTCTTCACATCAGGTGGCTGAAGTATTGGAGCTTCAGCTTCAGCACCAGTCCTTCCAATGAATATTCAGGGTGGATTTCCTTTAGGATTGACTGGTTTCATCTCCTTGCAATCCAAGAGACCCTCAAGAGTCTTCCCCAGCACCATAGTTCAAAAGCAATTCTTTGGCACTCAACCTTCTTTATGGTCCAACTCTCACATCCATATACGACTACTGAAAAACCATAGCTTTGATTATACGGACCTTTGTCAGCAAAATGATGTCTCTGCTGTTTAATATGCTGCCTAGGCTTGTCCTGCTCTTCCAATGAGCAAGTGCCTTTTAATTTCATGGCTGCGGTCATCATCCGCATTGATTTTGGAGCCCAAGAAAATGAAATCTGGCAGTTTCCACTTTTTCCCCATCTGCTGCTGCTGCTAAGTTGCTTCAGTCGTGTCTGACTCTGTGCAGCCCCACAGACAGCAGCCCACCAGGCTCCCCCATCCCTGGGATTCTCCAGGCAAGAACACTGGAGTGGGTTGCCATTTCCTTCTCCAATGCATGAAAGTGAAAAGTGAAAGTGAAGTCACTCAGTCGTGTCTGACTCTTTGCGACCCCATGGACTGCAGCCTACCAGGCTCCTCCACCCATGGGATTTCCCAGGCAAGAATACTGGACTGGGGTGCCATTGCCTTCTCTGTTTTCCCCATCTATTTGCCATGAAGTGACAGGACTGGATGCCATGATCTTCGGTTTTTGAGTGTTGAATTTTAAGCCAACTTTTTCACTTTCCTCTTTTACCTTCTTCATCAAGAGTCTCTTTAGTTCCTCTTCACTTTCTGCCTTTAAAGTGGTATCATCTGCATATCTGAGGTTACTGATATTTCTCCCAGCAATCTTGTGTCCTCTATGTGATGCTAATATGTGGAATCTAGAAAAATGATACAGGTGAACCCATTTGCAGGGCAGGAGTAGAGATGGAGATGTAAGCAATGGACAAGTGGACACAGAGGGATGGAGGGAGAGAAAGGAGGATAAGATGAACTGAGAGAGTAGCATTTACATATATACACTACCATGTGTAAAATCAAGTGGGTATAACACACGAAGCTCAGCTCAGTGCTATGTGATGACCTAAATGGGTGGGATGGGGTGTGTGTGGAAGGGAGGCTCAAAAGGGAGAGGATATATGTACACATACAGCTGGTTCACTTCCTTGTACAGCAAAAACTAATACCACATTAGAAGTAATTATACCGCAATTTTTTAAAGGGTACGTGTTGCCATTCAAATTCAATGAGTTTTATTAAATTGTTGTAATTCCACTTTTATGTCAAAGGACATACTATTTTTTTTTGAGATTTTTATAACAACAAAAAAAAATCCTACTTCCAATACACAGTTTTAAGCAGAACATCTCTTTCTAGAAGCTCTAATGTGAAGAGTTCATCCAAGTCAGAGAACCTGTGATACAACTGAGCTGTGAGCTGCCTTTCCTAGAAGCCCTGCAGAGAAATGTCTCAGTAGCTATAAAGGTGATTTCCCTTTGGAAAGCTGGAAAGAAAGTCCCCTACAAGCTAGTGATTATAACTTTACAATAGTGGTAATTGTGAAAAATACTTACTCACTATTTCAAAAAGCACTGTGGTAAGATACTTTGGAAATACCAATCTATGTTCTACTTTCTGCAATTTTCCCTTCATCCTGACTCCAAGCTCAGAGACAAGCCCTTTATATTTATTTGCAAACTGGAGAGCAGGTGCTTTTTCTGCTTTTGGTACAAACGTAAAGTTATCCGAAAGATAATGTTAAGAGGTCTGGAGAGGCAGAGAGGCCAGGGAGTTACTCTCAGAGCATCAAGAAGGAAAGGGGCCAAAAATTTCCCCAGAATACAAAAAGGGAGAAGAGATGGGTTGAGGTGAGAGAGCCATCAGTGAAAGAGGCTCTAAGCAGAGGCTCCATCATGTGAGACCACAGTCTTTCCAAATAATCCTACTTTTAAGGCAAGGACAGAAACAGCAGAGCCTTTGGACATGGCAGGGCCCCTGCTCTCAGCCTGAGACATCTTGTTAGAAAAACCAGTGTGGATCCATGGCTAGAGGAACCACCTAGACCCAGTGGCTGTGCTTACAGACCCAGGACCATGGTGCAAAGTCAGCTGGAGAGCACAGGTTGGGAGGTGAGGGAGAGCCTCAGGACTGACTGATTGGACCCCACATGCATGCTGCTAAGTCGCTTCAGTAATGTCTGACTCTTCGGGATCCAATGGACTGCAGCCTGCCGCTCCTCTGTCCATGGGATTCTCCAGGCGGGAGTACTGGAGGGGGCTGCCATTTCCTTCTCCAAGGGATCTTCCTGACCCAGGGATGGAACCTGTGTCTCTTGTCTCCTGCATTGGTAGGTGGGTTCTTTACCACTAGCACCACCTGGGAAGCCCCTGGACTCCCCAGGTCAAGTTTAAATCATGTATGGACCATGTGCTATGCACTTGATATGGAGTAAGTACTTAGGCATCAATTGCATCAGGAAACCGCCAGCAAATTCTGTCCTCATTAAGCCACATTCAAGAAGCAGAATTGCTCTTACTGACAATGTAGAATAAGTTTTGTTAAAGTGGTTTGAAGTATTTCTGTACCTTAAAGAGTGCAGTCTTCCTCTGTCTCCTCAAATCCCACCTCCGGCGCTCTAAATGGACTGAAGTGTAGAAGAGAGAGCTGGGCCTGTTGGCTGGATCCTGGGTTTATTCCTGCAGCAGTCATTCACTGAACACTCTTTTATCATCCAAGCATCCTGGACTTACGAAGATTAACAACAACAGCTCCTGATTTTTACCTGAGAGAGGAAAACAGAACAACAAAGAACTACAGGTTACAGGCAATGTGCACAGCGGTTACTCGCCAAGCTCAGAAGTCAGAAAATAGGAGGAGTTTAGATCTCACTTCTTCCACTGCTTAGCGGTTGCATCTTGGCCAAACCATTTGATGATCCTCAGACTCTGTTATTTCACCCGTTAAATAGTTTATACAATCATTAGGATCTACTGAGATTCCTGTCTCATAATGTCGTTGTGTCTATGAGGTGATTAAAAGTTTATGATTCTAAATGAGTCGTTGCAATGCGAGGTCTTAAATACTGTGATATTGTATTTCTGTGAATCTACGTCAATCCTTCCTCTTCATAAAGTCCTACTGTGGTACTACATCGGAGTGATGAAACTCATGTGAACTCCCAAGACTGCCTCCTTTCTAAAATAAGAGGTTTGGAATATTGATTGATGATCTTTAACATCTCTTTAAAAAAAATGGTAGTGAGCCCAGAGGGAAACTGTACAGAACATCAGCCCATTGTTCTTTTAGAAAAATATTTAGATAATGCCCACATCGACTTGAGGTGGGGGGGGGGGGTCGAATAGAAACAAAAGAGTAGAAAATAGTCAACCAAGCCAAGTAACTACTTATTTTAAATAAATAAATATTTGGAAGCTAGCTAATAACTAAAAAATTTTTAAAAATGAATTGTTTCACAATTCTAGTAGTAAAATAGAGATGGTATAGTTATCTGGTAACCTTAATCAATAAAAGTAACTAATCAGTATGATTTGGGTAGGTGTGGTGTCTCCATTATATCCTTTAACTCTTTATTATAATTAAAAGTTTAATTTAAAAGCCGATTGAATTCAGTCAACTAATTTCTAATCAGTTGCTATGTCTTGCTTTTGTTTCAAAAGAAAAATTCACAGGTGTCTGTTTTCCCAAGTGGTTTCTATAAACATGGCTGGAAAAAATGTTCAGTGAGACACTAAGGAAATCTTATTTTAGTCATCCATGAAATAAACAGAAACATTGCTAAGGCTGGAACTTGTCAGTCCATCTGAAAAGGCTCAATTTCTCTTACATTTTGTATATTTTTAAAAATAAAAAGCACTTGTATTTCCTGGTTTGGGGTTGATATACAGTACACACGAGTCAGATACCTGGCACGCCAGATTTCTATTTATAGGTCAGAGATACCACCTCTGCAGAAAAGCAGGAGAGGCAGAAAACAACTGCAACTATGGAAAAACAGGATTTCTAGCACCATTAAAACATGTGCTGTGACAACTGATGTGCTGTGCCGCAGCAGCGATCCTGCCTAAACTGGGGCCGCTGTGTGCTGCTCCTTCAAAACCTGTGGCTTCCCCTGACCTTTAAAACTGGAGGAGGACGTTACGTGGCCCTTCACATGCAGTCACTGCCACAAAGCTGGAAAGTGTTCCAATGTCCATTATGCATCTGTGTGTCTTATCAAAGTTAGGATCAAATACTTTGGAAGCATCCGGTTTCTAGAAGTGCTAGGCAACAATAAGTAAAGGTGCAGGATTAGTATACGTGCGTCAGAAAGATAAAAGGCCTTCTTTTGCACTCTTCTGTGTATTTTTGTATTGTATTTAAGGTTTGGTTTTGGTTTAAACTGGTAGCGTTTAAACATGTTTTGTGAGTCTCCAGTATGTACTATTATCAAAAATTTTATATGTTATTTATAGATATTTATACAAACATTTACAAGTTGTAACCCAGATTCATGTGGAAAACACTCGAGAGATATTGTGGTTATAAAAGTTCTTTTATAGTATTCCCAACTTGTTAAAGTTATCTTCACATATTATTGTGAAAAGTTTGTATTTTATTAATATATGAATAACTGAATCATTTCAGAAATCACTTGCTCTCAAAGCTATGGATATAAAGACCAAAGTTAAAAGAAATTGTGGCAATTACTTGGTTGATTTTTGCCATTTAAGCATAAAATTTGTTGGAAAATGCTGAATGAATTCAGTGATACCACTAATTATTTTCCTAGAAATCAGTAGATACTGTCATTAGCACATACATAAACAGCGTTCAATACATTTATTAAACTGAATCTAATTTAGTTGAAAACAATCAACTGTTTGCTGGTCAGATTTTTCCTAAATCTATTATTCAGTTAGTAGCATTCTGTTTTTCAGTAGGCAAATGAATTCCTTTAAACAGAAGTAAACAATACACCTAATTAATGTAGATTGGTTTTCTAACTCCATAAACTACCAATTTTATAGATAAGTTTGCTTTTCCAACTGTTTTGGTTTTATAAATAAAAGGCTTCTTTTAGAGACTTGAGTAAATTTGAATTTAACTATTATTTGAAGGTCTTAAGTTGATAAGTTGGTGTGTGTGTAAATTTAAGCTGCACTGTTTTTCCTTATTTTCTGTTTTTTTTTTATTTTCAGTTCCAAGTTCTAATTCAGTGACATAGTCCTGAAAGATTTGCCACATAAAGTGTAATATGTGAGTAAACAGAGATATTTTAAATAAAACATAACACAATTTATTTAAATAGTTTTAATCTATGAAAATAGAAATACTGATATAGCATATATAATTAACTTCTATCTACACTTTCTGTTACTAATAGAGATGGTGCCTTCTAACCAGTTTTACAATACTTACAGCAGCATTTCTCTCAACTTCGTAAATAAATAGGAAGTTAAAGCACTGCACTTTCTCACTTCATCTTATAATAGGACCATGTGCCATGGAAAAAATCGCAGATACATTGATGCCATAACAGCAGTGAAACAAGATAATTTATACTCATAGGGGGAATGTGGTTAAATGAGCAAATGTGCAAATGCATACAGACACATTTCAAGTTAAATTACTCTCATGGGCTCAATCCAGGTTAAAAATCTCACCAAATGCTTACTTGGCATTTAAATTTCATTGTACGTATTCCTTTAATACAATCGCCTTGTAGGCTGTATTGGATGTTCGTGTTCTTCTGATGTATTCTGATGCTGTTTTGGAGAGAGAAAACCTGGCTTCTGGGCCCGAATCTTTCTATTACACAGTGACTGTTTCAGACCTCTGTGCTGATGTTTCCGATTCCTGGGAAGTTCTCTTTGCCACAGGGCGTGCCCTGAAACACATCAAAAGAACAAAGTTCTACAAAAGAAAAAAGAAACTCAAGTAGGCTTGAACATACAAAGAGAGCAAGAAAGAGATGAGAAAGGGGCCAGGCAGAGTGTTGAATACAAAATGAGTTCAACCAGCCCCAGGAGCTCTTCATCACTAACATTTATCTTATTCCGGGAGAGGGGCGTCAAAACCAGCCCTGACATAAACCACCCACTGCCATTGACTTTGACTCTGTGTGTGTGTGTGTGTGTGTGTGTGTGTGTGTGTGTGTGCGTGCACACGCTGTGTATTATACATAAAAAGGAACAGATTTCATGAAGTATCACTGTTACCCCACAAGAATTTTTTAAAAAACACTTAAAAACACAAATTACTAAAATCCTGAAGAAATAAATTTAGCATGGTTTTCACTTAACTAATCTATAATGTTTTTTATCAAAATCTTCTAATTGTGCATTGCTTTAACATCTTTGCTGCAGTATTTATACTGTACACCTTCTGTACTTGTTATCATAAAGCATGTGAGATTTTCCATTCCTACTTGGATTATTTTGTACATGTTTAATAGTTCAGGGTCAAAACTCTTGGTTAAATCTCTGCAACAAGATAGACTCTATATGATAAATAAAAAACAATTAAAATGTAAATGATCTGAAAAGGAAGGAAATAAAAGAAACATTTTCTGAGCCTATGCTAATTCCATCTTTGAAATTAATGTCCCTAAATTCTGACTCTCAGTGTTCTTCAAAAGTATTTCCAATTAATAAATCGTTCCGACAAATTTTACTATCCCACTGGAATCGTGATCTTAAATGTTTGCACAAATTTTCTATAGATAGAAAGTGTAATGTCGGGTCTGACAACACTTAGTCCTGCAACAGAACATCATTTAAATTTTGCTGGTTCAGAGGTAAGTAAATTAACAGTAAATGGGAAGAGATAAACTTCAAAGAGAGAGAGAGAGGAAGAGAAAGTACTATCAAAAAGACTTTTCTTATTAGCAAGATTTAGAAATATTACATCAAGGGCACATTTAGAACTTCAGCATGAGTTTTTTTTAATCAAGAATGACTATTATAAACAGTAGGCTCAAGACTGTTTCTGATGCATAAGAAGTTATAATCTAACATGCTGATGTTAGTTTCCTAATACAAATCAATTGAATAGTAGTGTGTGTCTATCAATATTACGATCTTTTATTTTGTGGTTACCTGAGACTTTCTAATTTCTCCTTTACTTGAGTGGTTCTAGATGACTTGTATGCTATCATTATAGTATAATAATTATTATGTGTTGCTTTTGTTAATTGATATTCAATATAAAAGCTAAACTTTTTTTAAAAGATGTTTCAAAGGGTCATAAGCACGTGTAGGTGTCAGGTTTTCTTAGTGGGCAATGCCAAGCATGGCTCCCACATGGCCTTACTTGAACAAAGGGTTTCAGTCAGCCAGCAGTCTGGAATGAAAAGGTCGAGTCCCCGAGCCCTGTTTACATGTAGCGGAGTGTGCAGCCAGAACGTCCGTGGTTTTTCCAGCTCATTCATGGATGCCTTCTCTGTTTCAATTTTCTTCCATTTTCTTAAGAAAATAAAATCATTCAAAATTTCAAACAGCTTGGAGTTTGAGGCAATTGTGTGCTTCTCCAATACACCAGTAATATAAAAATAAAATTATATGATTCCACTCTCCTGTCAACAGTGAATTACCCAGAAATACCATCTTGAGATAGAGCTCGAGCAAGAGAGAGGAAAACAGAAGTTATAACGAAAAATCAAACAGGAGTTACAATTCTGAAAGTTGATCGTCTTGATCCAATGTTTTTTCTATCTTTAAAAATCAGCCTTATCGCAAATACACCACTCAAATTTACCATCTGATTTTATGTGACTGAGTTTTGGTTTTGCATACCTTGTTTGCGGTTAGCATTGAAACCACAGCGAAGTGTAAATACAACAGCGGAATAGACACTTTCCTGAATATTAAAAACAAAAACAACATAAAACTCTACACCAGGGATTGCGTGTGATACCTCCAAGGCAAACAGTCATTAGAGCTTCNGTGACTGAGTTTTGGTTTTGCATACCTTGTTTGCGGTTAGCATTGAAACCACAGCAAAGTGTAAATACAACAGCGGAATAGACACTTTCCTGAATATTAAAAACAAAAACAACATAAAACTCTACACCAGGGATTGCGTGTGATACCTCCAAGGCAAACAGTCATTAGAGCTTCAGTGAGTTGGTCAAAGTGAAAAGGAAGAAAAGCACCTCACAGCCTCAGCGTGGCCCTCAGAATCCTACAGTTCAGACAATTGACCTTCAACTGCAGGCTTTACAAGTTGAAGCTCAGGCTGGTCCACCCTGACGCCCCTCGATGTGATGGCCCTCTTAGCAGACAATGACTTGCCTTCAGGTCACAAGTCCAGGCCAGTGTCTTAGGTGGGCCCTCTCTAGGCATCTCCTGGCTTCCTAAGGCATTCTGTCCTCACAGGGGGATGTCCTTCTCCACGGGACTGACGAGGGTACAGTTCAAACCATGCATTAATAAACCATTTGAAAAGCCGACCATTTACTAAATCAGGGTCCAAGCTGCAGGAAATAGAATGTTGTCTTTTCCAATAGTATATCTCACAATCATCTCAAAAGTCAAATATCTAAAACCCATCTCTTCCTCGAATGTTTCTGTGAAAAGAATAAACATCCATCTCTTCTCCAGAGATGACCAGGGCTGAGAACACAGGCTCAGAGGTGGGAGGGACCTCATCCAGTCCTTACTCTGCTACTTACTAACAGTGCAACTTTGAACAAATTTCTAAACTTGCCTAACCTATTTTCTTATCAGGAAAACAGAGATGATAATAGTTCTTATCGCAGGATTGTTGTAGGGAACAAACGGGATTGAACCAGAGACTAAGCCAAAGGGCCTGGCATAACCTATAATAAATAAGCTTTAGCTATTATTATACTTTAAAAAATCATCTTTCACTCACGCTTCTTGATTTTTCTTATCAGTCAGAGATCCATCCACTCAACATTGTGCCTTTTTCTCTTCCATTCTTAGAGCCTTGGTCTCAGAACCTTACTTCTTTGTAACTAGCTTGCTTTAACAATAATTTCAATTGATCCCCTGACCTAGTTTTCCTTCAGTCTACCCTGTATATCACTAATAGTTTGATTTTGCACAAACAATGCTTTCTGTCCACCACTGTTAAAAATCTTTATTGACTCCTTCTTCCCCACTCCTCTGCCTGGTTTGCAAGAGCCTACACACTCTAATTCTACTCATTATTTCCTGATATAATATCTAGAGGGGTTTTTTATATTCTTAAAAAAAATTTTTTTAGTTGGAGTACAATTGCTTTGCAATATTGTGTTAGTTTGTGCTGTACTACATAGTGAAACAGTCTTTATGTATGCATATAACCCCTCCCTATTTTCTGTTGTATAATTTTTTTCATTGATTTCCTCACATAGTCAAAAAATATTCACTGAGGGCCTACCATGGACCAGACTTCAGGGATGCAAGGATAACTGGTTTCCAAAGATATGCAAATAAATAAAATATTCTCCCCATCATCAATTAGATTTATCACAGACAATAGATAATTAAGCAGCTTATTAAAATATACCAGGTAAGAACTCTGAAAGAGTACAAGATACATTTTTTTAAAAAACTTACCCTGCTAACATTCTGTCTTTGAGCAGGAAGGCCTCAAGATATATTAAAATTACATGACTACAATGTAACAAGTATTGTCACATTATTTCATGCTTCCCGGAGCCATAGGGCCTTCAAAGTTTGTGTATTTTTGCCCTTAAGTAAAATTGCTGTTGACCTGTCAAAATTCTAGCTATGGCCACAAAACCAGTCTCACCTCCTCCATGGTTTTTTCCTTCATAACTCCAACACTTCATCTTTGTCCCTAGAACTACTATACCTATTAATCTGCATTACTTAACTCAGTGCTTGCTTCTGTGGATTTTTCTGGTGTTTGATATTGTTTTGTATGTCATAGACTGATCTCTCTAACCAGATTCTGAGCCCGTTAAGGGCAGAATTCATGTTTTAAGCAAGTTTATTCCCTGTTTTCCAAAGAAGCCAACTTGATTCTAAAACAATTGTAGTAACAGATAATTATTAATTAATGCATTTTTAATGGGGAAAGTGTGGATTTTAAAAATAAGTATTTTTTACATTACTTTCTAGTCCAGAATTCACTAAAATTTGTTCCATGTAGCAAATGGAACAATTGCTTTGTTTTACAAGGTCTACAAAATGCTAATAAAAATTGCTCAAAAAGTTAGAAGTGTTGGTGATATACTGAATTAAATATCATTGAATAAGATTATCTACTACAAGACTTCCTAGAGTCTGTAAAATGAGTCTGCTTAAGTCTTCAAAAGAAGTAGAAATTATTCAGTGTACCCCAAATCTACTTAATGACAAAACCCATTTCTTGCAATTAGTGTTCACTGAGCTTACTTTGGGAAATATCTTCAAAAGTCTTTGGAGCTGATTTTTATTTTCAGCTTAGTCAAACCATGTGCATTGCTGAAATAACTGGTTATTTAACTCAATTAACTGGTAAGTGCTAACAATCCACTAATAATTTTTAGAAACATTAACTCTTCTCTAAATTCTATAACATTAGCAAAGATTTTGATAAACAAAAAATTGGGCACAAATTCTAGCAAGAACATACAGGAAAGATCACATTGATCCCTTGCAGCTGCCCAAAGTTAAGCTTCCTGATTTGTGCCTTAGTTCAAGGATCTTTCTGTTGACCTAAATTTGTATGATTCTGCTATTCAAAGGCTGAATTATGACGTCTACCCTCTTGGATTTTAAGAAAGAGGGAAGTTCTTTTCTTTAAAGCATCGATTTAAGTGGGTTGTTTAAAATGCATTTAACAACATCAAATTTGATTAGAGCTTCCAACTTTAGTAAGATTTATATACTTATCATTAATTGTGCTTAGTCATGTCCTACTCTGTGCGACTCCGTGGACTATAGCCCACCAGGTTCCTCTGTCCATGGGCTTTTTTAGGCAAGAATCCTGGAGCAGGTTGCCATTTCCTACTCCAGGGGATCTTCCTGACTCAGAGATCGGACCCAGGTCTCTTGCATCTCCTGCACTGGCAGGAGGACTCTTTACCACTGTGCCACCTGGGAAGTCCCCATACTAATCACTAATTATTCATGTTTTAAAGTTTATGCTATATCATAGGGGAAACGGATTGCCGGTCTAGGTTCGATGCAGAAGGCTTGGGACTGATGAGTGGGGATGATCTGGAGGGATGGTGTGGGGAGGGAGGGGGAAGGGAGGGGGTCCGGATTGGGAACTCAGGTACACTTATGGCTGATTTACGTCAATGTATGGCAAAATGAATACAGTATTGTAAAGCAAAACAAACTAAAAAATAAAAATTAATTAAAAAAAAATAAAGTTTATGCTATAAAATTAAAAGTCAAGATCAGAGGTTCAGGATTTAAGGAGACAGTTTCCCAGGGTATTGTGTGTGAAAGTCTACCAAGACCAACTTGGTAGAAATCTCTACTAACTCTCCTTTGAGGGTGATGCTGACTTTATTTTCTGGTGAAGATATCCAGGGCCTCATGTAGTTCACCCAGTGTATCCTGGGTGAAACCCAAGCCGCTTCCTGAAACAGATTCTATGGAACCAGCAGGCAATATGCTCTGCTTTCTTTGGGTGCTTATGAATCCTATGAGTTTTGCAATGGTTGTCATTAAACTCCACTTTGCTTACAATGGACCTTTAAAGTGGAGCTAAAGCAGTATTCCTAGAGGTAGGACCATGGAAAGCCAGACCTTATCCGAACTCTACCTTGATGTGCCCTTATGCTTTATTTCCCACAGGCTTCATCCCTGCAGAATGAAACTACAACATCTGAAAGAAGGAATGTTTGGCCATTAAGACCATGTTTGAAGCTTGGCACCAGCACCTGGAGAAGCCAGGCATCCAGTCATGGCCTGCACCAGTCATCACAGCTGGGAGGACCTCTAGATGACCCATAACCTCTAGCAGCACCAGGGCTGCTGACCTTTTTCCCACCTATTGTTTTCAGCACCCACTTGATCCTCAGTGCCCTAAACTGGTGAGCTGATGTATTATATCCTAAGTTAAAAATTCCTTCTCAGTTCAAGGAAGTTGAACTCACCAGCTTGTGACATCCACAAATATTTGCTGTAATCCACTCATAGAAGAGCAACAATGTGACTACTGCTTTTAGCCACAGGTTGAGGGGTCTTACCGGAGCCGACCTGTTCGTCTTGGAGGGGTGCTTCTATGCTGAGGACTTCTTGCCTATGTGCCCTTGTCAGGAGCACTCACACTGGGGTCCAAGTCTGGACCACAGCAGCTTTGTCCTCCAGCTTCTACCAGTTCAAGGTTAAACGGTATAAACTGTGGGTCCTGGGACTTCTGATGGCCAAGTGTCAAGAAGACCAACATGGAGGACTGAGGAGAATGTGCCTTGGCAGAACTGAACCAGAAAAAAAGACAGAGGCCTCTCCCAGACTTTCTTGAGCCACTGGTGATTGTGATTAAATATCTTTGGAGAATTTTATCACAGAGCTCTCTCCATATTACTAAAACAATAGTATCTTCACATTTACCAAAATGAGCCATCTTTCTCCATGACAAGAGACATTGCCTTTACCCCCAGTGCCCATCAAAAACCTACATCTGCATGGATTTTTGACTAATGTAGAGCTGCCAGTCTGAATCCACATCTAGTAAATTTGTCATTGTAGACAAAGATCATTTGGGTCATGAGATGACACCTTGGAATAGCAGTGCCTGTGCATACTACCCACCATCAAAATAACTGAGTTTTCCCTCTACCCAGCACCACATTCATCTATAATACCTCTTCTGGGCAAACCAATCTCTTACAAGTAAATTATGGAAACATCTCATGAAGCATCTTAATTCCCTGTGAATTCAAACAATTCTTATTGATGATATGTTATGTGCCCAGAACAACATTGACTTCTGAGTATTCAATGGTGACTGTGTTACAGTGCTTGCCCCTCAGAACTTTACATTCTAATGGAGAAGTCAGACAATTAAACAGAATGGTGAGTGCTAGGCCAGTATGATGATGGCCACGAGAATTCCCTCATCTCTGATCTTGGACCACCCAGGAAGCTCCTAGTTGCCCAGGTTGCCTCAGATGATCTCCTAATATGCCAAAGCAACCCAAAAAATTCAAGCCAACAAGCAGCAGTCCCCGGGGGAACCCCTGCAAGGGGTGATCATATGGATTCTGGTTACTAATGTATTATTTCTAAGTGACCTGACTTTTCAGTAAGTTAGGTACTCTCTTACTAAGCGCCTTCCCTATTCTGTCAAAAGACTGGTAGCCCTCAGGTTGTAGCTGCTCATAGTTGGAATCAAGCTATGAAGTTGGAAGACATGGCTTGGAGTCTGGGTCCTGGCACTTACCATGACTATGGGCAAATCACTTAAACTCTCTAGTCTTTGGTGTCTTTCTTTGCAAAGTAAAATTGGAAACATGTACTATACCTACCTCACAGGGTTGTTGTGAGAATCAAGTGAAAATGTATGTGAAAATGTATGTAACTTTGTTCTTTTTAATCACCCTCATTTTCTGTGGGTTCCTCCTCCTCCCTACCAAATACAATATTATAATTTACCAGAAAAAAGGTTTCTTACCACCTTCATGCAAGTGAATGGTACAAAGATGATGAAGTGTGTGCCTTCCTGGATATTTGGCTTCAGTCTAAGGATTTTGATGCCTCACAAGATGACAAGGATACAATTCAGAGGAGCAAAGCCAGGGCCCTATTGCCATATAGCCATTCCACCATTAACACACTGGACTTAGACACCAGTCAGCCCTCTTGATGGAAGGCTTTCCCCAAGGCCATAGTAGAGAAGTCTCTCTTGGCCCCAGAGAACTAACCAGATAGCCATGATTCAGGGAGTCCCCTGGGCTTTGGCTACTAAAGGAATCACCAGCCAGGTCAGTGGAGAGCTTATCTCCTAAGACAGAATGAGAAGACTTTGTTACAAGGTTGCTGACCCACCTAAACAAAACACAAGAGACCCCTGACTGCTCAATCTATTATAGTTGAGCTGGCAAGGGAAAGTTCTAGACATTCATTTATAGCAAAGATTTGGTGACACATCCCTTCTTTAAGCACACGTTATCCCTAAGGCCAACCTGGCTCTTATCTCTCTGATTTTGACTTGTTTACTCCTTGTCTGTCTAACAGACCTGTGATAAACTGATAAACTGACAAACTGGCTTACAAGTCTCATATATCCCCCTTATACACACACACACACACACACACACATACCAATGAGGAATCCCACCCCTGTTTCTTATCCTACCCACATGGCCAAGCCCTAGCCTGGCCTTCTGTTTCTGGTGATTCAAAATGGATTTTGGATGACTAATCTAATCAGAGTCCAATCTCAGTGAAGTAGTCTATCCCAGTTTGAAACACTGACTCTATTTTGGTTCTGAGTAGAAGTCTAATAAAGTATCTCTGGAGCCATTGATAGCCAGCCATCCTCTAAGGGAAGAAAAGTGATTTCATCTTTCTACATAAAATATACTTCTCCTAAACTAAGAACATATTAGCATGTACCTCCAGGGACAGCATAAAGTTTCTATAAAAGATCTCTTGAGTGAAGGGAATGATGATTATATACCAAAAGATGAGACAGGATTGCATCCTAGAATCTCTGAAGTAAGATCTCAAGTCTGAAATAGGAAATTTCAACTATAACTCATTCCTCAGGTTCTCAAGGCAAGGAAAGAGGAATTTTTAAATATTTTTAAATGTGATGAAAAATAATTCACAGTCTTCTCCTAGCTGTATGTCAGAATAGCTGAATCTAATATGCCAACTCAGTGAACTGAGAAATTCACAAATCCTTTCTTTAGGCGGTAACATTAAAATTTCATTTTAAGACTTAAAAAAAAAATCAAAGATAATTAAAACAGTGTTTTATAGTTTGCAGTCACCACTTGCTATGGGAAGAGAGCCAGGGAACCTCAGAGTCCCAGCCACCCAAGGTCAGAGGCACTGAGCCAGAGGACCCAGAGGAGAGCAGGCCCATGCCAGGAAGAAAAGCTGTTGCTGAAATGACAGACCAAGCATATGAAACAAGATGATCTTCAGGTCATGGTAACTGAGAAAGAAGAATAGACTGATCCAAATTGAGAAGCAGATTAAGATGTTGGAATTGGTATCAGGACAAATACGACTGGGCAGGAAATGGAGTCACCTACAGCCGCGCCATGCTTAACTTACAGTAGCCTTTCTTATGAGTTGCAATATTACATCCTAGTTTTTTTTTTTTTCCCAGAAGTAACATCGTGAGTATCACTGATCTCTCTTATCATAACCAACCCAAAATAGAAAACCCTTCCTCACCCACAGACATACCTTTTATGATCTTGGTTGACATAATTTGCTTTCTCAGAGAGTTTTAGTTTTTTCATAAATCTTTGATAAATTATTTTATCAATAAAAATTTCTCATTAAATAATTTCCCTGGTTGAATTCTAATTCCTTCTTTGGTGATTAAAATTGGTAGTAAAAATGAATGACTTTAGTAGTTTGTCTGTCCTGCCCAAGGCTATGTGAGAGGGAAAGGATATCCCTTCATAGGTTACACGTTAGTGAGCTGGAAACAGTTAAAGCCGAACACCAGGCAAGGACAGCCGAGATGTTTCACTCGTGACACACAAGGAGCATCGCAGTTTAACCTTCATCTGCAAACTGTGTCTCTGCCAGAGGCACTCAGTTCTCTCACTGCCCCGCATCAGGATGCAGACACATTGCCGAGTGAGATACAATGCACGGGGCAGAAAAGAAAAGTGTAGGCAACGTTTTGCAGAAAGACGTATCTGAATGCAGAGATCAGCCACTCCCCACTGCTGGCAGGAAGGCCAGGCTTTTCAGAAAATCACATTAGAAGTTCCAGCAGTGGATGGAACCCGGCCAGTACACACAATGGTGGGGAGCTGGGGGAAGCTTTGTAATTAAAGGCTGAACTCTGAATACTTGCAAGCGGACTAAGAACCCTCTGCTGTTGTCAACAAGGGCTGATTTTTTTAACTGGACCTAGTAAGACACGAATACGTGTGGGAAATAAAGGAAGTCAGTGGATTGCAGCCGTCAGGTTAAGAATGAAGACGACAGTCTGAATGGTACTTAGAGAGATCACAAGCTCCCTAGCATGAAGTGACTACAGAGGAGCATCACTGGGTGTTCTTCCCAAGATGATGTATAGATAGTTACACTGAAATTGACTGCCTAGTAAATTGCAGTTGGCTCTTGTCTTTTGTGTCAGTTCAGTTCTTCTCTATGGAGTCTTTTCATGGTCTTTATAAAGTCCAGAATTTATAAAGAACTCTTCAAAGCTAACAGTTACCTGTTAGTATCTGAACCAGATGCTGACGATTACTATCAATATTCTAGAACAACCAAACCAAATAAGCAAGTCGATCTTTACTTAAATAAAATATATTTCAAACAAAATATATACACATTACACCAGGAAGATGTAGTACCATCTCTATCGCAGCAGTCCCTAATGGAATTATAATCCCAAATTTCCCATCTTCACCACAACAAAGCTAATTTTCTGTAAGCTGAAAATCTGCATAGAGAATGCTAATTTTTTTTTTTACTAAATCAAAATTTGGCAGCAACTAAACAATATTTTGAAGGAACTAGTAAAGTTCAACTCCTTGAAGACATTCTTTCCTTCAATTTATGTAGATTGAAAGCCTTCCATCTTCTAGATACTATGATAAGTGTTAGACATCACATAGCAAAATCATGGAGTTCGCACTCCAGGATGAGAAAAAGATATCACACCAATAATCCTACCAATGATTAATTCCCTGAAGGAAAGGATAAAATGAACATGTGTAACAAAAAAACCTGACCTAGTTGAGAAGATTTATAGGAAGAAGTGAAAAGCTTTTGCTAAAAGTGAAAACAATGAGAAG
>SJYA01001316.1:3837796-3893157 GCA_006410615.1 Neotragus moschatus | reverse complement strand
TAATTTACCAGAAAAAAGGTTTCTTACCACCTTCATGCAAGTGAATGGTACAAAGATGATGAAGTGTGTGCCTTCCTGGATATTTGGCTTCAGTCTAAGGATTTTGATGCCTCACAAGATGACAAGGATACAATTCAGAGGAGCAAAGCCAGGGCCCTATTGCCATATAGCCATTCCACCATTAACACACTGGACTTAGACACCAGTCAGCCCTCTTGATGGAAGGCTTTCCCCAAGGCCATAGTAGAGAAGTCTCTCTTGGCCCCAGAGAACTAACCAGATAGCCATGATTCAGGGAGTCCCCTGGGCTTTGGCTACTAAAGGAATCACCAGCCAGGTCAGTGGAGAGCTTATCTCCTAAGACAGAATGAGAAGACTTTGTTACAAGGTTGCTGACCCACCTAAACAAAACACAAGAGACCCCTGACTGCTCAATCTATTATAGTTGAGCTGGCAAGGGAAAGTTCTAGACATTCATTTATA
The DNA here is from genome assembly GCA_006410615.1 of Neotragus moschatus. NCBI lineage: Eukaryota > Metazoa > Chordata > Mammalia > Artiodactyla > Bovidae > Neotragus > Neotragus moschatus. The sequence continues at coordinate 3,892,674 of SJYA01001316.1, read as the reverse complement.
GCAAAGATTTGGTGACACATCCCTTCTTTAAGCACACGTTATCCCTAAGGCCAACCTGGCTCTTATCTCTCTGATTTTGACTTGTTTACTCCTTGTCTGTCTAACAGACCTGTGATAAACTGATAAACTGACAAACTGGCTTACAAGTCTCATATATCCCCCTTATACACACACACACACACACACACACATACCAATGAGGAATCCCACCCCTGTTTCTTATCCTACCCACATGGCCAAGCCCTAGCCTGGCCTTCTGTTTCTGGTGATTCAAAATGGATTTTGGATGACTAATCTAATCAGAGTCCAATCTCAGTGAAGTAGTCTATCCCAGTTTGAAACACTGACTCTATTTTGGTTCTGAGTAGAAGTCTAATAAAGTATCTCTGGAGCCATTGATAGCCAGCCATCCTCTAAGGGAAGAAAAGTGATTTCATCTTTCTACATAAAATATACTTCTCCTAAACTAAGAACATATTAGCATGTACCTCCAGGGACAGCATAAAGTTTCTATAAAAGATCTCTTGAGTGAAGGGAATGATGATTATATACCAAAAGATGAGATAGGATTGCATCCTAGAATCTCTGAAGTAAGATCTCAAGTCTAAAATAGGAAATTTCAACTATAACTCATTCCTCAGGTTCTCAAGGCAAGGAAAGAGGAATTTTTAAATATTTTTAAATGTGATGAAAAATAATTCACAGTCTTCTCCTAGCTGTATGTCAGAATAGCTGAATCTAATATGCCAACTCAGTGAACTGAGAAATTCACAAATCCTTTCTTTAGGCGGTAACATTAAAATTTCATTTTAAGACTTAAAAAAAAAATCAAAGATAATTAAAACAGTGTTTTATAGTTTGCAGTCACCACTTGCTATGGGAAGAGAGCCAGGGAACCTCAGAGTCCCAGCCACCCAAGGTCAGAGGCACTGAGCCAGAGGACCCAGAGGAGAGCAGGCCCATGCCAGGAAGAAAAGCTGTTGCTGAAATGACAGACCAAGCATATGAAACAAGATGATCTTCAGGTCATGGTAACTGAGAAAGAAGAATAGACTGATCCAAATTGAGAAGCAGATTAAGATGTTGGAATTGGTATCAGGACAAATACGACTGGGCAGGAAATGGAGTCACCTACAGCCGCGCCATGCTTAACTTACAGTAGCCTTTCTTATGAGTTGCAATATTACATCCTAGTTTTTTTTTTTTTCCCAGAAGTAACATCGTGAGTATCACTGATCTCTCTTATCATAACCAACCCAAAATAGAAAACCCTTCCTCACCCACAGACATACCTTTTATGATCTTGGTTGACATAATTTGCTTTCTCAGAGAGTTTTAGTTTTTTCATAAATCTTTGATAAATTATTTTATCAATAAAAATTTCTCATTAAATAATTTCCCTGGTTGAATTCTAATTCCTTCTTTGGTGATTAAAATTGGTAGTAAAAATGAATGACTTTAGTAGTTTGTCTGTCCTGCCCAAGGCTATGTGAGAGGGAAAGGATATCCCTTCATAGGTTACACGTTAGTGAGCTGGAAACAGTTAAAGCCGAACACCAGGCAAGGACAGCTGAGATGTTTCACTCGTGACACACAAGGAGCATCGCAGTTTAACCTTCATCTGCAAACTGTGTCTCTGCCAGAGGCACTCAGTTCTCTCACTGCCCCGCATCAGGATGCAGACACATTGCCGAGTGAGATACAATGCACGGGGCAGAAAAGAAAAGTGTAGGCAACGTTTTGCAGAAAGACGTATCTGAATGCAGAGATCAGCCACTCCCCACTGCTGGCAGGAAGGCCAGGCTTTTCAGAAAATCACATTAGAAGTTCCAGCAGTGGATGGAACCCGGCCAGTACACACAATGGTGGGGAGCTGGGGGAAGCTTTGTAATTAAAGGCTGAACTCTGAATACTTGCAAGCGGACTAAGAACCCTCTGCTGTTGTCAACAAGGGCTGATTTTTTTAACTGGACCTAGTAAGACACGAATACGTGTGGGAAATAAAGGAAGTCAGTGGATTGCAGCCGTCAGGTTAAGAATGAAGACGACAGTCTGAATGGTACTTAGAGAGATCACAAGCTCCCTAGCATGAAGTGACTACAGAGGAGCATCACTGGGTGTTCTTCCCAAGATGATGTATAGATAGTTACACTGAAATTGACTGCCTAGTAAATTGCAGTTGGCTCTTGTCTTTTGTGTCAGTTCAGTTCTTCTCTATGGAGTCTTTTCATGGTCTTTATAAAGTCCAGAATTTATAAAGAACTCTTCAAAGCTAACAGTTACCTGTTAGTATCTGAACCAGATGCTGACGATTACTATCAATATTCTAGAACAACCAAACCAAATAAGCAAGTCGATCTTTACTTAAATAAAATATATTTCAAACAAAATATATACACATTACACCAGGAAGATGTAGTACCATCTCTATCGCAGCAGTCCCTAATGGAATTATAATCCCAAATTTCCCATCTTCACCACAACAAAGCTAATTTTCTGTAAGCTGAAAATCTGCATAGAGAATGCTAATTTTTTTTTTTACTAAATCAAAATTTGGCAGCAACTAAACAATATTTTGAAGGAACTAGTAAAGTTCAACTCCTTGAAGACATTCTTTCCTTCAATTTATGTAGATTGAAAGCCTTCCATCTTCTAGATACTATGATAAGTGTTAGACATCACATAGCAAAATCATGGAGTTCGCACTCCAGGATGAGAAAAAGATATCACACCAATAATCCTACCAATGATTAATTCCCTGAAGGAAAGGATAAAATGAACATGTGTAACAAAAAAACCTGACCTAGTTGAGAAGATTTATAGGAAGAAGTGAAAAGCTTTTGCTAAAAGTGAAAACAATGAGAAGTTTGGGGGGTAGAGATGGGGAAGATAAAACACGTCAGGCAGAGAGACCAGCTAGTATCCTTCATTGCTTCACTGAAAGCAAAGTTCATCTGAGAACTTAAAAGCCAGTGTGACTGGTGTAATGAAGACAGGTCCAAGGAATTGGAGCTCCATAAACAAAGGTAAGAAAGTTGGAAGGAGAGTCCTAGAGGTGGATACAAATCGCCTCTGCAGAGTCTTAAATGCCACACTAAGGAACTGGATCTTCAACCTAAGAGAATACAGAGGCCGCTGCAGATTTTAGCAAGAGTCAAGTAATACATTTGTGTGCCTTGTTGTTGCTTTGTTGCACACATAGAGAGTGCTCAGTATATACGCATTGAATAAATTCCAGCAAGTTGTCTTCCCCACAAAGTATCACAGAGAACTGTTACTATGTTTTCCTAAATTAAACTGCTTATCAGAATCGTAACTCAGAAACGTCCCTGGAAAGAGGCTTTCTGAAATTTATATTCAAACGGTGCCAAGAGTGTCATTATTACCACCTTATCATGTGCATACTGCATCCAGGGATACTGTCTTTAAAACAGATACAAAACTTATCTCAGTAACAGTCATACTGATGAAAATATTTTGGAAGCATCCATGAAAGTAAATGAAATGTTCATTACTATTTACTTCTCTACTGCGGGGGAAGCTCAATTTAGAATGAGAAGAGGTGATACAAGAGCCTTAGAAACATCGAGATGCCCTGACTTGCCTGCACACCAACAGCACAGTGGGTTGCTGTGTCTCCTCCTTCAGCCCTGCCTTTACAGATACCTGGTGCCTCCAGCAACTTCACATCTGGGAACTAGGGCAGGAATCAGTCTTCTCCTTGGCTCTCCCTGCAGCCTAAGTTATAGGCTTCCTCAGTTCTGCTAAATCAATGATCACTTGTCCAACTATTTCCATTTTGTAAAATCAGTTGACCTCTTTCATTCGTTATTGTCTCTTTAGCCATTCTTTTTGTCCTGTAGGTTTACATATTTTGTGTCCTTTTTCTGTTATATTAATGATGTTTGAGGGAGGTATCTGTGTGTTCAATCTGAAACAGTTAACTGGAACTTTTTTATTGTTCTAATTTGCATTTCCTGGTTGAATTTGTTTTTCATCTTTACGGATCGTTTTTACTACTCCTTCATGAACTACCTGCTCTTATCTTTTAGCTGTTTTTCTATCAGGAACTAGACATTTTCTTATCGAGTTTAGTAATTCCTTTATATATTATGTCTATTAACTCACTGTGTGTAAAACTTGTTGCAAACACTTTTTCCAGTTTATCATTTACTTTTAACTTCTATGATTTTTTGTATGTGAAAAATGTTCTTTCAGTTTTTATGTACTATTGTTTGTGGAACTCTTTTATTATTAAAATTACTGTTAATTTAACATTTTAAATTATTTCATTATTTCATCTTCCAGTGATTTTATGCATAGAATGCTTACTTAGCCTGATGTCAGTAAAACACTTACTTACATCACTTTTTAGATATGTTTATAATTTCCCATTTTTATATTTAACTTTTAATTCATCTGTAATTTATCCTGTCATATAGGACAAGGGAAGATTTAAGGAATTAATTGAGAAATATAGCACATATACATAAAACATAGACATAGATTATGAATAAGTTAACAGATCCTTTAAAAACAAACACTCATCCTACCGCAATGTGAATTCTTGTCTAATGATCTAACTTTTGGGAGAATTAAAACTAAAATAATTCATACTGGAAATGGTCTAGGAAGCATAACCTCAGATGGGTTTCTGGAACTGGATCACTCCATGGCCAGATAGCAGCTAAGGGTGTATTGTTAACGATGAGTGGGCTGCGGTGGCCCCTGGCATGCTGTAGGGTCACAGATGCAGGAAGAAGAGGAGACACGGAGCTTGTGCAATATCTCTACCATGTGAGAGATGGTAACGGTGATTGCAGTGAAAGACTGCAGTATGCCGGGTGAAGTACCACAGACACACCACTGCAGGAAAATGGTGGGCTCAAGTCAGCCAGCCATCACCTCAGGACAAATGCAAAACCCAGAAAACTCTGACAGCCACACGTAATGCCAGTACAGGCTGAGAATTAGACCTTATTATAAGAGCAGCCGAATCGCAGAGTATTGTTACTACACAGCCGTGGCAAATTGACTATGCCAAACTTGAGACCCCGAGAGAGAAGTAAGAAACTGAGGATGAAAAGCAGATATATGGAACCCTTTATGTTCTACTGAACCATCTAGGTCTCCTCAAGTGACCCACTTTATTTTACTCAAGAATAGTCAACTCCCCTTGCCTGAGGACCATTCAGAGACCTCACATGAGTAAGATGACTCACCAGATAATACTTGCCTTCATCAAAATTGGCTCCAACTTTCTTATAGTTTGTAGGCATAAAGTTAGGGTCAAGTCTCAGCATGGCCCACTTGCAGAAGTACTGTTCTTATTTTGGAAGCAAAGGAACTACACCAGAAGTTCTGCAATACTGAGGGGAATTCCCATAACTCAGGATTTTATATCCTAAAGGTCCAAATATTATGCTGATATGGATTTCTTAAGCTTGGAAGAAACACTGACCTACAGTAAATAAGGTGGAAGTGCCAGAACAGCTTCATCACAGTTTTAGAAAAGGGGGGAAAGTCTTATAAAAGAGGGATACACTTGAATGGATTTAATGCTTAAGACCAGAGAATTCATTAGCTACTGTTTCTCAGGAAAGCCAAGGAAGAAACTCTCTTCACTAAATCAAAAATGAACGTGTTGACAACACAGTTCACAGGGAGATGAGTAAGACTACAATATTTATTGAGACTGTGAAATCTGGTTTAAGGCAGGTCTTTCCATGCTGGGACAGGGGTGGAGGTTGACTAGGGTTAGGGAAGGGTCATGAAGTAATAATTTAGAGTGAACAAAGAAAAATGAGAGTTTCGAGGTGAGGAGCTCAGTCTTAGGGTGCACACTGTCAGTTGATGCTTCCTATTGAAGCTATGAGGCTATGAAGCTGGTGGGTCCTGCAGGAAGCTCCTGGAATAAGCAATAAAGTCAATTTGTTTGTTTTAAACAAAAAGGAAGTGCTAAGGTAGGGATAGTATCATTGTTAAGAAAAAGCAGTGAATCTGTCCTTTTCTAGCTGGGATATACACTCAGGAAATCTGCCATGGAATAAGCTCATCGGGGTTGACAAAATGATTCCAGAAGAGCAGAGGCCAGATGGTGCCATTTAACCATCAATGTCAAGGTGGGTGTAATTCCTACACCAGGAAGTTAAGCCAGAATGAAAATCAGGGACCCTGACCCCAGGGATCTGTGGCAATAGCTGACAGACCACAGTGTTTCCAGAGACACAATAGAGGCATAGTGCGCTAGGATGAACAGTGGTCCCTCCCAAGGTGTCCACATCCTAACTTCCAGGAACCTGTGAATGTATTACCTCACATGGCAAAAGGGACTTGCAATGTGATTGAACTAAGAATCTCAGGATGGGGAGACTATGCTGGAGTGTCTGGGTGTGCCCAGATTAATAACAATGTTCTTTGAGGTGAAGGAGGCAGGAGTCAGACTCAAATAAGGAGATGTGGCAACAGGAGCAGAGGTCAGAGAGGAAGAGGTTTAAAGATGCTATAATGCCAGCTCTGAAGGCCAAGTGAAAGGCTCTGAAAGCACACTCCCTCCAAGATACTAAATCAGAAAAATGCCACGCATGGGATGGAATCACGGTTTGAGTATCACTCTCGGAGGTGTGTACCACCAGATGGAAGAGCAGCGGTCTCCACCGTGTCCCTACTTCATCGGTCACTCTGACATCTACAAAAATCCGATGAATCACAGTAGATGATAACAGACTACTGTGAACCTAACTGAGGGGAAGCCCCATCTCAGCCACCTGGCAACTGTTGCACTTATCATGCAGCTATTCATCGGGAAGATTTAGCAGCAAGGGTGATAAGTAGCAGTTCACACTCACCTGGAATGAATAATAGTACATTCGTTTTTGGTTTTTTTTTAACCTAAGTAAGTGGCTTTATTTTTTTTAATATAAATTTATTTATTTTAATTGGAGGCTAATTACGTTACCATATTGTATTGGTTTTGCCNTGTATACAGCTTGTTCATCTTTGGCTGCAAAGATTATAATCAATTATATTAATTATATGAGTACTTCATAATACATGAAAAATCAGGAAGCACATAATATCATGTGTTACTCTGAAAGATGCTATGATTGATGAATAGGTTCCAATGGTGACAGACTGATACATCCATTGTCAAATTCCCCCAACAAACTTTGATCTAATTGTTTCATTCATTGATATTGATTACTTAAATAAAAATTTTCATTAGGGGTTGTGAAATGATGAATTTTCTAAGTCTTTTATTTCTTCTATCCTTATTAGATGGAATTAGTTTGAAAAGAAATTTTCCTCATGAACTAAGGTAATACCATCTGATTACTCTGAAATGCCATTCACATAAGAATGATAAGATTTGCTTAATTCTTCCTCATAATTGCTATAAACAATGGTGAAAACAATACTTCTGGGGGCTATGGGAATTCCTTTGGTTGCTTGCTTGATTTTTCTTTTTTTCTTCTTTTTTTAATGTTTGTAACCTGATCACAACACTGCCTAGGAGAATTTGTAAAGATTTAAAATTTTTACTTTAAATAACCTGTAGAAGAATACATTTCAAATTAATATTCAATTTGGGGCACATCTTGAGATATATTTTTTGACTTTTAATGAGTTGAATAGTCATTAAAACTTGAGAATTCATAAACCCATTGAATACATACTCTACTGTAGCTGGGCAGAACAACATTTCACTTAAAGTTTCAGCAATAACTACAGGCCTGAGCACTTGTATAATGCTTGGCTAGACATGCATTGGTAACTCTAGACACACAAAGAACAAATTAAATATGCCTATTTGGTGTGTTTACTTTTTATTCAAGAGAATGTCAAACTATAGAAAAGTTGAAAGCATAATGCAAGGAACCTTTTTAACTAAACTATTTGAGAATAAGCTGAATATTTTAGTGAGTAGTCCCTGAAAAGGAGAACGTTCTCTTCTCTTATATAACCACAATAAAGCCATCAAAATCAGGAAATTAACATTGCTACCATCCCTGGAATTAGTTCATTTTTCCAAGAACCCTGGTCTGTTTAGTAGGCAATTTATTTGGAAAGTAAAATTTGACAGCTAGATATGCTCATTGCTGATCCCAAGCCCTGAGAATGAAAAGAACTAGGGAATATATATATATATATATATATGAATGCACATACACTCCACATTTATATCTATTCTATTCCTGTATCATCTATTTATACATATTGAAAACCATAAATTCAAAGCAAAATCTCCGATTCAAATTCAACACTACAGCTTTGTCCATTTCCATATTTTTCTCTGACAGTGAGAAACCTTACTCCTATTTTCCTGAAATGCTTACTTTTTTTTTTATTAGTCATTCTGTATTTAGCTAATCAGGCTTCCCAGGTGGCTCCATGACAAAGAACCCACCTGCCAATGCAGAAGCTGAAGGAGACTTGCGTTTGATCCCTAGGTGGGGAAGAGCCCCTGGCAGAGGAAATGGCAACCCACTCCAGTATTCTTGCCTGGAGAATCCAATGGACAGAGAAGCCTGGTGGGCTACAGTCCATTGGGTTGCAAAGAGTTGGATACGACTGAGCAGACACACATATTTAACTAATCAAACTGTCCAGCACAGAAAAGCCCTCCTCTTCCTGCTTAAACTGCCATAGGCAATACTCAGCTGCTTCCGCCACTCACTATCCAGCCCCTACAGACACTTACATTAGGTAATGTTTGACATCCCAAGACTGAAAGCCTCTGCAAAGGTACCCAGTTCATGAAACTCAGGCTCCAATCTCATGCCCTAGGCCTCGTGTTCTCACCTCCAACCCAGACGTCTAGACTTCTCTGCCTACCNCTGCCATAGGCAATACTCAGCTGCTTCCGCCACTCACTATCCAGCCCCTACAGACACTTACATTAGGTAATGTTTGACATCCCAAGACTGAAAGCCTCTGCAAAGGTACCCAGTTCATGAAACTCAGGCTCCAATCTCATGCCCTAGGCCTCGTGTTCTCACCTCCAACCCAGACGTCTAGACTTCTCTGCCTACCTGATGGAAAAGAAGGAAAGCAACTGTGGGGGGTGAGGGAGAGAAGTGAAGAAAAAGAGCCTCCTCTTCATTCTCAGAGCAAAAGAAACCGTATTTCACCATAAACTACACACACACACACACTCTCTCTCTCCCCCCTCTGTCCCCCCCCTCCATAAAGCTACAGAAGATAGATGATAGATGAATCGATATATCTATCCATCCATCACTCTAAGTCTAGTCTAGTCTTGGAGATTCTTCTGTCCAGGGAGTTCTAAGTGGCAGGTTAGATCAAGTCCCTGTGAACACTACAGAGAACAACTTTCAGCCATTTCTCGGCACTGCAAAACCATGTTCCAAGGACCATTCGCTGCCGGCGTTTCTCTTTAGCATCTTTTCCAGAGGAGGAAAATCCTTTACGGAGGACAGCCACCGCCAAAGTGGAAAACAGCACTAGCAAGAGCTGGCTGCGTCCCACTCGCTTGAGGAAGGTAAGGTGCAGAAGAGAGTGGAGCAGGGTTGGGCGCCAGCATGGGCATGCCCGGGGCCGGGGCGTTTCTGATTGGCTTTTTGGCATGATTACCCGAGGCCCCAGCTGCAGGCGCGGAGGGAGGGTGACATTCACCTGGGAGACAGCTCCGAGCTTCGCCCAGGACCTCCCGGGTTTCAGCGCTCCGCCAGGCGGCGGCCGCGGCTGGGGTTGGGCGTTGGGGAGAGCACACCCTAACTGATCTGGGGTGCAGTGACTTAGGCTGTGGTTTCTAGGTGTTTGCCAGAGAAGCCTCGCGCCGTATTAAACTTGAGGCTCCTGAGTCAGGTCAGATCACTCCAGGCTTCTTTACCGTGAGGGTTCCGAATTACCCGGAACGCGAGACCCTGTTCTTTCTCCAGCCCCCTCCCCGCCTTGCTCCGCATTTAATATGAAGTCCTACTGTGGGTGTGGAAACGACACAATATCCCTTCCCTAAAACTACTTTGAGGAGAGTTTTCTGCAGATTACCATCCTATCTGGTCTCAGGGTGCTGGGAAAGGAGAACCGAGAGGATTTGGGGTGGGGTGAGGATTTCGGAGTTTGGTACATTCTATAACTGTACCAGAGCTTTACTTTCCATTAAGAAAGAGACTACATAATGTCGATCTGGAGCGAGAGGTGAAAAATGAACAACATATTCGGAGACAATATTTTTTTAAAAATCCAACTGATTTTAAATGGTGAACGTCATTTAGCAATTAATGAAATATTTATACCTAGATACATGTATGTATTACATGCATAGATATGCATGTATACATATGCCATATGGGCACAAACAGTGCGAACTGCGATCCCAGCGTGAAGAAGCAAAGAGCAAACGAACTTCTCTCCTGTCCGCGAGGGCCCTCCTTGCCCCAGGCGCGTCTAGCCTCGACCCGGGACGCTCACCTGACCGGTGGCTGAGCACTTCTGAGCGGAGTCTGCTCGGGCTCCAGCCAAGAGTTCGCTCCGCAAATGCCTCACGCACCCCAGCCCCTGGCGGGGTGACACAACACTGGAGTCAAATTACAACCCGCAATTAACACATGAATCTACAAACTTAACAGAGGAGGGGGAAGAAAACAAAAACAAAAACCTGGAGCCGCCGCCCAAGCACTCCACTAGCAGGAACTTTTCTCGCAGTGTAAAAACTCTTTGATTGGCTGCTCGCACGCGCCTGCCCGCTCAGCCATTGGCTGAGGAGACACGCGACCGGCGCGAGGAGGGGGCTGGGAGAGGAGCGGGGGGAGACACACTGGCGCGTGCCGCTTTTTAAAGGGGCGCAGCGCCTTCAGCAACCAGAGAAGCTTGGTTGCACGCGACCTGGTGTGTGATCTCGCTGGGTGGGGGAGGGTCGAGGAGGAAAAAAACAAAAAAACTAAGACATTAGAGTAGAGACCCAGGAAGGGATTTTTGGTTGAGCTTGTTTGCCAGTGCCTCCTCCGACCCTGAGCCTCCGAGCCTCTACAGTGCAATGTCCCGCCTGCTGCATGCAGAAGACTGGGCTGAGGTGAAAGAGTTGGGGGACCACCATCGCCATCCCCAGCCGCACCACCTCCCGCAGCCTCCGCCACCCCAGCCTCCTGCGACCCTGCAGGCGAGAGAGCATCCGGTCTACCCGGCGGAGCTGTCCCTCCTGGACAGCACTGACCCACGCGCCTGGCTGGCTCCCACTTTGCAGGGCATCTGCACGGCACGCGCCGCCCAGTACTTGCTCCATTCCCCAGAGCTGGGTGCCTCCGAGGCCGCCGCGCCCCGGGACGAGGCAGACGCCCGAGGGGAGCTGGTGAGAAGGAGCGGCGGCAGTGGCAGCAGCAAGAGCCCGGGACCGGTAAAAGTGCGGGAACAACTGTGCAAGCTGAAAGGCGGGGTGGTGGTAGAGGAGCTGGGCTGCAGCCGCCAGCGCGCCCCTTCCAGCAAACAGGTGAACGGGGTGCAGAAGCAAAGGCGGCTGGCGGCCAACGCCAGGGAGCGACGCAGGATGCACGGGCTGAATCACGCCTTCGACCAGCTTCGCAATGTTATCCCGTCCTTCAACAACGACAAGAAGCTGTCCAAGTACGAGACCCTGCAGATGGCCCAGATCTACATCAACGCCTTGTCCGAGCTGCTTCAAACTCCCAGCAGCGGAGACCAGCCGCCGCCGCCACCAGCATCTTGCAAGAGCGACCACCACCACCATCGCGCCGCCGCCCCCTACGAAGCAGGCGTGGGCACTGCGACTGCAGCGGGGACGCCGCCAGCCTCGGGAGGGGCTCAGCGACCGACCCCTCCCGGCGGCTGCCGGACTCGCTTTTCGGCCCCGGCCTCCGCTGGCGGTTACTCGGTGCAGCTGGAAGCTCTGCACTTCTCGACTTTCGAGGACAGCGCCCTGACGGCGATGATGGCGCAAAAGAACTTGTCGCCTTCGCTGCCTGGGGGCATCCTGCAGCCAGTGCAGGAGGAAAGTAGCAAAACTTCCCCCCGATCCCACAGAAGCGACGGGGAGTTTTCCCCCCATTCCCATTACAGTGACTCGGATGAGGCAAGTTAGGAAGGTGTCCAAAACCCGGAAAACTGAGACAGAAACAAAACCACCCTTTTCCAGTGCGCGGAGAGTCCCGCGGTAAAAGATCCCCGCACCCTTTTAATTTTTGCTAAGTGATGGTCGTTGTTTAGCAACGACTTGGCTTCAGATGGCAGCTACATTTGATGGTTTGCAAAAGCCGCCGCTGTCCCAAACTTCCTATCGTCCGTATTGTTCGGTGAATGCTTGCTGTTAAAAGTTGTGTTCTGTTCTCCCACATTCTGCTCCTCCTGTAGATAGATAAGGTTTAAATATATGTACTCATACATAGCAACATTATTCTAGTTCTCTGCTGCCAATACGCTGCTAAAACATCGAATCTACTTCTCTGTCGCTGGTTTGTGTTTATTTTATGCCCTGGGCATCCATCCTTGTGTGTTGCGCGCACTCGCGTGTGGCAGAGTGAGTATTCCGAAGTTGTCTCCCAAAATTCATTGTGAAACGCAAAGTTAATGCTTCCAAGGTGAATAAGTTTTGACTACGGAATTGTTGGAAAACAATGAACTTTGAGGTTTATATATTGCATAAGCATACCCAGTATATATATCGGACCTCGAGAACCTTGGCGTCTTTTCGGAAACTTGGCGCACGCACTTTATCAGCCGCCACTACTGCGGCTCTGGGACAAACTCAACTGCCAATTGCAGACCAGTTTTGTTTTTGTTTTTTTAAAATACGGCCACTTATGATCCTTATGCTCTTTACAAATGTTTGTTTTTAAAAAATAAATAACCTACATCCAGTAGTGTCAAAAGCATTTGGTCAATTTTATTTTGCTTTAATATCAGAAGACATATTTATTATTGAGTGTTTGCTACCATTTCTACTTATCTTGATTCATTTTTTTTACGTTTTTCTACTCGAGATCATTTTATTTTAATTTAGCAAAACCAACTGCCATTGTTTTATGTATTCCTTTTGCAAAATGATAAAAATAAACATGAAAATAACTTTTACTTGTCAGTTATTTATTTCATTCTAATATAAGCATAAAGACAGTTTAAAATGACCTTGAATGTTTGAACTGTCTTCTATTAAATGCACGTTTATGGGAACCACGAGTTTTGAAAAAAATTCCGTTATAAACCTTGTAGCATCAAGTAGTACCAGAAATCCAATATAGAAAAGCGATTGGGTCAATAATTAAATGGTGAGATAAAACCTTTCCCAAATTTTCAATACAATTTTGCCTCTAGAAACTTCCCAGGATCTTTCTGTGCTCCTTATTCCCATCCCAACAACCATTGCAAAGAGTCTGAAGTCTCCTAGGATCTAGCCAGTAGTGAACTTTACCAGGATCAGCTATTTCACTTCTTAAAAACTTTAGCCAGGTTGAAAGCTTTCCCCTCCGCCCCGAAGTTCAAATACACAGCAAAGCTTTCCCTCCTTCCTCCTTCCTGCTCTCTCATTCTCTCTTCTTTGTGGGGGGCAGGGGCAGGCTGGGGGGAAGTGGGGAAGCCAGAGAGGAAAAGAGAACAATGGAAAAGAACTTGACGGGAAAGGAGTATTAGGGGCCATTGATTCAAAAAACAGAAACCTGCAGTCATCCTAGGAAATGGTTGTGCTACACTTTTTTGTTTCCAAACTATTCTACTTCTTCCAGTGAAGATGATATTTGCTTTAATCTTGTCCTTCTAAATTAATGCCTATGTTGAAAATATTTAACTACATTTTTCAGTCAGTGACAGAAACAGTGCACTCACTCTCATCTCACCATTCTCAGGAAAAATACATCCTGGGTCTCAGGATCATAGATTTAGAAAAAGCTAATATGAAGTATGTGTGTGTAGAAAGCAGACTTTTAAAAATGTTTTTGGCAAACGTGGAGAGTAAAACTATTTATTAAAGACTGGGTGAATTTCCACTGGCTAAACTCCACTGGATTGGAGAGGTTGATTTTAAGCCAAATCCTTTGTATTTTGTGTCTACATTGAGATAAATTGTGACAACAGGGAAGCGGGCTGGAGGAAGGGGAAAAGTGAGAGAAGGTTAGTTTAATTGCTCCTGAATATCTCTTCTTCCCACCAGCACCGTGGAAAAAGGAGAGCACCACAAACTGGGTTTGCAGAAAAAGGAATGCGCACGAGGGAACAAAGTTCTGGTCTTGAGTAGGGAATTGAGGAACAAACTATTAACTGACCACCTAGGGATCCATGGCTTTCACCTGAAGCTGACAAGCAAGGGAAGCCAAAGACTCGCCAGCTCTCAGAGAAAGTGGTGGCTCGTGACACTTTGCAGAGGCAGAAACAATGCACCTGACCCTTAGATAACCTTTTGCACCCAATGAGTTTGCTGTGCTCCCTGATAAACATCAGGAATCTTCGGACTGTTGAATAAATCAAGCGATTGTTTCTAACACATTTCTATTTCGTTCTCAATCAGCAGACTCAACAGGCATAGACAGACAGCAAACTTGCAGGATGAATATACACCGATTTTTATAGTTATTTGGCTTGGTTTGTTTGCACGCAGGTGTGGATGGAGAGAGAAGAGGACCTAGAATTGTTTTATCCTTATGAATCAGTAGGGGAAGGACAAGACTAAGAAAAAATAAAGCTGTGGGTTTTTTTCTCAAAGAAAACAGTATGTATTTCATTTTCCACAGCTATTTATGCTTCTTTTGTGTTAACCAGAGTTAAAAAACTCTTAAAGGTTATTTCTTTTCTTCTTATGGACTCCTAGAAATTTCAACGGAAATGACACCAGGAACATCTTCCTCCACATCGTTTATAAATGAGGAAACTATTGTCCCTGACTTGTCCCAAAATTACATAGCTAGATAATGTCAATATTCAGAACTGGAGCTTGCTACTCCCATCCGCTATGCCAATGTGCCCACAGACTTTCTCTAAGAAAATAGATGAATAGGCACTACGGCTGTGTAAATGTTCAGGGATCTCCACCTACTGCCCCTTGTACTACAAGGATAGTCAGATATTTATACTTTTAAATGTTAGTGGCATTATATATGAAGTGGAGAAAATGCCAGCTTCATGCAGTGGAGTCACTTTCCATTTCTTCTCTCGAGAACAGCCATACAGAATATCAGAGTGGAAATTCTATATCACACTGATTGAAAAGTGAGGATGAATTCTTTTGACCCATCAAGAGATGCATTAAAAAGCCAAATTACTTTGCAATAAATTAAGTGCTCAAAGTTAAAACGAGGACTTCAACCTCTTTTCTTTCCTTCATCCTATTTCTTTCTTTTAACACTGGCATTTCTTTGAAAGAGATGTCCAATCACATTTCCATTTTAAGGTTCTGCTATGGACTTTGCATAACAAACGTTTGGCAGCTCGCTCTCTTACACTCCATTAACAAGCTGTAACATATAGCTGCAGGTTGCTATAATCTCATTAATATTTTGGAAACTTGAATATTGAGTATTTCTGAGTGCTCATTCCCCATATGCCAGACCACTCCTGCCATGCTGACTGGTTCCTTTCTCTCCATTATTAGCAATTAGCTTCTACCTTCCAAAGTCAGATCCAAGTATCCAAGATACTAGCAAAGGAATCAACTATGTGTGCAAGTTAGACATGCTTAATATCACCCAAACAAACAAAGAGGCAGCATTTCTTAAAGAAATGAAGATAGATAAATCGGGTTAGTCTTTTGCGACGCTGCCTGTGCTTTCTAGAGTTTTATATGCTTTAAACAACTTGCTTTGTATTTTATCTTACGTTCTGTCTTCCACCCCACCACCACTTTTATTTGTGGAGTACTTTGGCTCACCACACTTTGTGAAACTTATTTGATTTCACAGAAAGCTGAAGAAGTTTCTTTTTGGCAACCGGCAAGTTTAAACACGACTCCAGGGTACTTTGCTAACTAGAGGTCCAGCTGGCCAGAAAAAATGTGGGATAGTTACTAATTTCCTTAATCTTAACTAAAGCAGGAGCAATGCTTTCCTTAGGCCTTTCTCTTGATTTTAGAGATTTAAACCTGAACCAAATAAGCAGTCTTTCATTAAAAGGATATCTTATAATTACTTCTCTCCTCTGTTCATTTGAAAGTTCAAGAAAGACATGATCAACTTCCGCTTGGCAGTTCCAGAGCCCACTTGGAGATGAAGACGAAAAGCAGCAAACCCATTTGGCAATGGCAAGCTAGATTTGTCAACTGCATTCTGGAAAAAACCAGCAAGTCCTGGTGAGAGTTAAACACGACCTCTCTTAGTTGAACCCACTGCAGTTGGTGTTGGGTGAAGGGGTGAGAGATGGGAGGTGGGGTAGCTATAAAAAAGGTGAAGTTTTCCTCTGTCTTTTTTGACATTGCTCTCACCAGCCACCCTCACCCCAGGCGGAGCAGAGTCCCCGAGAGAATCGCAGACCACGGAGCTCCCTCCGCTTCTGCTAGGCCACGAACCAGAAAAGGCCAACGGAGCGGAGAATGGGTTAAATTCTGGGACGCAGGGGAGAGTCAGGGGAGGAGAGAAGTCAGGGGGGAGATAAAGAAAAGGACAGGAACCAAGAAGCGTGGGGGTGGTTCGCCGTAATGTGAGTGTTTCTTAATTAGAGAACGGCTGACAATAGAGGGGCTGGCAGAGGCTCCTGGCCGCGGTGCCGAGCGTCTGGAGCGGAGCACGCGCTGTCAGCTGGTGAGCGCACTCTCCTTTCAGGCAGCTCCCCGGGGAGCAGCGCGGCCACATTTAACACCATCATCACCCCTCCCCGGCCTCCTCCACCCCGGCCTCCTCCGCGTCCACAGCCTTGCTCGGCCCCCCGCCGGCAGAACTCACAGAAGCGAGCGTCTCTCGCCGCCTCCCGCGCCAGGCCCGGGCCCCTCTCCTCCCCCAGCTTCGCAGCGGGAGCCGCCACTGCCCACTGCACCTCCCGGCAACCGGCCGGGCGAGAAAAGAGGCCGCGGGAAGGGAAAGCCAAGCAATGCCAAGGGGAGGGGAAGCTGGGAGGCGGCGGCGGCGGACGAGCTGCGGGGTCGTCCGCGAAGAGCTGGGCCAGGGACTGAGGCACCCGAAGCGGTGAAGCGGCGCCGCGCCGAGGGCCTCGCAGACGCGCTCCGCGACTGCCCGGCCCGGGCTTGCAGGGGAAGATGAGCTCCCCTTTTCTACTAAAAAATACAATTCTTCAGGCCTCCCTTATGCTTAAAACATCCTCTATTCAGTGGATATACGGATGCTGTTACAGTTCTTAGAGTTCAAGCTCTGATTGGAAAGAGCGCGGCCACTATCTCTCATAACCCAAGGCCCAGACGCAAATCTATGACTTCTTTCTTTCAGCGCCTTCAGAAAGACAGAACTGAGCACGGTGGTACCAAGATTTGAAGCCTCTCCCATTTCCTGTTTTCAGTCCCGCTTCCAAAACCAAGAGAGAAATAGAAGAGGTTTTGGCTGCCTGGTCTGCAGGAAGTCAGGCCCATGAGGCAAGTTCATGCCGTTCTCCAGGGAAACCAGAATATTCCTCCAAAGACATGAAAAACAAGATGCTCTCCAGTACAAGCTTTTGGTTTTGTTTTTAGCTTGAACAATTCTGTTAAAAGTGTTAGTCGTTCAGTCCTGTCCAACTCCTTGCGACCCCACAAACTGTAGTCCACCCGGCTCCTCTATGCATGGAATTCACCTGGCAAGAACACTAGAGTGGGTTGCCGTGCCCTCCTCCAGGGTATTGTTCTGATCCAGGATTGAACCTGTGTCTCCCACATTGCGTGCCCTCCTCCAGGGTATCGTTCTGATCCCAGGATTGAACCTGTGTCTCCCACATTGCACGCAGGTTCTTTACCATCTGAGCCACCAGGGAAGCCCCACTGAAGAGCTGAGTGATCTAATAAAGGAAATACTCTTCTGATGCGGGGTTCACCAGGCCCAGCTACTGTCAGGATGAGGCTGGAAGGTGTGAGCTAGGTCTTAGGTGGCTGTGCTGGGATTTCCCAAGACAACAGATGTAGTCGTTCTTCAGAGCCACTAGCCACCTATTTGTCTCTTTCAGAGGCCTTTCCTCACAATCCTTGTTGCCTTCCTGCCCCTACAAACACTTGGCCTTGGAATGTTGGTGGGGGAAGGACTAGGATTGGGAGGGGTCCTTAACCTAGGGGTGAGGTTAAATGCCACAAAACTAAGAGAGATCTGAAAACATAGGGCTATCTGTTGACCAGGAAGGTAGAAGTTCGGTTCTTTTCACTTTTGATAACAACAACCTAACAAAAATATACAGGATTTCTTTTCTTAAAATTTCTTATAACCCCAAAGACATTGATTTGGTAGGTCAAAGAAGAACTCCAGGAAGCTTCCTACAGCATTCCCAGCTGAGTCTGATCCAAATGGAGGCAAGGATCACACCATGAAAAGCACCAACCTACAGGAATCTATGGTAGACTTCTTATTGACATTGCCTATGGAAATGGGTAGAAAAGGATATTGGCTATAGTAACCCCCTTTTGCCTTCTTTTTAATAACATTCATTTTTCCAAGAAGAGAGGAGAAGACAGCTTAGATTCTTAAAGCCCATGAACCTGACTTCATTGTTGCTTTTAGCCTATGAGGCCATGACAGTATGCTCCAGGCCTTAGGTACTTCACCTCTAAAGCAATACCAGCTGTCTTTGGTGGCGTAAGGGCATCAGTCCAGGAGGTGCAAGAACTTTGCCCCCTGTCTCCGTTAGAGAAGCCAAAGTCATAACCAGTGAATGCTTGTGAAAAACAGGGAGCAAGAATCTTCTTAAGCTACACAAACTCTAAGAGAAATAGGGAGATAGAGTCAAGTTGTCATGATGCCTCTAAGGTCAGTATATGAAGTTGCATCACTCTGTAATAATTCAGTATGCGTTTAGAGGACCACTGACTTTGATGGAAGGGACACCCACCTATAACCCGAATGAAAAAGTAGTTGTTCTCTTGTGTTGATATTCCAAGAATAAAGAGAAAAGCAATTTTATTATTTAGCAGGCAATGACCTCATGAAGAGCGAGACTTCCTTTGGTGACTACCTCTCTTATTCTTTTCAAACTCTTGCCCCACTCTCTCTTATTCATATTCTCTCATCCTCTCCTCCTTTTATGCAATGAATGAGTACTTCCTGGGTGCTGATGGTAGAGTAGCACTGGGGTTCACCACCCTGAGAGAAACACACACACAAAATTGAGCCTCTGCCCTTTACAGAACTTAGAACTTGGTGGGACCTCAGAGTAAAACATGGAAAAGAAGCTTTGTGTAACTGCAGGTGAGTGTAGCATTCTTGCTTCAAATGGGTCACCCACCTTTGGAGCCTTATGTTAGCCATCAAACTATTTCATCCACAGTTACAAGGGTACCCTGCTCATAGCCTTCATTGTTTTCCTTCAAAAACAGTAGAGATTCTGAGTGGTTTGAAACCCTCAGTGCCAGTCTTCAACCACAATTCTAGTCTCTTCCTTTTGAACTGAGGACACCTTTATTTTGTTTCTTATGAAGTGGTTAGTGAGAGTGTAGTCATAAATTCATACCAGAAGAAACTGAGGCTCTGAGACAGATTAAACGGTCTGCTGAAGGTAACTTGGCCTCAGCACTGTAGAGACCATGATCACAGGGGTCTCTGAGTGTAGGATCAGAGTTCTTCCTGCCACATTTCACCTGCCTCAAATGCATATTTTCAGCCAGTCACTTTATACCTGCTTCTCCTATTCTTGGTCAAAGTTGCTGGTGATGATAATAGAGATTCCTAAACTCATCNGTAACTTGGCCTCAGCACTGTAGAGACCATGATCACAGGGGTCTCTGAGTGTAGGATCAGAGTTCTTCCTGCCACATTTCACCTGCCTCAAATGCATATTTTCAGCCAGTCACTTTATACCTGCTTCTCCTATTCTTGGTCAAAGTTGCTGGTGATGATAATAGAGATTCCTAAACTCATCCACTTTACATTTGCTCCAGAGAGAGAATTTTCAGGAGATGATCATGGATCAGGCTCCAATATGAGGTGACAGATTTAAGAGATAACTGTTTAGAGTAATTTTTCATTTAGAATGCCAGCTTTGCTCCTCTGATTCAACTGATACTGGACACAAATGCTCTTATTCTGTATAGAAATTCATTTATGCTCTCATCTGGAAAAATCCATCCAAATACTAAACACATATGTAGGTTAGGGAATGAGACAAAGAATGTTATATGAAAGTGTGTCCTGAAGAGTAATGGCCCAAAGCACGTCATTTCACAAAATTGTCCCTTTATGTAGGATGGGAAGAACATGGGGCTATAATTTTTTATTGTTTCTCTTGGAGGGTGAAGTAAATTAACCTGCTACATTTGTTAACTGTGGATACATTCAATGATAGCATACATTTTTTATTCCTCTAGTCTTCTGAGCTATTGGCTTTTTCCCCTTAAACCTTCCTCCAGGTAAACATTTACCATTGTCTGACTGGTTCAGTATCTGAAAAAACATCTCTTTGTTTTGACAAGTTCTGTTCTCTACATATAAAAAATCAGTACTCCCTTTTATAAATCTTTATTCATTGGTTTTGGGCTTCCCAGATGACTCAGCAGTAAAGAATCCACTGCCAACACAGGAGATCAAGGAAATGTGGGTTCAGCCTCTGGGTTAGGAAGATCCCCTGGAGAAAGAAATGGTAACCCATTCCGGTATTGGTATTCTTGCCTGAGAAATCTCACGGACAGAGGAGCCTTGCAGGCTACAGTCCATGGGGTCACAAAAGAGTCAGACACAACTTAGAGACTAAAAAATAGCTATTCATTGTTTTAAAGCAAGCTATTCTATATTACCTGTGACTTAAGTGCTTTCGTAATCTGCCCCCCTCAACACACATAAGGAGTGAAGTGGAGAGTAGAGGTGTTTGAAATGTAGAAAATATTTCTAATCAAAAAAGTAAAGTTTGCAAGCAGTTAACTGGGTCACACTTTAGAAACAAGAAATAAACTTTGTACTTGCTGTCTTACCTATATAGTTTCCCTCATTGCTCCTTCCTATCTGCATCTCAGGACAACACCTGAGAATTTAGTTCAGAGCCCTTTTTTGCCAAGGCTTAAACCCAGACTGCCTCTAAACCGGTCCCTCATGATCGTACATGTGACCCACCTGGCCAAACTTCCCCTACTATTTTGGACTGTCTCTATACCTCCTGTTTCCAGAAAGGGAGTTCAAAGCTGTGACAAAGCAGCTTTCCTACTTAGCCGTTGCTCTCAAAATGACCCTAAGGAATTCACTGTAGGCCCAGAGGCTACTTTCCCAACATTTTGTTGTGTCTGTCCTTGTCCCTCCAGTGCATCCATTTTGCTGTCAACGAAGAGAGGTCCGGCCTACTCAAACCAAGGCCACTGGCTCTGTTTCAGTGTTTTCTCATATGTGCAAGGACTGGAGGGTGGGGCAAGGAGGCGTGGCTGCTCAGCCAAAAACTATATTAATGAGGGAGTCCAGGCCTCCTTCAGGGCTGTAGAAGGGGAGGTAATCTAGTTGGTCCACTAGGGAGTCTCCTAAGCACTTTCCCAGGTGCCAGGCATTTTGTATGTAGGTCCCTTTTGGTGGGCCCCTCTCCACCCTCAGTCTCTTAGGAAATAAAGAAGAACATAATCCATCTTGTTAACTAGGACTTGTCCCCCAGATCCTGTTTTCACCTCTGAGCTTATCTCTTCTGGGTGTCTCACCAATCCTTCAAGGTCTAGTGAAGATTCATCTTGCTTTCTTTTTCCCTGGGACGTCAAGGGAAGCTCTAGACACTCCGCTGAAACTGCTATTTTAAAAGGGCCAGCCCCTTGAGCGTAGGCAGCCATGTCTACTTTGACTTTGCCACCGTCCCTGTGGTGGACATATAGAGCCCGTGGAGGAAACAAGTGCGGGTCAAGGTCAGGCAAGCCCCTGAGTGCTCTGCCGGCCACAGAATCCATCCCTTGTCTCCTTTCTCTTTAAATTAGATGGACTCATTAAATTGATTGCAGCCGACACCAGAACCTCTTTCTGGCTTGAAAACTCCTACAAGGCCTAACAGGTTCTTCCCTCCTTTTTTTGACTTTTGTCCTAACCCTTGAACTCCCCAGGCTGGGGTAAGTGCTCCCACCTGTGTTCCATGGTCCTCTTAAGTGGTGTGGTTAACTATTTTGGAAGCACTCTTCCGTGAGCCCTTCTGAACCCCTCGAGTGAGGGCAAGGTCTTAGGCACCTGTGCAGCCGAGCTCAGAGACCCGCCAATATGCCTTTCTGTGCTTTATCTGGAACGATCGATAACCGAGGTCGGTTTTGGAAAGCGGCTTCCCGCGCTGACCCGGTGCGGTGGGGACCTGAAGATGCGCTGCAGCCTCCCGGGCCACACCGCGCGATCCCTGGAAGGCCGGCGCGCCCAACCAGCCTTTTTCCCCGACTTTCCCTCTCTACTTGAGTTTTCTAGAGCCTCTTTCCCTTCCAATCTCAGGCTTCCCTTCCTTTCTATGAGCTCTCGCGGGCTCCACATTCATTTTCTACTTTCAGGAGCCATGTCTCTTTCAACCCGCGCTCCCTCAATCCTTAAGTCATCCATTAAGTTCCTTTTTCACTTTTTTCTTCCATCCCCCACGCCCTCGATCTTTGGTCGCCAATACTGATCCTTCTTAGCTAGTGATTGTATTTCGCGTCTCTGCTCCTTAACCAAAGGCGCCCTAACCTCACGGCTCTCCATGCCTCGGGTTTTCCCTCTTGGTCTCTCGCCTCCCAAGGTCAGGGCCAGACCTGAGCAGACACTTCGCTGCCTGGCTAGCAAGACCGCTCCGCCACCTCACAGCGGCGGGGCAGGAGCAAGTTAACATCTTGCAAAGATGGAAAAATCTGCAGCGCCTCCTGTAGGAGCAGCTTCCGGCATCGGCCCTTAACCCTGGCCCAGGAAGGGAGCAGAGGTGGGAGGTGTGGGTGGGCAGAGCTGGGGAAACCGGATCTCCTGTCAGTGTGACCTGCCCTGAAGGTTTTCTCTCCCAGGGTTTTCTTTCCCCTATTCTTTCCCTCTCCCCCTTCTCTCCAGACAAAAATACCCAGCAGTGTTTCGTTGGCTGCGCTGTCGACTTTCGCCTCCTAATCTCGGTTAAATCAACTCGGGATCACTGATGCAGGTCAGCATCAGCCCATCTGTTTGATCAAGAGTCAGAGATCTCTATTTCTTTTGCGGTCAGAATTCTTCCCCCGGGCAGGCACCTTGCTATAGTAACCTTCATTTAATACTTGCATTATCGTTAGCATCTGAGTTCATCCACATGTCTTTGGGAACAATCCCTCCGCCAGCCTTTGGGACTTCACTCGGGTTCAAGGAACACCTTTTTCAAATTCACCTTGACTGCAATCTAGAGACCCTGCAGGTACTTTTAATACCAAATAGCCACTAAGCAATACCACAGTTTTCAGGATGATTTCTCTCTAAAAACAATCCTCAGTTCTTTCTGTCCCCCCCCTACCCCCCGCAACCTTTGTGTACTCTTCAATTTATTTTCGCCTACGCAATAAATGAAATTCTCCCAAAGACTGTCTTCAATCAATGAGAGTTTTTGGTCCATCATGCTTGTTAACAGGTTTGCAGAACACTTATAAAGAACAGTAAAGGAAATGAAATGAGCCATTCAGAACTGTGTCCTGAAGTTTACCAAGGTAATTGATCCTTTCACTGGGTCCTCCTGAATTTTTCAATGGTAAACTAGTTTCATCTCTAACAGATGGTTTCACCATTAGATGTTTAACAGACAGCGGAAGATTTGTAATTTCTAAATTTACACCATAAGGAAGATAAGAATGAATACTTAAGATATTTGGTTAAAATAATAATACTTATAGAAATCAGAAGAGAGAGGTGGGGGAGAGAGCACACACACCACTGGAGAACTTGCAGAAGGGACTTGCACCTGTAGGACTTGAGGTTGCTTAATGTCTGCCCAAGTCTAGAGGCATTCACCAGGACAGCTGGCAAGTAGGGGGTTAATCATTACAGAAAATGATGCACCATATCTTTCCAGGTTGCTTTATACAGAAAGGCAGTAAAGATTTATGCTTCAAGAGAAGGATAAAACTGATATTTTCAGAGTGTGGCTGCCTCCTTTGAACGTTTAATTTCTAAGGAAATGTAGATCATCTATGTTATGGAACATCCCTTGCTCTCCCTAAAAGAACTATGATTTTGTAAAAGATTACCTTGATATTCCTAGGCTATGTGAAAACTTCTTACGTTTCTGAAAAGTTCTAACATCTAATGCTTGTAAGAATATTGAACCACAGCTCAATGGTAAAGAACCTGCCTGCTAATGGAGAAGTAGGTTTGATCCCTGGGTCAGGAAGATCCTCTGGAGAAGGAAATAGCTACCCATTCCAGTTTTCTTGCCTGGTAAATCCCATGGACTGAGGAGCCTGGCGGGCTACAGTCTATGGGGTCACAAAAAAGTTGGATGCAACTTAGTGACTAAACAACAATATTTTTAAAAGAGAAAAATCTCCAGATAGTTCAATAAATTAGGAAACATTGCTTGGCTAAATTAGTTTCCTTTCTTGCAGTGCTTAAAGAGAGTGTTTTATCCTCTAATAGTCCTAGTTACTGTTAATCACATTTTAATTTAGATAAATTTATCAAATGTTTTTTTCTCCCATAGAGATGATGCTTCATTCTTATATTTGTGGAAAATAATTCGTGGATATAAACAAGATAGGTATATCTTATTACTATATATCTCTCTGGCATTGTGTTTTCCAGTTCCAGTAAAACCAGGTTGAAAGCGTGTTCTGTCACCAGCTAGTTATTAACAAAAACAGTATTCATTGCCATCCTGGTTTTAGGCAGCATCTGAAGCTCCCTGCAGTTCGATCCTGTGATTATTAACTCACTTCTCACCAGTATCTTATACAGGCCCATTATCTACTGTCAATATTTTTATAGCCTATGAGGAGAAGTCCTGCTTACTTCCTGTTAGAAGGGAGGGAACAGGGTTTTTTCTTCTTTTTTTAAGTAGATAAATATGTACTCTACAAATATGTTTGACTGAGGAGGTAAAAAGGGAGGGAAAGGAAAGCCTAGCATCTGCTGTCTCGCGGGCTCATTGTGTGGTTAATAATTGCTCCAGAATAGTTTTACAGGGTGTAGGCTTTCAGAAACAAGGGTTACTGAAAGATCCAGGCCTGAAAAATTTTTTCAGTTCTGTTCATACACCAAATCCTAGACAGTAGGTAAGGTTTTTTTTTATAATTGTTGATGTTGTTTTAACTAACTTACCTCAGTATAAACCATTTGCTTTCCTTGCTTTGAGAAATCTCTTAAGGTACATATTCCTAAAAGGAATGAGCTGGTGTATGGTTTCCCCATTCAAGAGAATGCAGCTTCAAAATGTAAGACTGTCACAGGGATATACTCTGAATACAAGCTTAGTATTGTCAGGGCTCTACTTTGTGTAAATAAACACTTTTTAAAGAGTTTATGCAAACATGTCTTTAGCTCAAAGTATACTTTAAAAAGTGACATTTATAACCTTCCTGTATTCTTTATCTCATGACTACTCTGATCAACTAAAAGACTGAGGTAAGTGATCACAGATAAGGGAAAACAAGAAATATTGTGGTGAATCATGACATTTTTAATATAAATTGACACATAATGTTCCACTTTGAAAATTTTCAAGTTGAAAATGTTTCTGTCAAGAATTAGAAGACTCTGTGCTCATAATTATATCTTTTTAAAAAAGCAGAGATGTGAAGTCAGTCAATCCAATTTTCACTCTTAGTTTTCTCATTAGTTCTGTGCACCTAGGGCAAAGTATTTACCTCTGTGAGCCTCAGTGTCCTTATCTATACAGGAGGGAAAACAATTTAACCTGAGCTTCTTACCTTAAAGGTTGTTATGAAAATCATATGGGATCATATATGTTTATATATGTATGTATACATGTATATTTAATATATGTGTATATGTATGTGGTAACACATAGGAATCATATAACATATGTGTCAGTCAGGTTAGGCCATGTTATGCTATGGAAACAAGACAAAAATCTCAGTGATCTAAGCAACACAATTTTATTTCTTGTTCAAAATAAAAAACTATAAGCCAGTTAGGGCTTAGCTTGTTATCTCTTAGGAACCCAGAATGACACCATAGCCATCATCTCAAACATTGTTATTGCCCAGATACAGATGGAAAGAAGAGTCTAGAAACAATTATATCATCTGCTTCAAACTGACACATATCACTTCAGTTCCTAGTTCATTGACCTGAGCTATTCACAAGGCCCTATCCAACCACAGCAAAAGCCTACTGTGGAGGAGACCTGGGACTATACAGAGGACAGCATTAACTACCACCACACTTTGTGGGGGGAAATTGTAAATGGCAAAGTGCTTTACAGCTGAGAAGTGTAGAAATAGACTGAGGATTTCTAATAACTAGAGTCAACATGAATTCATTTAAAATCAGCATCGGTTTGTGATTTCACCCTCTAAAGTGAACTTACTTGGAGGTCATTAAATTAAATGGTATGGATATATTTCCTTGGAGTTACAGAAAACATTGGCTCAGAGCTTCCAGAGATGAAGCTTGACATTTTCACCCCAAGTTAGATCACAGTTTTCCTAACATATAGGTCTTTAGACATTCACTGAAACGTCTAATTAAAAAATATATACAGGTGTGATGCAATAATAGAATATGTTTCTGTGCTCTTGAAGGAGCAAAAATAGTCATAAATAATTGCTGTATATATCATTTGTGGATAAACCAGTCATTTCCAAGATTAAGTAGCAGTCAGATATAAGGAAGAAAGAAAGAGCCAATTTTAGCTAATTTTGCAAAGTGGAATGAATATATTAAAGTGCCAATAACCTCTCTTTTGAGAATATTTTTCATTGTGAAATTATGTCTCAATTCAGGTGGACTCATTTTGCTTAAGATTTTAGAGCTGGGATTGCAAATTGGTGAGAGATGACGATGACATGGGGCTTCCCTGTTAGCTCAGCGGTAGAGAATCTGCCTGCATTGCAGGAACTGCAGGAGACCTGAGTCCCATTCTGGGTGGGGAAGATCACTGGAGAAGGGCATGGCAATCCACTCCAGTATTCTTGCCTGGAGAATCCCATGGACAGAGGAGCCTGGCGGGCTAGAGTCCATGGGTTCGAAAAGAGTTCGACACACCTGAAGCAGCTTAACATGCATGATGATGACCTGGATCAGGTAAGTAATGTGAATGGTGCAGCTGCTGCTGCTAAGTCACTTCAGTCGTATCTGACTCTGTGAGACCCCATAAATGGCAGCCCACCAAGCTCCCCCATCCCTGGGATTCTCCAGGCAAAAACACTGGAGTGGGTTGCCATTTCCTTCTGCAATGCATGAAAGTGGAAAGTGAAAGTGAAGTTGCTCAGTTGTGTCCGACTCTTAGCAACCCATGGACTGCAGCCCACCAGGCTCCTC
The DNA here is from genome assembly GCA_006410615.1 of Neotragus moschatus. Classification (NCBI taxonomy): domain Eukaryota; kingdom Metazoa; phylum Chordata; class Mammalia; order Artiodactyla; family Bovidae; genus Neotragus; species Neotragus moschatus. The sequence continues at coordinate 3,865,240 of SJYA01001316.1, read as the reverse complement.
CATCCATGGGATTTTCCAGGCAAGAGTACTGGAGTGGGGTGCCATTGCCTTCTCTGAGTGTGAATGGTGAGGACCTGTCAAATTTTGGACCTAGTATAAATGTATAGACAACAGAATTGGCTGACATATGAAAGTGAGATATGGGGGGGAAAAGAGGTATGAGCAATTGGAGGAATGGTGTTGCTATTATCGGAGATGAGAAAGGGCAAAAGAAACAGCTTGATCATGATGGGCAGGAGGATCAGTTTGGACATGTTAAATCTTCTTCAAGAAGCTCTTAGTGACTTAACTGCAGAGTATCAAGAAGGGTGAATCAGTTAAAAATAGAATGACATTTAATTACCTTTAAAGAAACAGTGGTGGAGAGAAGTCAGTGTATCATTTGTTGTTCTGTCACTAAGTCATGTCCATCTTATTGCAACCCTGTGGACTGTAGCCTACCAGGCTCCTCTGTCCATTTGACTTCTCAGGCAAGAATCCTGGAGTGGGTTGCCATTTCCTTCTCTAGGGGATCTTCTGATCCAGGGATCAAATCTGTTTCTCCTGCATTGGCAGGTGGATTATTTACTTCTGAGCCACCAGGGAATCCCAATGTATCATTAGGAAATCTGAATTCTAATCACTTAATATTTAGACCTATAGGTTCAAATCCTGGCATCTCTACTTACCATATGGTGTGACCTTGAATAAGTTATTTAACCTCTGTAGAGAGTTTNAGGTGGATTATTTACTTCTGAGCCACCAGGGAATCCCAATGTATCATTAGGAAATCTGAATTCTAATCACTTAATATTTAGACCTATAGGTTCAAATCCTGGCATCTCTACTTACCATATGGTGTGACCTTGAATAAGTTATTTAACCTCTGTAGAGAGTTTTGTTTCTTCGTTTGTCAAGCAAGTATAATCATTTTACTCCTTTATAGATTTATCCATACTGTGGGTTTAACACAATGCATTGCACATGATGAGCAGACAGTAAATATTTGCAGATATTTTCCAAAGCAATAACATGGCTTGTCTCTTTTGCTAGACTTGAGAGATACAGAGATATCTCATTCTCCCTTTATTTGCTAGCCCTAGCAAAACATTTGAAATCAAGTAACTGTTAAATTAATGAGAACCTGCAGCTGAGTGGAGCTAAGAAAAGGCTGGAACATGAATCCATTCCCTAACACTGGCTATTAGTCATTGTTCTCACTAAATCCTGGTAGTAATGATGGGAACAGTTTATATAGGTGATAGGGACTGAATAGATCTTTGACTACAGAGTGGTAAGGAAAGTTATGTCAGTTAAAAGGAAGAGGTCCCAAAAAGCAGATAGATAGAAAGATGTAGGATATTCTCTTAGCTCAGATTCCTCAGGTGTTAATTAAATCTCTGTTGTGGCCTAAATATATTACTCCTGTATATTTTCACACAAGACTGGTATCACCAAGATGGAAATATAAAATAAAATGAATCAGAGTAAGCTAAAAGGATGCCACCTCATGGTATAAAGAACTCACCTTGGAATAGGGAGATCAGAGCTCTCCTCATTTCTGTGATAAGCATGGTCTCCTTGAACCTTGCTTCCCTGGTGGCTCAGACAGTAAAGTGTCTGCCTGCAATGTGGGAGACCTGGGTTCGATCCCTGGGTCGAGAAGATCCCCTGGAGAAGGAAATGGCAACACACTCCAGTACCCTTACCTGAAAAATCCCGTGGATGGAGGTGCCTGATAGGCTACAGCACATGGGGTCACAAAGAGTCAGACATGACTGAGAGACTTCACTTTCCTTTCCTTTCCTTGAGCCTTAGTTCTTACACCTACTCAAACTTACCGGCTTGTTGTGAGGATCAGATGAAATTGTTCATGTGAAATTTACTAATACATTTATAAACCTATTTGTAAACTGCAAAGACTTATTAATGCCCAATGTAAATCCCAAATTTGAGCAATAAATTGTGGATTAGCAGTACTTGAAAGGGACTTAAGACCTCATGCTTCCACTACAGGAACATAGGCTCAGTCCCTGGTCAGGGAACTAAAATCCCTCATGCTGAGCAGTATGGCCAAAATTTAAAAAAAAAAAAAAAAAAAGATTAACAAATACAGAACAAATATACAAAGTGAGGAATGATGATCAACAGATAAACATTTTTGACATGTACAGTAAGTATGTCCAAATTAACTCGAATTGAAGATATGTGTAACAAATAAAACTATAAAATTTTTAGGAGAAAATCATTGTGATCTAGAGATAAANCAAATACAGAACAAATATACAAAGTGAGGAATGATGATCAACAGATAAACATTTTTGACATGTACAGTAAGTATGTCCAAATTAACTCGAATTGAAGATATGTGTAACAAATAAAACTATAAAATTTTTAGGAGAAAATCATTGTGATCTAGAGATAAAGAATTTTTAGAGTTAACACTAAAAACATGATCTATAAAAGGAAAAAAAAACCTGACAAATTGGAGTTTATCAAAATTAAAAGTTTTGCCTTGCAAAAGATACTATTAAGAAAATGAAAAGACAAAGTAAAAGTTGGAAGAAAATACTTGCAAATCATACATCAAATAAAGTATATTTGTGCAGAATAGANAAAATCATTGTGATCTAGAGATAAAGAATTTTTAGAGTTAACACTAAAAACATGATCTATAAAAGGAAAAAAAAACCTGACAAATTGGAGTTTATCAAAATTAAAAGTTTTGCCTTGCAAAAGATACTATTAAGAAAATGAAAAGACAAAGTAAAAGTTGGAAGAAAATACTTGCAAATCATACATCAAATAAAGTATATTTGTGCAGAATAGATAAGAAACTCTCAAAGCCCAACAATAAAAAAAAGGAACAATTTAAAATAATGAGTGTGATGAAATCATTCTGCATGCTGATTGTGGGAATGGCTATATGAATTCATATATGTGTTAAAAACTCACAGAAATGCACATCAGAAAGTCAACCATTGTTCATTTAAAAAATAAGAAAGGGAGTGCTTAAAATAGTAACTGTGATTCTAGAAGAGTAAAATTGCTACCAGAGAAAGTAAATGAAGAGAGATGGTCAGCTCATCTTGATGATTCAAAGTATATACATATGAGTACTAAAGAGAAATTATGTCATATATCATGACTTTATTGTCATAACTCAGACCCAGTGAGAGAGAACAAAGATTGGAGTCAAAGTCTAGAACATAATGCTTATTCATCTTGAGGGTGACATTGCTTGGAAGAACCCAGGTTTTAATAATAGATTGGCCAAAATGTACATCATTGTAATTTAACACGTAAGTTCTAAGAAACTAGATTTTACCAAAATCCCATGACTAGAAAAGGACATAGAGAACAAAGAAGAGGTTCAGAGGAAACACATCCAAATGGCAGTTAGAAAACAAGAAAAGTAGATATTGTATTCTTTTATATCAAAAGGGGTGTGTCTGTGTGTGTCTGTGTGTGTTTGCATGTGTGTAGACACTTGCTTTTTCTCTCTTACCAAACTCTAAATTTCTTGAGTGCAGGAGCCAAGATAGATGAGCCTTAGAGGTGGCAATCTTGTTAAGAGTATGAGGTAGAGGTGGAAAACTCCTAACAGGATATGTGTGTAGAAGGTACTTTTAAATGCTAGGTATAGTGCTTTCCTTAAGATTGTATGCTTATTTGGGATGGGAGATATTGTGGTAGATCTAACCACAGTCTAACCACCTATTGACACTGTCAATTATGAGAAATATTCTGTTCATGTTTGTACCCCTTGCAACACTGAACATGCTGACTGGTATTCAATAAACGCTTAATTAAAATTGTTCATTTGAAATTGAATAGAATCCTTCCTCCAATTCTCAGCTGTTACCTAAATTGTCCAAAAAAATCAGGTCCTTTGAGATAGGGTGCAAAAGATGTTAAGGAAAGGGTCAATCACAGAATAATTCTATCCCTTGTGCCAAGTGTTTAAGTAACTCTGGTTCTCAATTAAATAAAGGTACTGTTTGAGGTGACTGCAGAAAACTGAGTTTTCCACACCCGTAGAAGAAATTTCAACTGCACGAAAAGCAAAGCATCTTAAGATGTTCTAGGCTGATATTTACCGGTCAGACTCCTCAGAGAAAAACAGCTTCTTATATTAACAAAGACATTTTATTTTGAAGGTGAATGTGATTGTTACACTAGAAGTCACAAAAAGTTAATCAATTATAATCCCAAGTTAAAATTTTTGAAACATGGGCACAATTTTTAATCAAGGCATTTACTGAAGTATGTAAGTGAAGAAAAAAAATGACCTTTGGATCTTTCCTTGCTTTGCCTGGATGATTAATTTCAAGGTTTTTTTTGCTCTACACACCCTGCCATAAACTTTTTTATTTACACTTTATTGTAACTGACTTCATGTCATTTGCTCTTGCTTAATAATAATCGGTTAACAGCAAGTGCAGGTGCTCTCAAGGATGTGGCCCTTCCAGAGAGTGGTACTAAACAGTTTTTTTGAAAAATTATTATAAAAGGCATAAAGATAAAACTCTCATTCCAGTGTCTGGCAGGAGGAAAGATCTACCTGTGCAAAGAAAGAGTCAAGGATGGAGAAACTGAACGTTAAAAATTAGTAGTAACTTACCTGTTCTAAATTTATTTGTTGCCCTTCTTCTTAAGGTTTGATCAATTACACCTAATGGTGTCCACCCTAATTAGTGGCTAGCAGCCTAATTTTTACATGGCGATTGTTCTATGTTTTCAAGTTATGTTTAGATGTTAAAAGTTATAATTAAACTTTTGGTTGACTTTCTGCAGAGTTTAATTGCTGATTTTCTGAGATCATGACACTAATCCATTTTCCTACCCTCTCACCAATAAGCAAAATTATTTCTGCTTCCCTACTCATGTTAGAAGTACATTCTCTCTCCTTTCATTATTTCATTTCACACACTTGGGTGCCAAATTCCTCCAAACTGTAGTCCACTTCCATCTTCCACAATTTCTCAGTCCAGTCTCCTGGTCACATCAGGTTCTTCGGGATGATCTGAAGCTGTCCTTGAAAGTTGCCCCCATTCTTCTCTCAGCCTTTCCTCTCACCAAATTACCACCATTATGAACAATCTTTAGATTAAACAAGGAAGATTCTAGGATGGATAGGAATTAATGTGTAATCTGGGAGAGGCTGTCTAGCCATTAGAATATTGACTTGGATTCATTTATTAGCTATTTAATATCCTGAAGGCATGGCATACAGATGCTAAAAGGAGAGGCTTAAGCTAATATGATTCTCAGATCAACAGTGAGGCTCAGGATTAAAAGGAGAAGCAGAATAAGAGGAGAGAGAGAGAGATGAAGATAGATTGAAAGAGAGAGTCTTAGTTGCTGATTGTTAGGATAATATGGGGCTTCTCTGGTAGCTCAGCTGGTAAAGAATTCGCCTGCAATGCAAGAGACCCTGGTTCGATTTCTGGGTCAGGAAGATGCCCTAGAGAAGGAATAGCTACCCACTCCAGTATTCTTGGGCTTCCTGGTGGCTCAGATAGTAAAGAATCTGTCTGCAATGCAGGAGAACTGAGTTTGATCCCTGGGTTGGGAAGATCCCCTGGAGGAGGGCATGGCAACCCACTTCAGTATTCTTGCCTGGAGAATCCCCATGGACAGAGGAGACTGGAGGGCTACAGTCCATGGGGTCCCAAAGAGTCAGACATGACTGAGCCACCGAGCACAGCACAGCACAGAGCCACCAGGAAGAGGAGCATCATTATAGAAGTAACAGAAATAATTGTCAAAAGGAAGGCAGATTCTACTGGACACAAAATAGAGGCCAGATGGATCTTAGGAGTGTTTTCAGTTGAGAAAGCCCCTCTATCCAAAATCTCAACCGTAATACTCTTAGGACCACTCACTCTGTTATTATTTTTAAATGAACTTCTTTGATTGTAGGCAATTCCCTATTTAAAGTTAGACATCCTGAGGATATTATTATGCCAAAATATATTGATCCTTAATTTCACTATTTAAAATTAACCAATTAAAAGAAATTCCACATATAATAGACAAATTAATTAAGATGCTTTTGTATGCAAGGAACAGGAAGTGTCCTTCAAAATGATTAAGCCACCAAAAAGTAAATATGGGCTCACCTAACAGAGAAGCTCTGCAGTCAGTGGGGGTTTGGGCATGAGCATTTGATAACAATTTTTATAATTTTGTCAGGACTCTTCATCCCATCCTCTGCAATTTTCTCAGCTCTGTCTACCAACATGGGTTGACTTTGTTCTCAGCTTGGTGTTCCTAATGCAAACTATATAGTTCTCAGCAATTCACAACACTGCCTGCTTCCTTATTCACATCCAGAGGGAGAAAGTGTATTTTCCCCAATAACAAAATAGAAGTCTTGAGCTCCACATCGATTGGACTGAATTAGGACATACACTTACTCTTGGACCAATCATTTTCTCAAGAGAAATGATATCACCTTTAATGACTTAGAGTCTATCTGTGCTACAGTGAGAGGAACTCAACTATAGGGGAGACAAGTACAGTGTGAAGTTCACTATGCTGAACTCATGGTAGACTTTAATAGATGGAGAGAGAGGTCCAAAGCTTCGACATTCACTAAGGGCAGGCTTGAGTAAGTTCTTTTAGAGCTAAGTCCTATTTTACAGGGTATCTCCTGAGCACAGCAGGCATCTAGCAGTGTAGGTGAGACCATGAAAGGAGAGGAGAAGAGATCTGTAAATGGCGTATTCCACTATGGGACTCGTCCTTTCTCAGTACTAAAGTCACGTCATGGATGCAACCTGCCACACTGTCGGCATAATGAACAGGGTGATTGTTCTGGGTCATTGAAAATCTGTTCATCTACACAGAGAAGTTTTACTTGCCAGTCCAGTCCAGATCCTTCTGGTAGATTTTGCTGATTCTCTGGTGGAAATCACCACCCTCACCATCACCACCACCCCTTACATACAACCCTTTTTCCAGAAGAGATCTCTTTGGTTCTACAGGAATTCTGCCTTTCCTTCTTGTCTGAAATTAGCATATTTCCATATCACATTGAAGTTAGTTAAAGATAACTAGGTGGCTTTCTCTTACTTCTAAAGAATTTTACACTTACATCATCATGAAGGCTTATAATCAAGCTAAACAAAGTTAGAAAACTGTTTTGCTTTTAAGCACTTCATTTGCCAGAATAAATCCCCAATATAATGAATGCTAGTACTTTTTTTTTTTTTCTCTAAATAGAACATGCTCAACAGTGGTTTTATCCTCAGGCTGTGAGAATCACCTGGGTGTGTGCCTTGATTTTTCCTCAGATGTCTTAGATTTAATTAGTCCAGAATGATAACTGGGTACCAACATTTTCTAAAATACACTTTTTGAGATACAATTCATTTATTATAAAATTCACCCATTTCAAGTAATATTTATTACATCCGCAGAGTTGCATGCGTGCATGAATACTAAGTGGTTTCAGTTGTATCTGATTTTTTTGTGACCCTATGAACCGTAGTCTGCCAGGCTCCTGTGTCCATAGGATTCTCCAGGCAAGAATATTGGAGTAGGTTGCCCGAACCTCCTCCAGGGGATCTAATCAACCCAGGGATAGACCCATATCTCTTATGTCTCCTATATTGGCAGGTGGGTTCCTTACCATTACTATCACCTAGGAAGCCCCCACACAGTGGAGGTATCTACATTTAAATGCCCCCCAAGAGTTCTGGGAGGGATTGGGGGCAGGAGGAAAAGGAGACGACAGAGGATGAAATGGCTGGATGGCATCACCAACTCAATGGACATGAGTCTGAGTGAACTCCGGGAGATGGTGATGGACAGGGAGGCCTGGCGTGCTGCGATTCATGGGGTCGCAGAGTTAGACACGACTGAGCGACTGAACTGAACTGAACTGAATTGAAGAGTTCTAATACTTGGATAAATAAGAGTTGAAAACTACTGAGCTAAGACAAATTTTTAACCTCTGAGACAACCTAATAATCACCTGAACTATAAGTTAAAAATATTCTATATTCCAAAATTATGTAGTTTTAACAAATTAATATATTTTATTTTTTAGAGCAGTTTTAGGTTCAAAGCAAAATTGAATGGAGAGTTACAGAGCTAAAATTATGTTTTTGAACTATCAAAAGCTCTAGTTTAATTGGCATTCTTTTCTGAGAGGTAGATAGAAAAGTCTTTAATAATGTTCCATGTTTTCTTAGGAAAAAATTTTAGAGCTACTTGATATTCATTTAAAATACAAGGTGAACTAGAATAAGGTTTTCTCTCTTTTTTAAAAATCTATTTTGAAACTTACTGATAGACACTTTCCTGGCTTTCTTTTATTGGAGAAATAAAGCACTGAGACAAAATTTTGGTGATAAATAACTGAAAATATCCAATATTAACGTAATTCTGATACATTCTTTTCTACTTTGCTATAAAAGATTAAAAAGTTTAATGTATGTGTGTATATATGTATGTATACAAATGATATTGTCATTTGCTTTGAAAGAAGTATTGATCATCCTCAGCTAAATTTGATTTACAGAAAACATTTGTGAACAGAAAAGTTTTAATATGGACTATTTAATATGAACATAAAGTGTGAACTAAACTGTCATAAAGAAAAGTATAATTACATTAGCAGTTTCTAAACCATTTTAAAGCAAACAGAAGTTTGTATAGCCATTTGGTGAATTTAGACTGTGTGTGTGTGTGTGTGTGTGTGCGTGCGCGCAAGCATGCTCAATTGCATCTGACTCTTTGCAATGGTATAGTCAACTAATTAAATCCAGGCTTCTTACCTCCAAGAGAAAAAGATGTCCCAGATTGCTGCTACTTCTTCAGTTTGGGCCCCAGAAACTCATGGAACAGACTTGAACTTTACTCACAGCCTGAAGCAGAAACTGCCTACTAAAAGATAAACCCGTAAGTGAGAAGTAAATGTGTATTGTATGCCACTGAGAGGATGTGATTATTTTTACACAGAAAAAGCGAAACAGAACCATACACTAAGATAGGGAATAACAGCAGGAAAAATACATACTCGGTGGGGTGAGGGTGGTGGATAGAGGATGATATGGTTGGGAGTGAGCTCTGTTCTGAGCATACTGAATATGAGGTGCCAATGGAATTTCAAATAGTGATGTATGAAGGCTGAGGAAGTCATCTGAACATGTTTCAGAGTGAAAGCCATGGAAGTGAACAGGATCTTTAGAGGAGACAGAGTACATATGTTCATACTCTCGTTACATTACTCTTTTCATCAGCTTATAATTCTCCTCTTGTACCTCTTTGCTCTTGTTTTCACACACACACACATACACACACACACACACACATCTTTCCCAGGTAGTGCTAGTGGTCAAGAACCTGCTTGCCAATGCAGGAGATGTAAGAAATGTAGGTTCAGTTCCTGGGTTGGGAAGATCCTCTGGAGGAGGGCACGGCAACCTATGTTCTTGCCTGGAGAATCCCACGGATAAGAGGAGCCTGGTGGGCTACAATCCATAGGACTGCAAAGAGTCCAACATGACTGAAGTGACTTGGGACGCACAAATGCATTCCTTTTCTCCCTGAGAATTCTTTCCAGTTAATCACAACAGAGAAGATTCAGGGGCCTTTGTCACCTTTTAAGACAGAACCACAGGCAAGGATCATAGCCCCTGATTATATCAGGGGAGCAGCTGGGACTTCAATCCTACAGCTTTTCAGCCCCACAGCCTAAGGGCTGGGACTCCTCACCTGGAATACAATCCTCAGGCCTCCTAGGTCCCTGGCGTTGCACTTCCCCGGAGGGTGATAGGGATCAGCTACTGCCTATTCCTTTAGATTCCTCTCAATAAATGCTTTTGCAGGTGAATGTGCACGTGTGGAATTGAATCATTCCACTTTTACTTGCTCAGCACCCACTCTTCTGCTTTTCCTCCTACCTTACTGGCAACACACTTTGCTTGTTCCTAATTATCTACCTGATTTCTAAATATTACAGCATCCTAGGACACAACCTTCTTAATCTTTGGATTTCCCTATCAGTATTCACTCACTTAATGAGCTCCTCCAACCACAGGACTTTCAATACTATTCGTATTATGTAATGTCAGTATAGACCTTCTCCTTAATCCCCAGCCTCATTTGGAAGAGCTTTCTACCTGACATTTCCATTCGGACAACTGATGGCCATCTCACGGTAAGATGTCAAAGACCTGCCTCCTGATTGTCTCTGCCTAAACATGCTATACATGTAGTCTTCCCTCTTTTAGGCCATCTTTCCAGTTGTTCAGATTAAAAATCTTGCAGTTGTATGTGACTCTCTTTCTTTCACACTTCACATACAATCATCAAACAAATCCTGTTTGCTCTACCTTTCATAATATACCTGGAATAAAACCACTGCCATCATCTCGTGTCTGAATTAAAGTGATAACCTGTCCCTATTTTTCACCCCTGCCTCTGATCATCTACTCACAACATAGTAGCAGAGTGAGCCTTTTTTGAAACACAAGTCATATCATGCTGCCTCTTTGCGCAAAACCCTCTAATGGTTTTGGAAAAACCAGAGCTTTGACTATATAGACCTTAGTCAGTAAAGTGATGTGTCTGCTTTTTAATATGCTCTCTAGGTTTGTCATAGCTTTTCTCCCAATAAGTAAGCATCTTTTAATTTCATGGCTGCAATCACTGTCTGCAGTGATTTTGGAGCCCCCCAAAAGTAAAGTCTGACACTGTTTCCACTTTCTCTCCATCTATTTACCATGAGGTGATGGATCCCATGATGCCAGCTGCCATGATCTTAGGTTTTTGAACGTTGAATTTTAAGCCAACTTTTCCACTCTCCTCTTTCACTCTCACCAAGTGGCCTAATCATTCACTGTTTTGTTTTTTTTTTTTTTTTTTTTTTACTTTGTTTTACTTTGCATTACTGTATTGGTTTTGCCATACATTGACATGAATCCACTACGGGTGTACATGATTTCCCAATCCTGAACCCTCTCCCACCTCCCACCCCATATCATCTCTCTGGATCATCCCTGTGCACCAGCCCCAAATCTGATTTTGTATTTATGTTTTTAAAAAGGCAGCTCCCAAACCTACCAAACTGCAAATTCAATACTTTGTAAAGCGTGCTTCTACCACAGTGGATGGGAAGCCCTAGTAGCTCAGCTGGTAAAGAATCTGCCTGCAATGCAGGAGACCCTAGTTTGATTCCTGGGTCAGGAAGACCCCCTGGAGAAGGGATAGGCTACCCACTCCAGTGTTTTGACCTGGAGAATTCCATGGACAGAGAAGCCTGGCAGGCTACAGTTCATGGGATTGCAAAGAGTCAGACCTACTGAACTACTTTCACTTTTCACCCCAGTGAATGGCTATGTCTTATGAATGTTGTAGATAGTTCACTCAGTTGCTTAATAATAAAAAATTGCCTGAGATAACCAGATTTCTTGTCTTTTATTTATGAAGTCAAATCAAATGCTAAAATTACCCCATGTATTTAATCNTTTTTACTTTGTTTTACTTTGCATTACTGTATTGGTTTTGCCATACATTGACATGAATCCACTACGGGTGTACATGATTTCCCAATCCTGAACCCCCTCCCACCTCCCACCCCATATCATCTCTCTGGATCATCCCTGTGCACCAGCCCCAAATCTGATTTTGTATTTATGTTTTTAAAAAGGCAACTCCCAAACCTACCAAACTGCAAATTCAATACTTTGTAAAGCGTGCTTCTACCACAGTGGATGGGAAGCCCTAGTAGCTCAGCTGGTAAAGAATCTGCCTGCAATGCAGGAGACCCTAGTTTGATTCCTGGGTCAGGAAGACCCCCTGGAGAAGGGATAGGCTACCCACTCCAGTGTTTTGACCTGGAGAATTCCATGGACAGAGAAGCCTGGCAGGCTACAGTTCATGGGATTGCAAAGAGTCAGACCTACTGAACTACTTTCACTTTTCACCCCAGTGAATGGCTATGTCTTATGAATGTTGTAGATAGTTCACTCAGTTGCTAAATAATAAAAAATTGCCTGAGATAACCAGATTTCTTGTCTTTTATTTATGAAGTCAAATCAAATGCTAAAATTACCCCATGTATTTAATTGATTATTTATTTTGGCATAATTTGAGGATTTTAACATGTCTTTTAGCACCTTGAGTGGGAAAATATTAATATATTAGCTATAAAAATGTTAGCATTTCTACTGCAGTTAGCATAACATTCTACCTCCAAAAGACAGCAACCTTATTATTATTATTTGAAAAATGTGGTAGTACATGAGGCAACTGAATGACTCTAACCTAAACAGTAGTATAAAACTATTTTCAAGAAGATTATATGACTATTCCGGAGAAGGCAATGGCACCCCACTCCAGTACTCTTGCCTGGAAAATCCCATGGATGGAGGAGCCTGGTAGGATGCAGTCCATGGGGTCGCTAAGAGTCTGACACGACTGAACGACTTCACTTTCACTTCACACTTTCATGCATTGGAGAAGGAAATGGCAACCCACTCCAGTATTCTTGCCTGGAGAATCCCAGGGACGGCGGAGCCTGGCGGGCTGCCATCTAAGGGGTCACACGGAGTCGGACACGACTGAAGCTACTTAGCAGCAGCAGCAGCATATGACTATTCATCATATCCTCAAATCTTTATAGTCAACCCATCATGAGAAAATATTTAGAGCCTAAATAGTTCAATACATGATTTAAATGGTTTGTAATTGCTATTTGGTTAAGTATTTCAGAACAAGATTATTATTGATTCACTTATTAGTAATATTATACAAAAAGTTTATATCCTTATTGCTTTACATTTTGTCTTCTGAAAAAGCTTCCTAGTAGGTACTGTATGTTCCTTTAAAATTATTGCTGGCTGTAAAAGTGGGCACACACACGCCAGGGTGTGCGTTAGGCAGCTTTTACAATGCTCCCTGGGTGTGCTAGGCCTCTGGGGCATTGAGCCAAAAGTGAAGCTGCCATCATTCAACAGTATAAAATGCACACTGTGGTGTGTCATCGCAATTATTCCTTTTTATGGCTTTAAAACAAGGCTCCACCTTCCCTTCAGTGATTTTAAACATTAACCTTCCAGTTCTCAGAAGTACTCAAAATGGTTCAACTCTATATTTTCCACAAACAAGACGTAGTTCATCAGCAATTAATGCTTCCTCACCATGTAAACCTTTTCATCCACAACAAATCACAACTTCAAAATATACAAGGTTTTGTAAGAAAAATTCGTGGAAGAAATTTTCAAGAGTATATATTTTCTGGTAAACTGGCAAAATAAATCTTATAGGAGTATTTCCAAGAGTAAATATTTTCTAAAAACTTAGGCTTTTCTTGGGGTGTTTCCATGTCATACATTAATAACTGTTATTCATAAAAATTTTTAAGGTGAATACATTTTCTAAATTGTTAGAAATGAAATTATTTTAAAATGAAATTACTACTTCCCACAAACTTAACATCTAATAGTTGAGGGATCAAGACAAATACACAAAAACATTAATGCTAGCCATGTTTTCTAGGACTTTGAAGTTTATACATATTCTTCAAGTTAATACATATTCTCAAATATTTTTCAGTACAAGCTAGAGAGACATGCAACAAATTACATTTTTAAAATTAAATTTTATTAGAGTATAGTTGCTTCACAATGTTCTATTAGTTTCTGCTTTACAGCAAAGTGAATCAGCTACGCATATATATATAGTCCCTCTTTGGGGGTTTCCTTTCCATTGAGGTCACCTGAGTTCCCTGATGCTACACTGTAGGGTCTCATTAGTTATCCATTTTATACCCAGTAGAGTATATATGTCAATCCCAATCTCCCAATTCATCCTGTTCCTCCACTTCCTTCCTTGGTGTCCTTTTGTTTGGTCTCTACATTTGTGTCTCTATTTCTGCTTTGCAAACAGGTTAATCTGTAGCATTTTTCTAGATTCTGTATATATGCATTAATATATGATACTTATCTTTTCTCTTTCTGACTTGTTTAACTCTCTAGGTCCATCCACGTCTCTGCAAATGACATAGTTTTGTCCCTTTTATGGCTGAGTAGCAGTCCACTGCATATATGTAGCACATCTTTATCCATTCCTCTGTTGATGGACATCTAGGTTGCTTCCATGTAGTGCCTACTGTAGGAGAAGGCAATGGCACCCCACTCCAGTACTCTTGCCTGGAAAATCCCATGGGTGGAGGAGCCTGGTAGGCTGCAGTCCATGGGGTCGCTAAGAATGGGACTTGACTGAGGGACTTCACTTTCACTTTCACTGGCTATTGTAAACAGTGTTGCAATGACCATTGCTGATACATGTGTCTCTTTGAGTTATGGTTTTCTCAGGGTATGTGTCCAGTAGTGGGGCTGCTGGATCATAAGATAATTTTATTTTTAGTTTTTTAAGGAATCTCCATACTGCTCTCCATAATGGTTGTATCAATTTACATTCCTAACAACAGTGTAAAAGGGTTCTCTTTTCTCCACACCCTCTTCAGCATTTATTCTTCAAAGGTTTTTTGATGATGGCCATTCCAACTAGCCTACCTAAAGGAGGCGGCTGCTGCTGCTGCTAAGTCACTTCAGTTGTGTCCAACTCTGTGCAGCCCCATAGACAGCAGCCCACCAGGCTCCCCCATCCCTGGGATTCTCTAGGCAAGAATACTGGAGTGGGTTGCCATTGTTGGAGGCAAAAGGCCTCTATTCAGAAAACTATAAGACACTGATAAAAGAAATCAAAGATGACAGACACAGATGGAGAAATACACTGTGTTCTTGGATCAGGAAAATGAACATTGTGAAAATGACTATACTACCCAAAGCAATCTACAGATTCAGTGCAATCCCTATCATATTACCAAGGCAGTTTTCACAGAATTAGAATAAAAATTTTTATAATTTGTATGGGAGAACAAAAGACTCCAAATAGCTGAAGCAATCTTCAGAAAGAAAAATAGAACTAGAGGAATCAGAGTCCCTGACTTCAGACTAAGCAACAAAGCTACCATAATGAAGACAGTATCTGCTGCTGCTGCTGCTAAGTTGCTTCAGTTGGGTCCGACTCTGTGCGACCCCGTAGACAGCAGCCTACCAGGCTCCCCTGTCCCGGGGATTCTCCAGGCAAGAACACGGGAGTGGGTTGCCATTTCCTTCTCCAATGCATGAAAGTGAAGTCGCTCAGTCGTGTCTGACTCTTAGCAACCCCATGGACTGCAGCCCACCAGGCTCCTCCATCCATGGGATTTTCCAAGCAAGAGTACTGAAGTGGGGTGCCATTGCCTTCTCCACAAGACAATATGGTACTGGCACAAAAACAGAAATATAGATCAAATGGAACAGGATTGTAAGCCCAGAGATAAACTCATGCACCTACGGTCACCTAAAGCATGACAAAGGAGGCAAGCATATACAATGGAGAAAAGACAGTCTCTTCAATAAGTGGTGTTGGGAAAACTGGACAACTACACATAAAAGAATGAAATTAGAACACTCACTAACACTACACACAAAAATAAGTTACATTTTGAATAAGAGGTAAATCCTAGGGTTGAAATTGTTAAAGAAGGACTTGATGATATTGATAAGAATGGAGGAGTGATTTTTGTGTATGAATCAAGGTGTAGAAGTAGAGAGCTTAGAAAATTTTATAGAAATACTACCGCTGCATAGAACTTAAAAGAATGTCATATCAGGATGAGGAATGATTATAACATTCTTAGTAGGATTTGTCAGGGAAAATTATAATAGGGTGAGAGAAAAAATTGATACTGTGTTAAAGTTTGGAAGGCTACTAAGAAAACATTATTTAAATTTTCTTATACAAGACAATCAGCTGAGTAGTTTTCAACAATTTTTTTTGTATAGACTCCTTTAAAATAGTCATCTGACTATCCCTTGAACATCTATTGTAGAAGAAAAACAAACAAACCTAATTATTTTGTGTAACATCTTCTTCCTCTGTTGAGCAACTAACTAGGTTGGTATTCACAATGGGCTTAAATTTACTAGAATTTGGACCTACCAGACTTTGTATTTCCTCTTCTATAAAATAATACGAAGTCTGCCCTTTCAAGGGATTTACACCTCTCAAACAACTCTGCATAATTTCTCCCTCACTCATTTTGCCCCCCAGACCAACAAGTCCATCTGCTGAATAATTTCTCATTTGATATTTTTGTGTGACCTCTCGTGTACTCTTTGTACACATCTTAAGTTTATAGTGTCTCTAAGGTGGACACCCAGAATTAGCCATAATTCTGCTTGGCACAATGGACTTTTACTTCTGTTGACATTATCAACCTCTGTAATATGCTTTTAAAGTAGCTAACATCTACACTGGCTTTCTGAGATCTTATTCTTGTTGGATTAAATTGAGTTTTCAGTCAGATAAAATGATCAGGGCATTTTTAAAAGTTTATTTTTAATTGGGGATAATTGCTTTACAATATTGTGTTGGCTTCTGCCATACAACAATGTGAATCAGCATAAGTGTAAATGTCCCCTCCCTCTTGAACCTCACCCCGGCTCACTCCCTACCTTATCCCACACTTCTAGGTTGCTGCGGAGTACCTCGTTGAACTCCTTGTGTTATACAGCAACTTCCATCAGGGCATATTTAAAGAAACATTTTGTGTGGTAACATTAGGTCATCTATACCTTATTCGTGTGCAACTGATTTCTTTAACTTTGGTATAGGATTTTATACTTAGGCTTGTATTTGGTTTTTTTCATTCCTCCATCACAGCCAATAAATTTTTATTTAATCATTGATAAATTAGCCAGACCATCTAGATTTATGCGCTTGCAAACATAATAGGACTGTTTCTTATGTAATCAGGTAGACATATACATGGAGCATGAATGTTAGAAACAATTTATCTGAGACTCCATAAAATAGGAAAAACTGATGCTTACTCTATGGAATCATAGTGAAATTTAGATGAGACATTGTATGTAAAGTACTTAGGACAGTTTGTGGAACCTAATTTATCTATTTTAAATATCATTATATCCTGTAGGAGTGGAATGTATGTTGAAGCAAGAATATAATAGTAATAGTAGAAGAAGCAAATATGTTTATTTCAAAAAATAGGAGAATTCAGAAACACTTGAAAGCAAAAGTTATGACTAGTATTGATTAAACATTGATACATGTTAGAATTCATGGGCATCCATTTTATTTTTACAAAATCAGTCATTAAAACTAACTACTGGATTTTGAGTTTAATACAGGATTAAAACCATATTTGAAGTTGATTACTGGTAGAGTATATGTAACTTAGGACTTCCTAGGTGGTGCTAGTGGTAAAGAACCCACCTGTCAAGGCAGGAAACATAAGAGATGTAGGTTTGATCCCTGGGTTGGGAAGATCCTCTGGGGGAGGGCACAGCAACCCATTCCAATATTCTTGCCTGGAGAATCCCCATGGACAGAGGAGCCTGGAGAGCTACAGTCCACAGGGTCTCAGAGAGTTGGACAACACTGAAGCAGCTTAGTGTGCATACACATATGTAATTTATGGAGACAAAATGAGGTTGGAATTCATATAGGCTGGTAGCCACATTGAGCACACTTCAATGTGTGTGTAGCCAGGCAAGGAAGCAAAAGGAATGGAAAAGTGTTTTTTTATTCAGAAATTTAAAAATGGCCACAGATGAATATGCATTTAACTAATCCATACACAAATATCAATCCATGCTGCTGCTGCTGCTGCTAAGTTGCTTCAGTCGGGTCCGACTCTGTGACCCATAGACGGCAGCCCACCAGGCTCCCTTGTCCCTGGGATTCTCCAGGCAAGAAAACTGGAGTGGGTTGCCATTTCCTTCTCCTATGCGTGACAGTGAAAAGTGAAAGTGAATTCTCTCAGTCGTGTCTGACTCTTAGCGACCCCATGGACTGTAGCCTACCAGGCTCCTCTGCCCATGGGATTTTCCAGGCAAGAGTACTGGAGTGGGGTGCCATTGCCTTCCCCCATATCAATCCACATATGAACACAAATCAATCCATATATACACAGAAAAACCTTCATTTGATATCAGAGAGGCTAAGGTCAGAATTGATTCCCTGTCTCCTTGATAAAACTTTACTTCACAATATTGAGTATGGAGTGGAATCTGAGCGCACAGTCTGATTTTCCTTGTTTGCATTGGCGTCATCTCAGAATGGGCTTGGGCCTTAGATATCATGACCCAGAGAGCTTGGCATGGCCAAGAAGACAAAACATTCATCAATGCCTAGTTCTGCTTCAGTGGAGAATTTGGGACTTTAATTCTTCCACTCTACTCTACTATCATAGTCACCAGAGTGAAATGATAAGGAAGCAGAAGAGATTAAGAAGAGGTGGCAGGAATACACAAGAGAACTATACAAAAAAAGGTCTTAATGACCCAGATAACTAAAATGGTGTGGTCACTCACCTAGAGCTGAACATCCTGGAATGTGAAGTCAGGTGGGCCTTAGGAAGTGTTACTATGAATAAAGCTAGTAGAGGTGACAGAATTCCAGCTGAGTTAGTTCAAATCCTAAAAGATGATGCTATTAAAGTGCTGCATTTAATAAGTCAGCAAACTGGAAAACTCAGCAGTGATCACAGGACTGGAAAAGGTCAGTTTTCATTCCAATCCCAAAAAAGAACAATATGAAACAATGATCAAACTACCACATAAATGAGCTCATTTCACATGAGATTATGCACATGTGAGCAAGGTAATGCTCAGAATCCTTCAAAGTTGGCTCAGCAGTACATGAGCCAAGAACTTCTAGATAGATGTACAAGTTAGATTTTTTAAAAAAGGGCAGAGGAACCAGAGATCAAATTGCTAACATTCACTGGATCATGGAAAAAGCAAGGGGATTCCAGTAAAAACATCTACTGCTTCACTGACTACACTAAAGCCTTTGACTGTGTGGATCACAACAAACTGGAAAATTCTTAAAGAGATGGGAATACCAGACCACCATACCTATCTCCTGAGAAACCTGTATGCAGGTCAAGAAGCAACAGTTAGAACTGGACATGGAACAACAGACTGGTTCCAAACAGGAAAAGGAGTAGGTCAAGGCTGTATAATGTCACTCTGCTTATTTAACTTTTGTGCAGAGTACATCATGCAAAATGCAGGGCTGAATGACTCACAGGCTGGAATCAAGATTGCTGGGAGAAAGATCAAGGGCCTCAAATATGCAGATGATACCACTCTAATGGCAGAAAGTGGAGAGGAACCAAAGAGCCACTTGATGAGGATGAAAGAGGAGAGTGAAAAAGGTGGCTCAAAACTCAGCATTCAAAAAACTAAGATCAAGGCATACAGTACCACCACTTCATGGCAAATAGATGGGGAAAAAGTGGAAGCAGTGACTGATTTTATTTTCTTGGGCTCCAAAGTCACTGTGGATGGTGACTGCAGCCATGAACTTAAAAGATGCTTGCTCCTTGGAAGGAAAGCTATGACAAACCTAGGCAGAATATTAAAAAGCAAAGACATCACTTTGCCAACAAACCTGAAATCCTGATGCTGAGAAAGAGTGAAGGCAAAAGGAGAAGGAAGCAGCAGAGGAGGAGATGGTTAGACGGCATCAAGGACTCAAGGGACATGAATTTGAATAAACTCTGGGATATGGTGGGACAGAGAGAGAAAAAAGCAGTCATTATGACGTTCAGATCCTCAGTTCTACATGTTCTTGACCTTTACACAATTTGCCTAGGTAAACCAATAAATTTACTTTCTGCTTAAATAGTTTGAGTTTAATTTCTGTCTCTTAAACAATCAAATGAGTCTTACGACAAATATCACTTGCTAAAATAGCATTATTCTCAGGCTTATCTAGGGTCCTATCCTTTGGCTAAGTAGAAAGTAGCAGTAGAAAGCTGCCTACTTGAATAACAGTGTCTTGACTCCTTTTCAAATTCATTTTTATTGAGTTGCACTCCAGTGGTAAGTCCTTAGATTTGATCAAGTGCTTAAAGCAACTTACAAATAAATCATTTATGACACTGATGTTGTTGAGGATATTGTGTATCCCTAGTCGTCCCCATACAAAGCCCTACATGAGAATTTTTTTCTGAAATGTATGCTAGTGCTTTGCTTCTCTTAAAGGAACTGCTATGCCTTCGTCTTATGAAAAAGAGGGTCATGAATTAAAAGAGATCATATCAACCAAAATGGGATGAAGTAGGTTATTTTAGGAGACTTTCATAATATAGTGAAAGAACATTGATTTGAAGTTGGAGACAGAGACCTGGGTTTGAGTCCCTAAATTCATGCTCCACGTTTAGCAGCTGAATGGTCTCTAGCAGATTATTTAGTCTCTCTGGACAGAAGTTTTCTCTTCTGTAAAATAAGCCTCTTAATATTAGCCTTAACTAAGTTATAAGATTATTGTAAAAATTAGATGGAGTTATGTGGTTAAAAGTACTTTGTAAACGGTAAAGCACTACATAGACTTTAATTATATCGTCTCACAATCAAACTGGAATTTTCTCTTACACACAAGACGATTTCTTTAAGGAAGAAATCCTTTTATTTTTCACCAGAAGTTTATACGGCTTAAAAATACCACAATCCTCTCCATCGTTAAAGAGCTTAAATTACATCCTTATCAGAACCATGAGTTGTAGTTCCATTTTATACTGGAGGCAAAGAGAAGATTATGGAGAGGAAAAGGCAAGCAAGTCGTCAAAGGCTGAAAAAGGACGAGACGTTATGCAAATGAAAATCTGGAATGCTAGGCTGCCCGGTCTTTACTGGAGTGACTTGACAATTCACTGTCTTTTTTCCTACTGTTTTTCAATATCTCTGCCCTAAGCCTACCCTAAAATGTAAGGGCTGCAATTTTGAAAGGAAGCTTCCTCTGTTGTTTGGTAAAGATCAATACTGAGAGTGAGGGATAGTAATTGGCAACGGCATCATTGATTTAGACCCCGAGCCACACTCATTGTGTATGCATCTATTGCTGATCCGTGGGAGAGAAGGGCACAGAATTCACTTTCTTCGTCTTTAACTGAGTGTTGCTCAGTTTTTCTGCCAGCGTTGTTAGAACATTGCTAAAAGGCACAAAAGCTCACGGAGGTGTCAAACAGCAGGGATGAGAGGCTGAGCTTTCCCTCATCCGTGAAGGAGTCAATTAAAGAACAAAGACAACTCTTGAGTTTTAAGATCACCAATCCAAGTTGTTCCAGAATTCTCATGTGTATTTCCAATTCAGTCTCCTTATATTTCTTCTTTATTTCTAAAAACTGTATTTATGTGGTGCTTCTTGTGCTTTTAAGAGCGCAGTTATGGAAGCAGTTAGTTTTTTCCTTATATTTTTTTCCCCTGTGTGATTCCGTTTAGTCCTATCCCCAGAGGAATTATTCTGGGATTAAACAACAACCAGGAAAACTTAAGGGTAGCCCTCCAGTGCTTCACCATCATTTCAATCTCCTAGACATGAGACGTTCTAATCTTTATCTTTCTTTCTGCTAATGATTTCTTATGTGTTCAGGCACCAGGCAGCTGAGGAGGAAGGGACAGTAGGAACAAAGCAAACTCCCGGTCAAGAGCTCTTTCATTGTTGGCTAGATTAGGAATGACTTCAACTTCTTATGTAAAGT
Organism: Neotragus moschatus; assembly: GCA_006410615.1. Lineage (NCBI taxonomy): Eukaryota > Metazoa > Chordata > Mammalia > Artiodactyla > Bovidae > Neotragus > Neotragus moschatus. The sequence continues at coordinate 3,843,681 of SJYA01001316.1, read as the reverse complement.
GCACACTGTAAACTAAGCTTTATTTCTACAATTTAGATAAGATTATTTCAAATAGACGTCAGTTTCACTATTGGATTTTCTTTCTTTCTTGGCATTCTTTTCAGCCAATGATCTATGTGACTGGCATTTGACATAAATTTACCATATCTGAATTGTATCTTGTGGGTTTATGCCAGGAACAAAACATTATTTGTGTTTATATCAATAGGTGAAATTTAAAGGTGTGTCTGTTGACTCTTTTGAACATCAACAAACTATGTGCAGCAATATTCTTTGGGTTAGTTAATAAAATCTCAACTGAACACATGTGATGTGTGCAAAGTATCTTTAAAGACATACATATGTGTTCATTTCATTTCTACTTTGCTCAAACTTATATGTCAATTTTAAACAATATACTGAACTATCATTTGATGTCAATATACTGACTTAGTGTTTAAGTTGCACAAAGATAAATTCTATTTCAATTTAAAGGAAATGTCAAAAATATATTTTTATATAAACTAAGATCACTTTATATAGTATTCATCTCATCACATATATTATCCATCATATATTTTAAATCTAAAGTAGAAAGTATGCATACCATTCAAACACATAGTTACAAAAATTAAACTAAAAGAAAAATTTTAAAACAAAAAATTTTAATTTTCAAGGTTTTGCTTGAGATCTCAGCCAGTCAGTGAAGCCCCAAATTATTACCTATTAATAACAGAAATATTATCTATTAGTGGAACTAAGTGTCTAGTATAGATTTAAGGACTGAAGCATTTTGGTCACTTCTAGATTCAATTACAAAGACAAAAATGAACCAGAATGCAATAAATGTAAAATAATACTCAAAAGATTAAAAGTAGAAGCTACTAATATTCCTAGGCAGAAGATCTGATTTAAAAATATATATATAAAATGGAAAGTGAAACATAAATGACAATGTTTAAATGTCATAAAGAACCTATAACTTAGTGTTTGAAATTATTTGCTGCCTTAGTTGCTTATGATTTTATTGAAATTACATCATGTGTTTGTGAATCTGAAATAGTGTGCTTGGAAATGCATATAACTTTTTTATCTACTACAGTCATGCTTGAAAGCTACAAAAGTGTCATCAGAAAATTGGATTCTTATGAAAAGATTTTTCCAAAATTATCTAGTTTTAGACATTAAAAATCAGATAGCCTGTTCACATTACCAGAAGCATCAAGAGGTGAAAATTAAATGGGTCTGGGAAATAAGTAAGGAATAAATTAACTTAAGAATCTTTCTACCTATATTCCAAATCCCATCTCATTTTTTCAGAGATCCTGACCCATCAGTTATCATCTCCTTCCTCAAATTTCACATCTAAATAACTAAACAAATAGATAAAAAGCAACATTACACATTCTTAGTCTTTTCTTTGTACTATCCTGGTTTTCCCTCATAATGGAAGTCCTGTGACCATGGTGTCTCCCCTACCTGGTAGGTATTCTCATATCTAAGTCTTAATAATCTATACCCTTTAACTTCTCTCCACTTCTACTTCACTTCTCAACCCAGTGCAACCTGACTCCCATACCATCACTGTGGCGAAAGTTCGCTCTAATGTCAAGGTAACCCTGCAAAGCGACAAAGTTAGTGAATGCTGTTCATCCTTAAATTCCTTGACCTCCAGGCAGCTACTGAAACTATCTAGGTTTCATGTCACCGACACTCACTCCATTATTTTCTTCATCTGCAGAGGACTTTTCATTTCTTGTCAATTTTCTCTTCTTACACAATCTGTTCTCCTTGGGCAATTTCATTTATATCAGCAGTTTTATTTACTATGCATATGCTGTTGACTCCCACTTTTGTAATTCCACCCTCATCTTACTTAGGATGACATAACCTTATCAAGCTGAACTCGCCCAAATTTATTATTTGTCCTCAGCTCCCTTCAAAGGCCTTTTAACTTCTATTCTTAATCTCTGTCAACAGTTCTCATCTTTGCAATGTTGCAGATGACACCACCCTTATGGCAGAAAGTGAAGAGGAACTAAAGAGCCTCTTGATGAAACTGAAAGAGGAAAGCAAAAAAGTTGGCTTAAAGCTCAACATTCAGAAAACAACGATCATGGCATCCGGTCCCATCCCTTCATGGGAAATAGATGGGGAAACAGTGGAAACAGTGTCAGACTTTATTTTGGGGGGCTCCAAAATCACTGCAGATGGTGACTGCAGCCATGAAATTACAAGACGCTTACTCCTTGGGAGAAAAGTTATGACCAACCTAGATAGTATGTTCAAAAGCAGAGACATTACTTTGCCTACTAAGGTCCGTCTAGTCAAGGCTATGGTTTTTCCAGTNNNCTCTTGAGCGTCCCTTGGACTGCAAGGAGATCCAACCAGTCCATTCTGAAGGAGATCAGCCCTGGGATTTCTTTGGAAGGAATGATGCTAAAGCTGAAACTCCAGTACTTTGGCCACCTCATGCGAAGAGTTGACTCATTGGAAAAGACTCTGATGCTGGGAGGGATTGGGGACAGGAGGAGAAGGGGACGACCGAGGATGAGATGGCTGGATGGCATCACTGACTCGATGGGCGTGAGTCAGAGTGAACTCTGAGAGTTGGTGATGGACAGGGAGGCCTGCCGTGCTGCGATTCATGGGGTCGCAAAGAGCCGGACACGACTGAACTGAACTGAAGCCAGAAAATTGTGGGTGACCCTTGATTTCTCTCTCTCAAATTATTATTTATTAGATCACTAAAATCTTACTAAATGTCACAAATGTAGTCTTGACTTTGTCTAGGTCCATACCACAGAACATACCAATACTGTTTATTGTAAAGAAAATCACCACGGCCACTGAACTGATCAGTTTTCTTCATGTCCTCGTATTCCTATCTACCTGCATGTTAACGACACTGTTATTTTTCTAGAAAAAATAAAAGATGAGCACACCACAGTTCCAGGCTCCCTTGCTACCAAACCTGTTTATACCACTTTGGCATTCTTTTGCCTGCAGGGGGATAGCCAGTATTTCTGTTTATCACATAAATGCTTTCCAGTTCATCAGAAATTCGCCTACTCTTCCAGCCTCATTTTCCATCTCTCTGTACTTCCATCCTATTCTTTTACCTTTCTACAATATTCTTTGTTCTCTAAACTACCATTGGCAACTCTAGATTTATACTGTCCTTAAGCTAGCAATCTCAGAGTGAAGAAAACCTCCTTTCATATTTTCTCAGTCAGGTCTTGGACAAGTTCCGAGTGGCTCTCTGGGTCACTTGGCTGATGAAGCAATCCCTGTGGCCCCGGGAATTCAGAGTTCTGATGAGTCAGGTTGGCTCGTGTGTCCACCTTTGTGGGGAGAGGTCTGCTCCACCTAAATTTCATGTACCCTCATTATGAGAAGCCCTCTTTCCAGAACCATGGGAAGAAAATGACCACAAAGGAACTGCTATAAAACAAAAGGAAGAGGTTGGGGAGGCCATATTACGTACTTTTTGGAAGCATGGGATAACCTCTTAGCAAGGTCATTTCCCTCTTCAACTCAAGTAAATAGGCATTCAGCCAGGTATAGGACGTGAACTCCAGAGTTAATCATTTTCTTCTTGAAAATCAACATTTCCAGCTGAGGCATATTGTGGTGAAGGGGACTATGTTGCCTAATTCTGTCTTTATGTTTCCTTTAGTCTAATTGTTCCACATTTCTGTGTAAATGGAGCAAGCTCCTGAGTCAGGTAGGAATTCAGTCACAGTTATCTCTGGTCTTCCCTTTTGCTTTCCCTACCCTTTCCCAACTTTCTACCCTCCTCCTTACTATCACCTCCTTATTCTAATTCCCTAAACAAACAAGTTGGCAAAGAGTTCAATCAAGTGGTATTTAGATTCAGATTCAACAAATGTTATTGAGGACCTAGCACGTACTACATGCAGAGTCTTAGAAATAGGAATTGTGTATTACTATTGTCGTCCAGGTGATGTACCAGCTTATCAGAGGCCCAGGGGGGAAAAAAAAACAGAGAGAAAGAGAATTCTGAGATGTACTTTGGCAGCTCTGAGGTGACAAAATAGATGTTCATGATATTCAGATAAATAAAATAAATTTGTATTTGGGTTTGTTTAAAATCGGTTTTCCTGTGAACAGCACACAACTCACGTGACTTGTTCCTATTTCCCTCGCATTTGTCTTTCTGTTTCACTCCTTTTTTCTTCTTCTTTCCCCCTTTTTCAGTTTCACAGGAAAGCAAAAAATATATAGTCTATCCTTGATTTTATTATAACTATTACATCCTCCTTTCCAACTCATTTTAAAACAGACTGAGTCCTCTTCCATTGTATATAAAGTTCCCTATTTTTTCAATATTTTTGCAGGATGACTTATCTGGAATATAACTCAGCATCAAGGACATCTGTCACAGTGCACCTTTCTCCAGTGAGGGAAGCTTGTTTTCTCATCTTTCACGAGAAACAGGACAAAGAGGTGTTTATCCTTCTCCAGATTCCCTATTTTCATTACAGCGGCATTATCGTATCATCCTCATAAAAAGGTACGTAGGGGTTAAAATTGAAGGCTTTAGAGCCAGCCTGCCTGAGTTGCAATCCTAACTCTGGCAGATACCAGCTGTCTAACTTCAAGCAAGCAATAATCAAAATTTATACATCTGTGTTAATGACTCATCTAAACACCCAGACTAGGCCAGGAGCTCTGCAATTTCAGTAACCTTTATTTCTATTTATTCTCAGTACTTACCCTGAATCTTGCCAGCTCTCATCCTCCTCAAAATTTGAAACTTCAAATACCCAACTTTTTACTTCTTTATACTCACTACCTACTCTCATACAATGAAAGACCTTTACAATGAAAGTTCTTTGTTCTTACCACTTCTTCTAGCTTTTCAGTCTCTTTCTAGCCTCTTATCCATCCCTGCATGGTTGGGAACTTCTGTTTGATTGTGAAAAAAAACTGTTCCACTACCAAAAGTGATGTCTGGGGAATTTTAAAGAAGATATAGTATCAACCAGAATGTTAATCCTATTTTATTTTCATGTATCTATTTTGTCCCCAAACTTGTACTTAATATAAACTTAATATTAAGTATGTGTGTGTGTTAGTCACAAGTCATGTCTGACTCTTTGTGACCCATGCACTGTAGCCCGCCAGGCTCCTTTCTCTGTCCATGGAAATCTCCAGGCAAGAATACTGGAGTAGCTTGCCCTTTCCTCTTCCAGGGAATCTTCCCAACCCAGGGACTGAACCCAGGTCTTCTGCATTGTGGGCAGATTCTTTATTGTCTCAGTTCAGTTCAGTTCAGTCACTCAGTCATGTCCAGTTCTTGGTGACTCCATGGACTGCAGCACGCCAGGCCTCCCTGTCTATCACCAACTCCCAGAGTTTACTCAAACTATGTCCATTGAGTCAGTGATGCCATCCAACCATCTCAGACTCTGTCATTCCCTTCTCGTCCTGCCTTCAATCTTTCCCAGCATCAGGGTTTTTTCAAATGAGTTCGTTCTTTGCATAAAGTGGCCAAACTATTGGAGTTTCAGCTTCAACATCAGTCCTTCCAATGAATATTCAGGACTGATCTCCTTTAGGATGGACTGGTTGGATCTCCTCGAAGTCCAAGAGAGTCACAAGAGTCTTCTCCAACACCATAGTTCAAAAGCAACAATTATTCTGCGCTCAGCTTTCTTTACAGTCCAGCTCACATCCATACATGACAACTAGAAAAACCATAACTTTGACTAGACGGACCTTTGTTGGCAAAGTAATGTCTCTGCTTTTGAATGTGCTGTCTAGGTTGGTCATGACTTTTCTTCCAAGGAGTAAGTGTCTTTTAATTTCATGGCCACAATCACCATCTGCAGTGATTTTGGAGCCCAAGAAAATAAAGTCAGTCACTGTTTCCACTGTTC
>SJYA01001316.1:3710197-3836637 GCA_006410615.1 Neotragus moschatus | reverse complement strand
TATTTGCCATGAAGTGATGGGACCAGATGCCATGATCTTAGCTTTCTGAATGTTGAGCTTTAAGCCAACTTTTTCACTTTCCTCTTTCACTTTCATCAAGAGGCTTTTTAGCTCCTCTTCACTTTCTGCCATAAGGGTGGTGTCATCTGTATATCTGAGGTTATTGATATTTCTCCCGGCAATCTTGATTCCAGCTTGTGCTTCTTCCAGCCCAGCGTTTCTCATGATGTACTCTGCAGATAAGTTAAATAAGCAGGGTGACAATACACAGCCTTCACATACTCCTTTTCCTATTTGGAACCAGTCTGCTGTTCCACGTTCAGTTCTAACTGTTGCTTCCTGACCCGCATACAGATTTCTCAAGAGTCATGTCAGGTGGTCTGGTATTCCCATCTGTTTCATAATTTTCCAGAGTTTGTTGTGGTCCACACAATCAAAGGCTTTGGCATAGTCAATAAAGCAAAAGTAGATGTTTTCTGGAACTCTCTTGCTTTTTTGATGATCCAATTTGATCTCTATTGGCAATTTGATCTCTGGTTCCTCTGCCTTTTCTAAAACCAGCTTGAACATCTGGAAGTTCATGGTTCACGTACTGTTGAAGTCTGGCTTGGAGAATTTTGAGCTCTACTTTACCAGCGTGTGAGATGAGTGCAATTATGCATTAGTTTGAGCATTCTTTGGCATTGCCTTTCTTTGGGATTGGAATGAAAACTGAACTTTTCCAGTTATGTTCTGTGTACTTAATATAAATAGAAAAAATATAATCAAGGCAGTTAAAGGAGTTAGAAATGGCATTTCTAGTGGAAAGGCAGTAAATCTATGAAAGAAAGTTCTATAGCTCACCAATTAATTATTTATTCAATAAAGAAATATTAAAGCTCATAGGACCATGTTAGTAAATGATTAGGTAGTAAGGAAATAAAGACTTGAAAAATTATTTTAAAAATTATTTTTCATTCATAATTGTCACAGGTTATACTTAAAAGTTAGTGAATTATTAATTGGCATCATTAAGTTAATTGTGCCAGCATTTGACAGCAGACTGTAAGATGGATCATTTTTGGTAAAACAGAAGTTTAATAACCTTTTGTGACTCATCCATTGCATTTGAACTCAATAGTCTTTCAAAGACATTATACCAAAGTAATATTTCAAGTGATCTTTAAAAAACTGACACGTAGTTTAAAATAAAAAGAAAAGGTGTGACTATTTTAGTTAAAAGTGAAAACCTTCAATAAGAAGCTTTTCTGCAAGTTCATATTTTCATTAGGATACAAATGATGGTCTCTGACAGGAATAGATGGGGCAGAGAGAATTGCTGGGGCAGTGAAAATGCTTTGGGTGATACTACAATGATGGTATAAGTCACTGTAAGGCCAAGCCCACAGAATGGACAATACCAAGACTGAACCTCTGGGTGATGATGCTGTGAAAATATATGTTCACCACTTATAGCAAATGCACCACTCTGGTGGGGGGATATTCATAACAGGGAGGCTATGCATGTGTGAGGCAGAGGTTTATGCAAAGCTTTGTGTCTTCTGCTGAGTATTACTGTGAGTCTAAAACTGTTCTGAAAATGTCTTTGCTTTGTTTTAAACATCAATGGTGAGTCCACCAGAGACTTAAATGCACTGTGATGTCACTTTTCTTTTTTCTTTTAGAAAAGGTGGTTTTCACTAAAAAGAGGAAAGAAAAAAAGAAATGGCCATTCAAAAAACAGAACAAAGGTATCATAAATCAAAAAAAAAACCCACCAAAACAAAGTAAACACAAATCTAAAAAACAAGCAGACCATGATTTCTTCCATAATTGCCATGCCACTAAAATGCACTTAGAAATCTGTGAACGTAGTTGTATAAAAAATAGTGGAGACAGCATCAACATTTTTTGGCAAGTTCTTCATTTTAGATATTTCCATGGTGACTTCCATGTCAGATTCTATGTAATACAAACATAAGTAGATTCTTTTTGTGGTAACCACTAGTTCATTTTTCACAAAATTGGACACAAAAGTTTCTATGAATTCTCAGTAGCTATGGTTTTCTTCCACCAGGGTTCTGACAACCAACTATAGAATGAAACAATCTTGTTTACAAGGAATTTTTGACTGATGACATGTTTTAGAATATGAGACTAGATCTGTAAAGCAACCTGTTTTGAACCTCTATTGCAATGAAATGACATCAGAAAACCTGGTTTGAACCTGGTTTAGCAGTGTCAGACTGTTTCATTTAACTCTGCTTCAAAGTACAGATCCTAATCTACTTTTTCTTCTATCCAATCGTACTACTTGTTGCAAATATGTTGGCACAACAAGACTGGGGTCCTTTTTGCTAAAAGTCACTTCCAAAGCTTATGAATTACAGTAAACATCTGTCTTCATAGAAAAAAAAGTTAATAAATATATTGATTAAACAAATCATTTTTTCAACAATTAGTAGAAACCTGGCTATTGTATAGATAATAAAACTATACCCTAATTGTACCATTTTCTCTTAAATTCCCATTTTTATATGTAGTATGGATGTAATCTATCTCTGGTATATAAACATGGGCCAAAACATTTAAAAATTAAATCTATATAAGAAACAGAAGATATAAGTCCCAGGGTAAGAGGGTGAACATTGATATGAAATAAGCTGTTGAAATTCTCTGTGAATGGCTTTTCCATCTAAAAAGCAGAAATTTGTGCCTTCACAGAGGTGCAATTTGAGTAAAAAGAACTAATATTTGCAAATGCAAGTTCTGAGAAAAAAATTCACAAATTCAGGTTGGTAATATCATGTAAAATCGTCAGTCTAAGTTGGTTATCTAGAAATTAAAAAAAAAAAATTGAAATCTAGAAAAACTCCAAAGTTCTCAAACCAACTGTAGAAATTTTGATTTGAAAATTATATAGATATTAGTGTTAGTTTAGAATATAAAAATAATATAAGCTACAAATTTAATTGTTTGATTTAAACTATAAATATAAATTCTGGAGCAAATAAAATTTCCTGAGATCTAAAAATTTACTAAGCACAAAATATAGGCACAAGAAGTACGGTTCCTAGCTGTCCTCAGGTAACTTATAGTCTACTAGGATAAATGAGAATACTGAATGCTGGGGAATGGAAGTCGTCTGAGCAATTAAATTCATAAATAAAACAAAAAAACCTTAGTGTCAGCTGTTGTGAGAAGAAAGACAAAGCAGTGTCTATCACAACTGATACTGGTTAGAATTATCTTCAAGTATTATATCTTGGAAGCAGAAAGCATTTTTTTTTTAAGTTTATCTCCCAGAAGTTAAATACAGTGCAGAAACATTCAACTGATAGATTCAGATATGAGATTACATTGCACTTAGCATATTTTCAAGTGATATTTGAAATGACCACCCTGCCATTTTGCTGAGTATTAAGGTAACTGAAAACCATTCATATATGAAGAAAAAAAGAAGTAAGTTCTCTATTTACTTATTAGAGTTTAAGACTGGAATAACCATCACACACTGGAACACTGTCATGAAGTATAAATTTTGACAAGTAAATGAGGATGAAACATGCACAATGACAGTAAAACAATATTAGAATTTCCTTTTTCATTTGTTTGTAATTTGGGCATCTTTGCTTATTTGATTCTTAGAAAACTATGGCAAGATTTATGAATACCAAACAATCTACATGGCTTTTGCAATTAACCTGAAATTCTGCAATACTCTTTATTTTAATTACTCTCTTAAAATCAAACATATTACAACTATTTTGATCTGAGATCAAAGTTGGGCAGTAGGTAAATGCATGTGAAACTCTAGTGTTGATACAAATAAATCCTAGTCTTGGCTTTCAAATTGTGTATTTTGAGTAAATGGCAATAACTAGCACAAACCAAATCTTAAAATGGTTTTCTGGTAAAATATTTCATTACATAGTATGGTTCATCTGTGCTACACTGCTTGTTTACCTAATGAATGTCACATATGCTCGAGAATAACAATAATATTATCTATTGATATTTTAATCACTCTGCTTATCTTTCCCACCCCCACTTCTCCTCCCAATCTCTAAAGACTGTGTTTTAGTGCAGTGAAAGGGTTAGACCAAGAATGATGAGTCCCAGATAATGTTCTGGTCTTTTGCAACCAAATAACGCTTGCATATATTATCAAGAGGGCTGGGTTGTGGTCAAATCATGATAGTCAAATGATCTAATATTTTTCTTCCTTGATATGTTAGCTTCTCTCTGTTGGAAGCAAAGTGAAAACTTGCTTATATTCTCAGCTCTTTGGAAACCTTCCCGTGAAAGTTTCACAATAATCTAGTTTTTGTTCTGTAAACGGTATATAGGAGAGCATTTTTAACCCTGATAAAATTTCAGAGATGACTTTATGATCTAATGGTAACAGGAATGAATATATTTTGAAAATAAAGAAAAAGATCTCTTAATTGTAAAGAGATTCCATGTATTTTCTTTAAAGATTCTGATGAGGTCTGGCTTCTTGGTTTCATTAGACGGGAATGGGAATCAAAGAGGCTTGACAGTTGGTTGATGTGTGCGCCTAGCCACTAAATCACTGCATTCATGCTAAGACCTCCTATGTGCCCCCATTAAATCCCATTCAGCTCGTGAGGTAATATATGTACTGTAGCCTATGTCTGGGTTTTTGCTGTTTTTTTTTTTTCCTCCCCTGTTAAATTCTCACAAACTCAGTCCCCTAGGCTTTCCTTTTAAAGTTTTATGTTTACTATGGTTAGATCTCAAATCACAAATGTTGAGAAGAAAAGAAAGTTGTACAAATATATTTACATTGTGATATCATACTATATACATTTTTTAAAATATAAAATTATATTTTAAAATACACACCAAATTTATGATGAGAGTTGCCTCTGGGAAGATTCAAGGGTAATAGGATGGAANTGTTTACTATGGTTAGATCTCAAATCACAAATGTTGAGAAGAAAAGAAAGTTGTACAAATATATTTACATTGTGATATCATACTATATACATTTTTTAAAATATAAAATTATATTTTAAAATACACACCAAATTTATGATGAGAGTTGCCTCTGGGAAGATTCAAGGGTAATAGGATGGAAATTGATTGTCAAAGAGAACTTCACTTTCACTGTAAAATGTTGTTTCTGGCTTTTCTAAGGCATGTTGTTCTCTTTTGGGAAGGGAGTGAGGTAGTATAGCATCCTTTGAATTTAAACTGCATGGTTAAAATATAATGAATAAACAGTTAGTGGTAGAGTACTCGTTAAGTATACACGGTCTGGAGAAAGACTGCCTGCATTTAAATCTGCCACTTATTACATGACCAGGGAAAGGTTAATGAAACTTCTAGTGCCTCAGTTTTTATGTCTGAAGGTCAAACGCAGAAAGTGTTTTTAAAACACAATAAAATGGTGTTTAACAATAAATAGTACCTACCTTACTGGCTTGTTGCGAGAAGTAAATGAGAATACAGGGAAAGTATTCAGAATGGTTCTTAGAACATAGTAAGCATTTAATAAATTAATTAGCAATTAATTTTGAATATCTTGAATTTTTCTATAGGCTTATCATTTTTAATTAAAAGAACTTTCATGAAGTATATGTATTACTGGATAAATATAGAACTAATGTGCATATAAAGCAATTATAGACATGCTTAATTATTTAATGAAGCTGCAGAACGGGAACTTCGGCAGTGTTCCCATATTTCACTTTAGGTATTAAGAGGCCACTTCCTTCCAGTTTGCGCTTCTCTTCTTATGCCCTAGGATTCTCAGTAATTCAACTGTCTGATCTTTCCGTCTTTACTTTGCACTGCCTCTTTTTTCTTATTTCTGTGTCTGCATAGCACAACACAAGCGGCTCTGAACACGAGCACAGCAAGTCTACATTTCTTCTTTGGCGACAGTAGCTTTACTATTAACTGAAAGGCAGGGTAGATAATGTGACACACGCTTTACTTTCAGCAGACTTGTTAATATCAGCTCTGAATTTTTCATGATGGCTTCGGTAACCTGTAGCCTGGAGCTGAAGCTCTGGGGGTTTCCACCACAAAGAGGTGGATCAGCTGAGCTCTCACTTCCCATCTGGCTCTGGGTGACAGGGACAGTCAGGGGGGCTGCAGGAAACCTGAAGAAGAAGAAAGCCGATGTGGGGCACCCATTGTAGTGCGTCAAAGGCTAAACATGTGCCGCTGTACGGATGTATCTCTGAGACACTTGTTTACCACTGGCTTCAGAATCTACTTAGCCAGTGTGTCTAACGGCAGAGTCACAAGAACAGCTGCCGCCCGTGTAAGTAATACCCTCATAAGCAGTGGCATCCTGATTTGCCAAACCAGATTCAGGACCTGTCTCCAGTGAAGGTTTTACGTTGTCTGGCATGGTTCTTATTTATCCACACAGGCAGGCATACACGTGCAGGCACACACACAGACCATCACGATCACGATTCGGAGCTGAAATTGTAAACCATTTTAGCTCCATCCCCAAAGTAACACAATGACCTCAAAGTTCTCACAAAAGCTGGATTTTATGTCTGAAGGTCAAACAGAGAAAGTGTTTCTAAAGGGATGGGAGGCTCAAATAGAGTCATATCATAGAAAAGTTAATCATAGGAAAAAAAGTTTTTAAAGATGAAATTTGAACATTTATCTTTCTTGAGTCTTGTGGTGTTTCTATCATATTTACTGAAATATATAGTTGCCTTCTAATTTTTAGGANTAAGCTAGCTTTTTCACTCTCCACTTTCACTTTCATCAAGAGGCTTTTTAGTTCCTCTTCACTTTCTGCCATAAGGGTGGTGTCATCTGCATATCTGAGGTTAGGAATACTATGGTAAAAGGCAAATCTGTATTTTTATTTTGTCATGCACAAAGCCATGTTATAATTCTATTTAATTGTGGCATGGCTTTGTACAAAAGATGTCAACAGCATTATAATAAAAGCCACCAGATGTCACTATTACAGATTATATTCAGTCATATGCTAATCAGAAAATTTGTTAATTTTCATTACTCAGTTTGAAGAAATTCTGGATTATAATTTTGCCATCAAAGAAATATTGCACTTGGGCTTTCTTGTAGGGAATTTTTCCCATGGGTCTTAACTTTTCGATAATTCTCTTTGGTTAGGTTTACAGTGGTTCCAGACTGCGTTAGGGAATAGGAAAGATTCTCCCACCAGGAAGATTTACTATATATGAGCTGCTGTTGGAGGTTTTCTTTTGAAAGACTTTACACTCAAACAGGACAACTTCTTACCTCCTCAAAAAACTTGAAAACGGATTGGTTTGAAGGTGGACCAATCATTTCACAGTTCTCTGATTCTTTGATTTCAGCAAGATCAAATATTCAGTAGAGAGCTGGGCTTGGAGCTCTTCCTGCTGTTGGCCTCAATACAGTAAACTAGCTTTTCCTTACAGTGTGTGGTGAAGAAGACGACTAGTTTTCCACACAACTTGGTACAGGTTTCCACACTCCAGAACACTCACTGTTACACAGGCTGGATAAAAGACAAATGGATACGATTTGAACAAAATTTTACCTGTTCTATGGTATCTTATATATAGGCTATGTTTCCCTTTACACAGTAGCCCTATGTAGNTTTTCCTTACAGTGTGTGGTGAAGAAGACGACTAGTTTTCCACACAACTTGGTACAGGTTTCCACACTCCAGAACACTCACTGTTACACAGGCTGGATAAAAGACAAATGGATACGATTTGAACAAAATTTTACCTGTTCTATGGTATCTTATATATAGGCTATGTTTCCCTTTACACAGTAGCCCTATGTAGACAACGTTCCTACCTATTTTGTCTGAGCCAAATAAAGGATTTAATAATGAGAACTTCAGTCTAGGAAGAATATTAATGAGAGATTTTGGAGTATACTAGCATTTGGGACATCTGGCAATTCACATCCTATAGAGGAGAATTTATACTATTTATAAATAGAGGCTTATTTAATGACATGTTTGTGGTATGTTCTAAACCCAGGTTGACTGATTAAAATAAAGATCTCACAGGACCTCAGATGTAGGGCCATTTTAAGGAACTCCCCCCCCTTTTATAAAGAAAGGATCACGCACAATGTATGGAAAAAGATTTCGTGTCTTTATAAGTACTCGTTAAATCTCACAAAACTTATGTTGCTATGCTGCCATCGATCAGCAAAATCTACACAGAACAGAAAGAAAAAGTCCAGGAAAGTTTTGAGAAGTGAAAATGCCCCTCTCTGACATAGAAACAAGTAGCAACAGCCACAAACCTGTCTGTGTGCTTATGCCATTGTGGAATGTTGTTCAACATATGGAGAGCTTGGCCCTCTCGCTGTCAGCCCAGGGCAAGGGATGAATTATCCAGGTAAAATCAAGTTCCTTCTTCAGTAGCAAAATATTTTCCCCATGAGATGTCTAGTAGTTCAGGCAAAAAGCTGTTGTGCAAAGAAAGTGGCCTGATGTTGTTATATATGATTCTTAAAATAAGTTTTAATAGCAGTTTAAAAGAAAACAGGGTAGGTGGGCTTATGATTTTTCTTAGAAACATTATCATGAGAAATGTTAGTAAAAAATCTCCCACTCTAGTCTTCATTATTTCAAGAAATAAAGGCAGTAAAGAGAAGGAAGAATCCACCAAAGTTTACCCTTTCCTTTGCTTCTCTTTAAAGTCTTCTAATTCTAAGCCAGCTATGCTTAAATTTCCCAAATAATTATTTTCAAAATTCAGTAATGAGGAACTGGGCTAGATATAAAATTACTGACCTACTTCTATTTCTTTGGGTTTCCATCTTTTCACTGGGGGAGAGAGGAAGCAAGGAGAGCAGTACTGTTTAAATCTGAAAAGGGACAAATGTCTCTGATCGCACTTGCACTTCCCAATGTCTTTTTGGTTATGGCTGTTGTTTTGTTCAGACTTAGTCTCAATGATACTGATTGTGACAAATTAGGAAAAGTTTACAAGCCTGGAGATTAAGCTGAAATCCTTCCCAGATTAACATTTGCTTTGCTCGTAGGAGATAAATTTCCTTGAAGAAAATAAGTCACTTTATAGCCAACTCCTTTCCATTTCTACATCTATTTATTCCTTGGTGGGTGCATGCTCAGTCATGTCCAACTCTTTGCAACCCCATGGACTATAGCCCACCAGGCTCCTCTGTCCAGGCAAGAATACTGGAGTGGGTTATCATTTCCTTTTCCAGCAGATCTTCCCAACCCAGGATCAAACCCATGTCTCCTGAATTGGCAGGCAGATTCATTACCACTGAACTATCTAAGAAGCCCCATCTTGCTTGGTACAAAACACAAAATCAAATGTGTGCCTAATCATTAAAGTGCACTTGTTTTATCTTATTATGTCCTCTCAGCTGTCTTTGCTGTGCTTTTCCTTTGGTCTCCAAATCATAATAAGGGCTTCCTTGATAGCTCAGCTGATAAAGAATCTGCCTGCAGTGCAGGAGACCCAGGTTCAACCCTTGGGTTGGGAAGATCCCCTGAACAAGGAAATTCTTGCCTGAAAAATCCCATAAGCAGAAGACCCTGGCAGGCTAAAGTCCACGGAGTCTCAAGAGTCAGACATGACTCAGCAACTAAACCGAAAACCTAGTTCCACACTCTGTTCCTCCTTGAAACTCACATCTACCTTTGAGTTATAAATGCAGATTAACATGACAGAATAAAGAAAAGGGGAAACCTTTAAAAGATTTCATCCACAGGTGAGAATGGACACTGAGGATATTCTGCTGTGCACATGTCTGCATATATTAGATTCCTGCAAACTCAGTTCAATTAGTAGCTCAGATTTAAAATTTTCCACATGATTCCATTTGTAATGGAATTTCAGCAAGTACAAGATTAAAGTATTTTATTAATTATATAATTATCATCCTCTGTTTATTTTCCCAAAACTCTTGATTACAACAAAACTATCCCAAAATATCTTATTGGTAAAAGTATTCAGAGAAGGAAATGGCAACCCACTCCAGTACTCTTGCCTGGCAAATCCCATGGACAGAGGAGCCTGGTAGGCTGCAGTCCATGGGATCGCTAGGAGTTGGACACGACTGAGCGACTTCACTTTCACTTTCCACTCGCATGCATTGGAGAAGGAAACGGCAACCCACTCCAGTGTTCTTGCCTGGAGAATCCTAGGGACGGGGGAGCCTGGTGGGCTGCCGTCTATGGGGTCGCACAGAGTCGGACACGACTGAAGCGACTGAGCAGCAGCAGTAGCAGCAGCATTCCTCGTCTAGACTCATTGTAAATATCTAGTTTCTTGTGTTTTAGAAACACAGTCTATAGCCCACTTTGTGAACCAGTTCTTGCTCATAAATCTCTTTAGCTGCTATGGGAGGCTGTTTTTTGTTTTTTGTTTTTTGCCCGGTTGTCAGTTACTAACGTCTTCATTTTGCTTCTAGGATTAATTTAAACTGCAGTGATGGTAGAAACTCTAAATAGATGGCTACTGCACAGCAATGGGGCTAGGAGTCTCCTGCTACCTATGCTGTTTTATTTCTGGCATCAGTTTGCGGAGGGGAGCTGATGGAGATTACTGGTGGGGAAAGACTAATTGCCCCCTCCCAGATCACTCACTAGATTAATTTTAGAAACAAGAAGACTGTGTCTACACTTTCCTGTAAGCAACCTGTTTGTATATTCACCAAATAAAAGGGTGTTAGGTAAGAAAAGAGAGGTCAGAAACTAACACTGAAAATCACTAGTGCCCAAATTCCAAACTGCTCTAGCAGATTTAAGGCAATCACTAACCCCCCTAGAACAGAAAACTAGGATTTGTGATGAAGCAGGAGCAGCTAGATCTAAAATCCCAACTTTTGTCCCTTGCTTTCACCTTTCCGTTGGGAATTCCTAGCTAATTTCATCTGCCACCATTATGATGGCCACTCATAGAGATGGGGAAGGGTACTGATCCCCACCAACCTTTGAATTCCTCACAACACATCTGAGGCCAAGATGGATCATTCTAGTATATAATTATTCAAAGCTACAAGAATCTTAAAAGTGGGATAAAATGGCACAATCCAAGGTAGTCTTTAAAACGTGTTACTTAAATGTAGGTTTGAGGTTTTTACTCAGTTGTGCTGTGTAATATAGTAGCTGTTAGCCACAAGTGACAGTTCAGTTCAGTTCAGTCACTGAGTCATGTCTGACTCTTTGCGACCCCATGGACCGCAGCAGGCCAGGCCTCCCTGTCCATCACCAACTCCCGGAGTTTACCCAAACTTATGTCCATTGAGTCAGTGATGTCATCCAACCATCGCATCCTCTGTCATCCCCTTCTCCTGCCTTCAATCTTTCCCAGCATCAGGGTCTTTTCAAATGAGTCAGCTCTTTGAATTAGGTGGCCAAAATACTGGGGTTTCAGCTTCAACATCAGTCCTTCCAATGAACACCCACGACTGATCTCCTACAATTTAGTACTTGAAATAAACGCAATCCTAATTGACATGGCTGAAAGTATAAAATGTACACACTGGATTTCAAAGACTTAATACAAAAAAAAAGTAAAATAAATAATTTTTATATTGATTACATATTAAAATAATACTTTGGACACATTAAGTTAAATATACTGTTAAAATCATTTTCATCTGTTACTTCTACTGTAAAGAAACTGTACTCAGTTTTGTTTATTTAAGAAGGTAAATAAATACTTTTCTAACATTTAATCACTAAAAATATCAGTTCTTTACTGCAAAAAGTGACTACTAGAAAATTTTGCATATACGATTTATAGGACATTTCTTTTGGACAGTGCTTTAAAGAAATGTTCTAACAATGCTTTTGTCTCTCTCCCAACCTGCCACATTTGCAGAAACTTTTGCAAATGGAATATATTGGCTTAGGCTGGGAGTTTTGAATGTACACAGACCTGAGTTTATATCCCAGTTCTCTGCTACTGGGCTTCCCAGGTGGTACTCATGGTGAAGAATCCTCCTGCCAATACAGGAGATGCAAGAAATGCAGGTTCAATTCTTGGGTCGGGAGGATTCCTTGGAGAAGAGAAGGGCCACCTACTCCAGTATTCTTGTCTGGAGAATCCCATGGACACAGGAGCCTAGCAGGCTACAGCACAACTGAGCGTACACACAAACTCTCCACGGAATACCTGAGTGACTTTGGACATATTACTTAGACCCTCTGGCTCAATAGCCTCAGCTACAAAATAAGGATAATAACATAGAATCCAGTTGCGTTATATGGTTGCTGTGAAGATCACATGAAATTAAATTTATTTGCCTCACACAAAAAATCACTTAGTTATGACTAGTATTATTTATACTCTTTCTTAAAATTAATTTTTATTGGATTATAGTTGATTTACAATGTTGTGTTAGTTTCAGGTGTATAGCAAAGTGAATTAGTTATACATATAAAAATCATCTTATAGTGAAGAGGGAATTTGACAAAACATCAACTAAAGGGACTAAATATTTCATTAAAAAATGATCTTGTTTTTGTTTTTTAATGGCATTTCTGAAATAGACCAGTATCCAAAATCAGAATCAACAGAAAGAATGCATATAACAGGGAATATTATTTTACCCTTATAGAAACAAAAGAAAGCAAAATGATGGCAGATCTGCATTTGGAACAGTGCATGCAGTGTTGGTTGCCAAGCCTAAAGCAAGCATAAGAGAGTATTAAGCTTGTAGCAACTGAACCAATCAAGAAAAGAAAAGTACTTCTGAATAACCATAGAAAAACCAACCAGTACTGAAGCAGAAAAACCAACCAGTATTGAAGCAGAAAAACCAACCAGTATTGGAGCAGAAAACCTGTGAAGGTGGTAATTAAATATCGGAGGTGCAGGCTGGAGTATGACTAAGGACATCACTTTGCTTACTAAAATCCTAAATTCTAAAACTAGTACACAGCTCTAGAATTTGAAAAAGGCTCTTTACTGCATATTAAATATGAATATTAAACGAGGTACTACTTTATTGGATAAGCTTTCCTTATAGCCCAGTTGTTAAAGATCCGCCTGCAATGCAGGAGACCCAGGTTCGATTCCTGGGTTGGGAAGATCTGCTGGAGAAGGGATAGGTTACCC
Source organism: Neotragus moschatus (assembly GCA_006410615.1). NCBI lineage: Eukaryota > Metazoa > Chordata > Mammalia > Artiodactyla > Bovidae > Neotragus > Neotragus moschatus. Next base: position 3,823,585 of record SJYA01001316.1, on the reverse strand, counting down.
AGTCCAGTATTCTTGGGCTTCCCTTTTTATTCAGCTGGTAAAGAATCTGCCTGCAATGTGGGAGACCTGGGTTCAAACCCTGGGTTGGGAAGATCCCCTGGAGAATGGAAAGGCTACCCACTCTAGTATTCTGGCCCAGAGAATTCCATGGGCTCTATGGTGTTGCAAAGAGTTGGACACGACTGAGCAACTTTCACTCATTTTATTGGATACATTGGTCCCAGAATATAATACAGAAAATAAAGTTTGGAAAGGAGTTTAAACAAAATTGATGGATGCTTAAGTAGGATTTTTAAAAGCAAAGTAGAAATACTTTGGAAATTGTCTAGAAGGTTGCTATGAAAGTGAAAAAAGTGTTAGTCACTTGATAGTGTCCAACTCTGCGACCCCATGGGCTGCCAGGCTCCTCTGTGCATGAGATTTTCCAGCCAAGAATATTGGAGTGGGTTGCTATTTGCTTCTCCAGGGGATCTTTCTGACCCAGGGATCAAACAGATTCTTTACCACCTGAGCCATGTTTAGAAGGCTGCTACATCCTCTTCCTTAAAATGTGCTTTTGTGTCATAATTAGTGTTACAAAGGCTCCTGTCTTGGAGTAGGATAGAAACTTCCTAGTTAACCATAATGGAAGAGATGGAAAGCAGGTATTCAGAACTTAAAGTAGACTTTTTAGAGAGTTAGCCACTTGGCTGCAGGAGGAAATGCAGTTCAGCAAACAGACTGGGGTTGGCATGGATGCTGCAAAGGCCACCAGGTGGGATGTTTTAAGTGGTGTAACACTTTTCCCTGCAGGCAGGTAGAGTCCAAGGGCAGGATATCTGGGAGAAGGCTACTAGAATCCAAGTCAGGAGCCAGTGGTGGTTAGATGGGAGCATCATAACAACACGCCCAGTGGTCAGGGACTGATGCCAGGTTCTTCCAGAGTATAAGAGGAGGAGAGTAAGGCTGGTAGGAGTAAGGAAGAGGATCAGTCCTAAATGGTTGGTTCTCTAGTCTAGAGGTTCTCAACTGGGAGTGACTTGCCCCCTGGGACATTTGGCAATGTGTGGAGACATTTTCATTGTCACACTTGGGGTTAGGGGATGGATAAAACTGGCATCTAGGGGGTGGAGGCCTAAATGCACTGGACAGCCCCCACCACAAATGGCCATCTGGCCCCAAATGTCAGCTAGTAGTAGTGCCGTCTACTACCCTAGACAGACTTCCCAGACAAAACTCGGACGGAGAATGATAATACTGAAGTCCAAACTGGGTTATAAGTTGGGAATGAGGTGCTGCAGGGAACTTGACTAAAAGGAGGTCAGCACCAGCCTTGAAAGAGTTATGACTTGATATAACATCCCCAGGTTTTAGGCTACAACTTCTATGAGGCAGTGTAGTATAGAGGGAAAAAGGACACCGACACCCAACTCTAAGTCTCCATGGTTCAAAACAAGTTTTGTAAGCTTGACATCCTTTTGTGTAAAATTAACATAACAGTTTCAAATCTGAGGGATATTGTGAAGATCCCGTAAGGTAATATAGCTAAATCGCCTTCCACAGGACTTAGAACGTCATGGTGCTAGAACGGCAAGAAAGTTGCTGCCCCTAACATGTAACACAGAAATTATATATTCCCTTGGCAAATCAACCACAGAGCCTGTGTCTAAATCTACTGAACATTTATAAATATTCACACGCATCTTATCTGGCCTCTCAGCAGTACTTACTATGGCATTGCCATGCAACTGTACTCCAGTAACTGCTCCCTTATCTGATTTCCCAGCTAGACTCACATAAGCTCCATAGGTGAGGGAATGGCGACTCTCTCATTTACTTGCAACCTCACTGCCCAGCACATAAATAAACAAAGACGTTTCTGATAAATAAATGAATAAAACCTAGTTAAATAACCTCTAGCAACCAGAAGTCAGGAGTGCTATTGATTATATATATTGCAGAATTCTTTTATGATCCCTACAAGCGTGAGAAAGTTCTAAGTCGATCTCAATTAATTAATCAATGACTCCATTCCACCTTAATTGTGGAGCCCACTGAGTTGAATGCAGATGCCCAGGGATTTCTCTAGGAAACAGAGCTGTACCCATAGAGACTCTCTGCTTTTCAGATCAATAATTCTAAACACGAGAGAGAGTTGGGGAGATGGAGCCTCAATTCTCTTCTCAAAGAAAAACACATGGTCCTACATATCTGGATCTATAGCAGTGCCTTTATTCCCCCGATTGTCTTAAATGCTTGACACCATGCCAGGCATGTAGTAGATACCATAAACATTTGTTTTAATAACATTTAGTAACATTTGTTATTTAAAAGTCAGAATATATTCAAACACTATTTTCATAGAGTTTTAGAGATATTTCTTGTTTTCCTATATTCTTAAGCTAAAGTACACAGAAGACATAGCTTCTTATCAAATTTAATATGACATTTCCAAAGCTCTCAGGTACTTTGATAGCAAATTTATTGGAATTATTGTAAGGATGTCAATGGGCTTCCCTGGTGGCTCAGATGGTAAAGTCTCTGACTGCAATGCGGGAGACCGGGGTTCAAAGCCTGGGTCGGGAATATCCCCTGGAGGAAGAAATGGCAACCCACTCCAGTACTCTTGCCTGGAGAATTCTAAGGACAGAGGAGCTTGGTGGGCTACAGTCCATAGGGTCACAAAGAGTCAGACACACCTGAGCGACTTCACTTCATTTCACTTCAAGGATGTCAATTGTGTATGCAAATTTAAGACATTTAATCTTTAAATCTATTGCATTAAATTTATAGTTAAGTAACTGAATATTATTATGCATTATCAGATTTGTTTTTTTTTCCTTGTGAGGTCAGTAAACCTAAATCTTGACCATAAAGTTGTCATCAGTGAATAAGTACTGATCTCTCTCTATATAGAAATGACTCCTGAATCCATATTACCTTGGAAGAATGTGTATCCTTGAATAAAGAAATGTTTTGATAAAAAGGGAGTAACAGATATATAAAAGTTACTTTTACATTTAAAGCAGCAGTTTGATTACCATTAAATCATCTTTCCTTACAAGTAGAAAGTAAAAGATTAGAAACTTTTAGTTAAGTTTTAAGAAAGTTTTTAAAAAAGCATTATCATAACTCATTTGTTGAACCTTTTATTTTACAAACACTCATTCATTACATCATTTTAGACATTTACTATGGACATGATTCCTTATTAACTGAAACTGAACCACTGTATTATTTAAAACATCTTTGTTTTTTGTTTTTAAGAAGAAGTCTGTGAGTTGGACGGAGTTAAAATGAGACAAGTTGTGAAATATGGTGCTCAGTATTCCAAAGAAATACATAATTAAAGCTGATAAGATTAAAATCATTTTCCATTGTAGTTGTTCATATGCCATATGTTACGGAGTTCCCTATAGTGGAACACATAGTCTAAAAGAAGTTTGTATCTTATTACAACCCTCTTAAAGTTTTCATTTAACAAGCAAACACATAAAATGATATCTGATGCTTGAATTAAAGGTCAATGAGACAGTGAAGGCCCGTGGGTCAAGCACAAAGAAGTCCCAGTGAAGTCGAACTTCACTGGTCTGAGTCTAACTCGCCGTACATAACCATAGTTAACATACGCTTTCTACACAGTTGGTAGCAATCAGATACATATTTAATGTGGTTTCATTATATCCTATAAATGCTGGCAATAGAATAATCTCCCCAGGGTATTCGGTGGATAATAGAGAAGAGAAAATGATGAGCACGTTTAGCACATGCACCCACAACCTCATGATGAAAGGCCCTGTTTCTCCCATCCAGCACCTGTTGTCATAGCTGCTTTAATTACTTTTCATTGTAGTCAGCAGCCTGAAATATTTATCACGGAGCCTATAATTTCCCAAATCCAAAACTGACATCTACCCAAGCAACTACAGGAACTGAAATGTTACTCACTCCTGCCTCTGTGCTTAACTTGCAACCTCAAAAGTGCTAAACAAAACCTTTTCGAGGGAGACCCCGTGCAGTGCAAGATTACAAAACGTTTACACAACCTTCAAAAGGCAGCGTATCTTATCACATTTTGATTGAGATAAAGACAGAAATCATTTCATTATTAAATATTAAAACATTCAATGTGCTAAAATAAAAAGCAGATTTAAAGATTTCTGCAAATAGGTATCAACTAAACATATTCAGTCAACAATCAGTTTACTATAAAATTAGGCTTGATTTTTGCACCTCTTTGTCCAGTGAATTATTGGTTATAAATCCCATGTTTTGGCTATATTCTTTTGGTTGTGAAATATGCTGTGATCTAGAATAAGGTTTTGTTGTTTTTTAAAAATCTTATTTAATAAAATGTATTTATATTTATATATTACTTATTATAGTATACAGCTGTAATGCTAGTATGTATGTTAACTCATTTACTCTTAATAACAGTCCTATCAGATAGCAACTATTAGTTTCCTTGTGTAACAACTGAAAAAACTGAAGCACAGAAATATGGAGTGATTTGCCCATAGTCACTAATGCCAGTTACTGGCAGATCAGGGATTCAAACTCAGATAATTTAGCTCCAGAATCAACATCTACACACTAAAAGCCAATTTCATTTCCCAGGAAGGTCCTTATGAATAAAAAAATAACTTCATATAAACCTAATTAATTCAGTGCATAAGAAGATAATTTCTAACATTTGGATTAGCATAATCCAGAGTCAAAAATATATTTTGCATAGCAACCAAGTAAATATTCATATCCACATACCAACACAAACATAACCAATGCAAAAGTTTCACCAGTTAAGATTACCCTTACTACATACATACTGTATTTAATTTTTAAAATGTTGCTTAGGACCAAGTAATTTGTTTTCACAATGTGCTAACATAGTGGTTCTCATACCAAATTATTCATTAAAATTGTCTGCAGAGATTTTAAAACTAAGGAATGTGTGAGGCCCACTCCAATCAGTGAATTTAGAATCTCTGCTGAAAGCTTCTTAAAAGCTATACAGGCGATACCAAGAAGCTGCCACGGTTCAGAATTTCTGCACTATTGAATCAAACATATTTAATGTGAAACACATTGGAGTAGATGAAACTGACAAGATATAGTGTTATTACCTCCCCTTGAATACAGATCTTTTGTGTGGCAGGACTGTTGGATTATTTTACATTAGCATTAGTTTTGTGTCTGTAAAGATCTATTAACTTCTTGAAGAGGTGTTAAAACATTTTCACAAGTAGCTTAATATTCCTTCTTTAACATTATTTATACTGTTATCACCTGACAACCTTTCTTCATTGAGAGCCTTAAAGACATTTAAAGCCGAGACACATCTGACTGTTACCAATTAGTGGATTTTGAATCAACAAGATCTTGTTTAAAATGAGCAGTTATATTGTGGAAAGAACAGTGGCCCTTTGACCAAGATTAAGATAAATAATTTTTAGCTCGGCACAAAACATGTTGCCTGGTTAAATTCTATATCCATATTTCCCTCATTGTATTCCCATCCTTTCTCCCCTAAATCTTGTGATTGTCTACAAGTGAAAAATTAATATTACAAACTGAGGTTTAGAGTTTGAGCAATGAACTGCCTTATTGAAAAAGTGCTGCAGCTGCCGAGTTTGATGTGCATATAACAAACTAATTCTAAAAAGATGTGACCAGGGTGTGCTGCTGCAGCGTGATGGGAACAGAGGTCACCTCCCCTAGCCCTGAAGTGGAAAGAAGCCACAGATGCATGGGGAAGATGGCTAAAACAGCACAGATCGGAACAAGATTTTGTTTACCTCAGTGGATACAGGTCCCAGATGTGCTAACATGATTTTATTTTTGTTTTTGATGTCCTGGCAATGGTTCTTTTTTATTGTGGTTTTATGGTTTTGAACCTCAACTGCTGCTGCTGCTAAGTCGCTTTAGTCGTGTCTGACTCTGTGCGACACTATAGACGGCAGCCCATCACGCTCCCCCATCCCAGGATTCTCCAGGCAATAAAACTGGAGTGGGTTGCCATTTCCTTCTCCAATGCATCAAAGTGAAAAGTTAAAGTGAAGTCACTCAGTCGTGCCCAACTCTTAGCAACCCCATGGACTGCAGCCCACCAGGCTCCTCTGTCTATGGGATTTTCCAGGCAAGAGTACTGGAGTGGGGTGCCATTGCCTTCTCCGTGAACCTCAACTGGCAGTACTTAAATTTCTCCAGTCAGCATTCTTCCATGTTCTCCAACAGTGAATATTCCAAGTTTATAATTCACATCAACTTTAAACTGACTATATTAGCTTCACCTCCCCAGATAAAACAATGGCCATCACTGGCCTCCGTTTTCAGCCTCCTCCATCTCAAAATTTCACTTTTACTCACTTTCTGGGTCTCCTCCCCCTTGAATTCCACTCAGTCCATGCAAGGCTCATTTTCCTTTTTCTTAAAATCATCCATAACTTCTGACTTGCCAAGTTCAACATCCTATTTTCAGTGGTACCTCTCTTTTGCATAGTGTAATATGTCTTATTAATTATCAGCTCTTCTAATTTCTAGTTTTCATCAACTGTCTTGATTTGAGCTAAAATTTCCTTCACCCCAATCTACAAAAAAAGGGTTTGATTAGCAGTAAAAATACCACATGAAAGGACATTTTAAACCTGCTTAATTACCACAGAGGGGCTTTCTTGGTAGCTCAGCAGGTAAAAGAATCTGCCTGCTGTGCAGGAGACCCCGGGTTTGACCCCTGCGTTGGGAAGATCCTCTGGAGAAGGAAATGGCAACCCAATCCAGGATTCTTGCCTGGAAAATCCTATGAACAGAGGAGCCTAGAGAGCTACAGTCTATGGGGTCACTACAGTCTATGGGGTTGCTACAGTCTGTGGGGTCACAACAGTCAGACACAACTTAGCGAATAAGCCACCACCAACTACCACAACTATTTTTACGACTTTAACACACTACTTCTGTATTAAGATGAGGGCTGCTGACAATGCCTCAGAACACCAAAACAATTTTCTGGAAGGGTCTTTCTTTAGAAGGTTTCATTAGCATTATTACAAGTGGTGGTAAGTCCTTGAAAGTCAGGGCACTACTTTTCTTCTAAGTATTTCTTTATTACCAGCCTTGCTGATAACTAGTCCGTGTCAATGACGTTTACCTGCATTCACAAATGTCAAGCTTTTAAACAGAACCACTTGGTATTTAAAGAATTATTCCAAGTAGGCATAAATTTATTTTATATTTCTTCTCTAACCTACATGGTGAAAGGTAGAGACATCCTTCAGAGGATCTCCAAATATGTGTGAAATTTCGTATCAACTACTGCCCTAAAGAGGAGGGTTACAGCTAATTTTTTTCCCTGACTGACAAGTCTAAATTGCCTCCCCAAACTTGAATATACTTGGAGAGGAAGAAAAAAAAAAGGGGGGGGGGAACCACCAGGTGAGCCAGGTTGTTCTGTTTTATTTTATGTTTGCCAGGTTTGTGAGGATAGGGTGAGGTCCTCTAAAGTCAATAGAGTCTGTATTAAGGCAGCAAGAAGATACATGTTGCGCTTCCTTCTATTGTGAGTTTACACTCACACAATTCTCCTCTCTAATCCGAGTAGCTCTAAGCAAAACTGTAGACATGTGGGACTTCTAGGTGTTATCCAACACCTCTGAAACGTCTGGGAATGCTTGGCAAGACTGTGGGACAGTAAGAGACTCCAAGTTTCTTCCCACCAGCCCATATGGTTGTGTGTGGTTATGCTCACCCAGATCACTACCCTTTAGATCACTGCCTCTATTCACACACGTTTGGGGATTTTCCTTTGCTAGGAGCAGATTTCTTCATTCACCTCACTTTTGATAACAGAGCTGATAAAGATGTAAAGACCTTAGAGAATATCTGGCCAATGCTGCTCCATTCTGCAAACCAAGACTGAGAATAAACTAGGAGGGCAGAATAACTGTAAAAATGATGTTGGCTTTACTGCTTTAACAGATAATGTAATAGACACAGAAAGTGATACATTTCTTTAGTGACACACTGACAATCGGAGCAGTATAACTGCAAATTGACAGGTTTATTTTATTTCCCCTACTTTGTAGTGGTTTCAGTTATTTTACTTTGGCATTGTTTTGATTTGGATTTTAACCTCAAATGAAGTCACATTAAAAAAGGAAGTTTGAAATATCATAATCTAAACTAAAGTTCCTCAACACTAGTGATATTTTGGATGGAATTGCCAAAAAGTCCCCCGGAGGCAAAATTGTACCTTTTGAGAACCACTGACTTAAGTCATAAAGAAGACAATGACCACTTTCCCTCCATATTCCTTCAAAATCAAAGTTGTTATTGAAAACTACTTAGGAAAGTAACTCAGTATGTACAGTATCTAGATTATTTTATTTTGCTTGAAACTGACCTTTTCTATCTATATCAGCATTGACTGCTTGAAAAATACCCCTCCCCTCACCAAAGACAGGAAGCATTTATGATTTCACTTTGCACAGGTCCCAGAAAAACAGTCTGAGATGGCTCACCTGACGATGATGGCCACTGTTCATAATGATGGTTATGATAATTTTAGTAAATTCAGCATAGAACAGACTACATAATTGTAGCTATAAATATTACTATGCCCATTACTGGGCCTTTCATTTTATATTTTGATATTACAACTTCAAAATCAGTTGTGCATAGACTGAGACTAGCAAAATATCAGTTGAGTTGCACTGTGGCTTAATTTTCATGTAATTGTTATTTTGAGGTTCTGCAAAGGTGACTTTAGTTCAGAGCTTTGGTTTTGGTGAAGTACTGCGTTACTAGTAACACTAGCTAATTTAACAAATAATACCCTAAATATTCAAGGACTAAAATGCAATAAAAGTTGGTTTATTGTTCATATAAAATCCAAACCAGATATTACTAACCAATAAATGACCTCCTTCATGTGATGTTTCCAGTCCTTACATCATTTGACTTTGAGATATTTAACATACACCTTCTAAAGTCACTATGCTGTTTTAAATGAAGCAAGCAGCAGAAGAAAGAACATGGGAAGTCACACAAGTCAGTTCATATAGGCCAGCTGTATAAAATGAAGGAATGGCAGTTGAAGACTCAGATAAGGTGGCAGCTTAAGGAACATATGTTGTAGGACTTGGACTCTGCCCTCCAGGATTCATGTATGCAGTGAATCAAGGGTGGATAAATGATGCTGTGTCCCCAAGAGCTGGAATATACAATTCTGGAAAACTAAGATGTAGAATTTAAGACTTTCCAGGGTTTCTCTTGACATTTCCATAGCCATTGACTGCTTCAAGTGGGCAACAGCAGATTCCTTATTCCAGAAGACCAGAAAGCAGACACTGGAGTAACCAAACTCAGTTGTGATGAGGAACTCAGAGGAGGCACCATGGGGTCTCTTCATCCTTCCATGACCATGTCCTGTGAGTGGACAGCAGCAGAAACCCAGCCCTTAAGAAAAAATAAGCATCAAGCCTCCACTTGAAGCTGGAGGTCACTCCATGGCAAGCAATCCAGGCAGCCGAAGCGTTATCTGAAAAGAGAATAATCTAGATAGGTGGTGCAGGAAGAAGATACTGGGTAATCGTTACAACTCTGGGACAAACTACAGGAGATAAACCATAGTTTCATTTGTTAATATTCTGGGAAACTGCATCTGGCCACCAGCTTGAAAAATTGGATTTGCATGTTATTCCTCTGAGGGAAGGGATGGACTGAACTAGTTCTGTTTAACGACTACTCTAGATTCATATACACATGCTGTTTTCCTGTCAGAATGGCTGTAGAAGCAGCTTGGGTGTCACTGAGCCCATTTGCTGCTACTGCTCTTTCCACAGCTTCACACCGAGATGCAGGACCACCTCATGGAGAGAGACCACCATAACCATGCACTGGGTCTCCCCTGAACTGCTGTGCCTCTGGTTCCCCTGGGGGGCATCTGCAAAAGTCAGTGATGCAACCAGACACACATGGTAGTCAGTACCCTATGGGGACGCTTTGCCCCATGGGGGACGGTGGGCAGGAAGGAGTCCTTTCTCTCCCAGAACAGTGCTCAGCCTAGCATTAGTGTGCATGGCCACTCTGACGCTGTCCAGTGGGACAGGCCATCACTGGGGCTTCCCAGTTGGTGCTAGTGGTAAAGAACCCCTTGCCAATGTAGGAGAAGTAAGAGACGTGGGTTCGATCTCCTGGTAGGGAAGATGCCCTGGAGAAGAGAATGGCACCCCCTCCAGTATTCTTGCTTAGAGAATCACTCGGACAGAGGAGCCTGGTTGGCTACAGTCCATAGGGTCACACAGCATTGGACATGACTGAGGTGACAGCACGCAAAGAAGTTGTGGCATTCAGCTTCCCAGTCTATATTCTCTTCCTGTCTCTCGTCGTCCTTTTCCAACTCTCAGTCTTCTCCCTTTCTTTCTCATTTCTTCCTCTCCCATCCCCTCCCTTTTCCTCTCTTTTTCTTCTCTTCCTAAACAATTGGATCCAAAATCCACTATTTGGGGCTGAGCAAGATATGTGTCCACACTATGAGATGGTGGGGGGGGGGCAGGGGGAGTGGGGAGTAGAATAAAGAGAAGGAAGCAAATCTACAGTGGCCCAGAGTGGAGGGCAGCACCCAGCACCGGAGCCCTGGCACCAAGGAAACGGAAAACACCACCGGTGAGGAGGCAGAAGGCAGCAGCAAAGTTAGGATCGTCTCCACGCAGGGAAATTGCTCACCTAACTATATTAAAGTGCGGGATCGAGGTCTCTCACTGTCAGAGAAGGGAGCCACAAATACAGAAAAAGAGAAGACTAGATTAAGCCCTGTGGTGTTGGACCGAAATTGGAAATATAGGGATGAAATCATGGCTTTGAAGCTGTATAGGTAGATAGATATAGAAATATAGATGTGAACAAGTATATGTATGAGTGTGTGTGTGTGTGTGTGTGTGTTCTCTAGCTCTGGCCATTGAGAGGGTCTAGGAGTTGAAACAGCCAAATAAAAATATAGATATTTAGTGGACTATAGACCTAAATGTAAGGCCAGAAACTATAAAACTCTTAGAGGAGAAAAGGCAGGTCACTCTTTGACATAAATCACAGCAAGATCCTCTATGACCCACCTTCTAGAGTAATGGAAATAAAAGTAAACAAATGGGACCTAATTAAACTTAAAAGCTTTTGCACAGCAGAGGAAACTATGAACAAAGTAAAAAGACAGTTCTCAGAATGGGAGAAAATAATAGCAAATGAAATAACTGACAAAGGATTAATCTCCAAAATATACAAGTAGCTCAGGAAGCTCAATAAAAAAAAAATAAATAAATAAAATGGGCAGACTATATAAACAGACATTTCTCCAAAGATGTATAGATGGCTAATAAATACAGGAAAAGATGCTCAACATTGCTCATTATTAGAGAAATGCAAATCAAAACTACAATGAGGTATCACCTCACATTGGTCAGAATGGCCATCATCAAAAAATCTATAAATAATAAATGCTAGAGAGGATGGGAAGGAAAGGGAATCCTCTGGCACTGTTGGTGGGAATGTAAATCGATATAGCCACTATGGAGAACAGTATGGAGATTTCTTAAAAAACTAGGAATAAAATTACCATATGACCCAGCAATCCCACTACTGGGCATAAACCCTGAGAAAACTATAATTGAAAAAGACACATGTATCCCAGTGTTCACTGTAGCATTATTTACAATAGCTAGGACGTGGAAGCAACCCAGGTGTCCACTGACAGATGAATGGATAAAGAAGCTGTGGTACATATACACAATGGAATATTACTCAACCATATAAAGGAAACATTTGAGTCAGTTCTGATAAGGTGGATGAATCTAGAGTTTACTATATGGATGTAAGTAAATCAGAAAAACAAATATCATATATTAATGCAAAATATGGATTCTAGAAAGATGGTACTGATGGACCTATTTGCAGGGAAGCAATGGAGACAGACATAGAGAACAGATTTGTGGACACAGTTCAGGAAGGAGAGGGTGGGGTGAACTGCGAGAGCAGCATGGAAACGTATACATCACCATATGTAAAATAGATAGACAGTGGGAACTTGCGGTATGACTCAGGGAACTCAAACCGGGACTCTGTGATGACCTAGAGGAGTGGGATGGGGTAGGTGGGAGGGAGGTTAAAGGGGGAGGGACATGTGTATACCTATGGCTGATTCATGTTGAAGTATGGCTAAATCAATGAAATATTGTAAAGCAATTATCCTCCAATTAAAACTAAATAAATTTTTAAAAGACACTGCTTTTAAAATATCATTCTTCACTGTAAGGAAGCAACCCTCTTTAGAAGAATATCTGGTTTTAAGACTGAGGCTGAAAAGAAGTGAGATGAATCTAGAACATCCTATTCTGCCAAAAAGTGAGAAAGTTCTTAAAAGTGGTGATGTTTCACCAAGTCACAGGAGCCAGGGTGAAGGCACACAGCACAGGCCAAATCTGGCACAATTTTAGCAGTAAAATAAATAGCAGTAATGAATTATAACCCACTGGACAAAACNATCTTTTGCTTCTGTTAGGTCCATACCATTTTTGTCCTTTATCGAGCCCATCTTTGCATGAAATGTTCCCTTGGTATCTCTAATTTTCTTGAAGAGATCTCTAGTCTTTCCCATTCTGTTGTTTTCCTCTATTTCTTTGCATTGATCGCTGAAGAAGGCTTTCTTCTCTTCTTGTTACTAATGTGATATCTTGACTGATCATAAAATTTTTCTGCCTCTCTTTTCTGCAAATTCAATTAGTCATTTTAGCAAGCTCATTTTGAACCAGCATGATTGAAGGCAACATCAGTCACAAGATTGTAAATGTTTGATAACTTTTCATTTTCATAAGGAGCTTTCTGCTGATGCATTGGCACTGTTTTTTGTAGGCTGTGACAATGGTATAGATTCCTGATAAATTTTTCAAAATACAAATTTTCACACATCTAGACCTGATGATTCCTGTAGAACACTTCTAAAAAGATTTAACTGTTCATACAGATCAGTTTTGTCCAAGTCTAAATCTAATTTTAAATATAATTTTTACAACGGCATTTAATGTTTCCTCTGACATTTCCTGTAACTTGTGGAGGTATGCTATATAGACTGAATGTTTGTGTCCCTGACCCCCAAAGTCATATGTTAAAATACTAATGCCCACAATGTGATAGTATTCCGGGGGGGTGGGGCTTTGGTAGGTGATTAGGTCTTGAGGGCGGGGCTCTTATAAATGAGATTAGTGCCCTTATAAAAGAACCTCCAAAGAGCTCTTTCACCCCTTCCCCCAAATAGCAAGAAGATTACCATCTATGAGCCATTGTCTGGCTCTCACTAGACACTAAATCAAGCCAGCACCTTGATTTTGAACTTCCCAGCCTTCAGAACCATGAAAAATAAATCTTTGTTCATTAGCCACCCACTCTAAGGCAATTTTATTATAGCAGCCTGAATAGACTAATACAAGGTCATACAAGAAATGAAAATGGCTTCATAATTTATTTATAATTTAAAATATATCTGTATGCATTCTACCAATATACCTTCAATTATAAGGAAAACACTTTTAAATTATCTTCCTCTTAAATAATTGGTTAGTCCAAAGTTTTTATCTAATGTGTCTACTTTGATGATCTATAAATTTAATTTTCATTTTCTAGCCTGTGGATATTTGCTTTGCAATTTTGCACTAGTTTTTAAAATGAGATATTCTACAGTGCTCAAAAAATTCTAACAACCACACCTTAAAGTAATTTACTTTGAAGGCAAACCATTCAATATCACAGTAATCCAAGTCTATGTCCCAACCACTAATGCCGAAGAAGCTGAACAGTTCTATGAAGATCTACAAGACATTCTATAACTAATATGAAAAAAAGATGTCCTTTTAATCATAGGGGACTGGAATGTAAAAGTAGGAAATCGAGATACTCAGAGTAACAGGCAAGTTTGGCAATGGAGTACAAAATGAATCAGGGCAAAGGCTAATATTGTTTTGCCAAGAAAACACACTGGTCATAGCAAACACCCACTTCAAACAACACAAGAGATGATTCTACAAGTGGACATCACCAGATGGTCAATAATGAAATCAGATTGATTATATTCTTTGCAGCCAAAGATGGAGAAGCTCTATACAGTCAGCAAAAACAAGACCTGGAGCTGACTTGGCTCAGATCATGAACTCTTATTGCAAAATTCAGACTTAAATTGAAGAAAACCACCAGGCCATTCAGGTATGACCTAAATCAAGTCCCTTATGATTATACAGTGGAAGTGACAACTAGATTCAAGGGGTTAGATCTGATAGAAAGAGTGCCTGAAGAACTATGAATGGAGTTCTGACATGTATAGGAAGCAATGATCAAAACCCAATAAGAAGAAATGCAAAAAGGCAAAATGGTTGTCTGAGGAGGCCTTACAAATAGGTAAGAAAAAAAGAGAAGCAAAAGGCAAAGGAGCAAAGGAAAAATATATTCATCTAAATGCAGAGTTCCAAAGCCTAGCAAGGAGAGATAAGAAGGCCTTCCTAAGTGATCAATGCAAATAAATAGAGGAAAACAATAGAATGGGAAAGACTATCGATCTTGTCAAAAAAATTAGAGATACCAAGGGAACATTTCATGCAAAGATGGGCACAATAAAGGACAGAAATGATATAAACCTAACAGAAGCAGAAGATATTAAAAGAAGTGGCAAGAATATACAGAAGAACTATATTAAAAAGATCCTAATGACCCAGATGATAATGATGGTATGAAAACTCACCTAGAGCCAGACATCCTGGAATGTGAAGTCAAGAGGGCCTTAGGAAGCATCACTATGAACAAAGCTAGGGGAGGTGATGGAATTCCAGCTGAGTTATTTCAAATCCTAAAAGATGATGCTGTGAAAGTACTGCACTCAATATGCCAGCAAACTTGGAAAATGCAGCAGTGGCCACAGGACTGGAAAAGTTCAGTTTTCATTGCAAACCCAAAGAAAGGCAATGCCAAAGAATGTTTAAAGTACTGCACAACTGCATTCATCTCACTTGACAGCAAAGTAATGCTCAAAATTCTCCAAGCAAGGCTTCAACAGTATATGAACTGAGACCTTCCAGATGTTCAAGTTGGATTTAGAAAAGGCAGAGGAACTAGAGATCAAATTGCCAACATTGGTTGGGTCATAGAGAAAGCAAGAGAATTCCAGAAAAACATCTACTTCTGCTTTATTCACTACACCAAAGCTTTTGACTGTGTGGATCACAACAACCTGGAACATTTATTCTGAAAGAGATGGGAATACCAGATCACCTTACCTGCTCCTGAAAAATCTGTATGCAGGTCAAGAAGCAACAGTTAGAACCGGACATGGAACAAAGGACTGGTTCCAAATTGGGAACGGTGTACATCAAGGCTGTATATTGTCACCCTGCTTATTTAACTTACATGAAGAGAACATCATGTGAAATGCCAGGCTAGATGAAGCACAAGCTGGAATTAAGACTGCTAGGAGAAATATCAATAAACTCAGATATGTGGATGACACCACCATTATGGCAGAAAGTAAAGAGGAACTAAAGGGCCTCTTGATGAAAGTGAAAGAGGAGAGTGAAAAAGGTGGTTTAAAAGTTTACATTAAAAAAACTATGATCATGCCTGGTCCCATCACTTCATGGTAAATAGATAGGGAAACAATGGAAACAGTGACAGACTGTTATTTTGGGCTCTAAAATCACTGCAGATGGTGACTGCAGCCATGAAATTAAAAGATGGTATGACAAACTTAGCATATTAAAAAGCAGAGACATTACTTCGCCAGCAAAGGTCCATCTAATCAAAGCTATGGTTTTTTCAGTAGTCATGTATGGATGTGAGAGGTGGACCATAAAGAAAGCAGAGCTGAAGAATTGATGCTNTGGAAGCAGTGGCTGACTTTATTTTGGGGGGCTCAAAATCACTGCAGATGGTGACTGCAGCCATGAAATTAAAAGATGCTTACTCCTTAGAAGAAAAGTTATCACTAACCTAGACAGCATATTAAAAAGCAGAAGACATCACTTTGCCCACAAAGATCCATATAGTCAAAGCTATGGTTTTTCCAGTAGTCAGGTATGGATGTGAGAGTTGGACTATAAGGAAATCTGAGCGCCAAAGAATTGATGCTTTTGAACTGTGGTGTTGGAGAAGACTCTTCTTTTTAATTTTTATTTTTACTATATTTTACTTTACATTACTGTTTTGGCTTTGCCATACATTGACATGAATCTGTAGTCCCTTGGACTGCAAGATCCAACCANGTATGGATGTGAGAGTTGGACTATAAGGAAATCTGAGCGCCAAAGAATTGATGCTTTTGAACTGTGGTGTTGGAGAAGACTCTTCTTTTTAATTTTTATTTTTACTATATTTTACTTTACATTACTGTTTTGGCTTTGCCATACATTGACATGAATCTGTAGTCCCTTGGACTGCAAGATCCAACCAGCCCATTCTAAAGGAGATCAGTCCTGGGTGTTCATTGGAAGGACTGATATTGAAGCTGAAACTCCAATATTTTGGGCACCTGATGCAAAGAGCTGACTCATTGGAAAAGACCCTGATGCTGGGTAAGATTGAGGGCAGGAAGAAAAGGGGACAACAGAGGATGAGATGGCTGGATGGCATCACTGACTCAATGGACATGAGTTTGGGTGAACTCTGGGAGTTGGTGATAGACTGAGAGGCCTAGTGTACTGCGGTGAATGGGGTCACTAAGAGTCGGACACGACTTAGTAACTGAAATGAACTGAACTGAATGTTCCTGCCAAAGGCTAGAACCTGAATATAATCATGAGGAAACATCAGACATGGATTAAGGAAACTTCTACAAGATAACTGACTCGTAATCTTCAAAAATGTTATGGTCATGAAAATCAAGGAAAGACTGGGAAATGACTCCAACTGAAAAAAAAAATAGAGAGACATGGTAACTAGCAGCAGCAAACTGAGATGCTAGACTGGATCCTTTTGTTATAAAGATTATACCAGTGGCACGACTGGTACAACTGCGTAGAGTCTTGGCATTAGATGACTATCATGCATCTGGATGGATTTTCTTGGTTTTGACATTTAAGTTATGGTTATGAAAGAGACTGTCTTTGTCAGAAATATGCACTAAAGCATCTATAGTGGCCATTATGTTGGCAATTTACTCTCAAATAATTTGGGGATGAGGGATCAATCCTAAAGGAAATCAGCCCTAAACATTCATTGGACAGACTGATGCTAAAGCTGAAGCTGCAATACTTTGACCACCTGTTGTGAAGAGACGAATCTCTGGAAAAGACCCTGATGTTGGGAAAGACTGAGGCCAGGAGGAGAAGGGGATAACAGAGGATGAGATAGTTAGATAGCATCACTGACTCAATGGACGTGAGTTTGAGCAAACTCTGGGAGAGAGCGGAAAACAGAGTCAGAGATGACTTAGTGACTGAACAACAATTCAGGGGTGGGATTGGGGAGGGAAGTAAATCCTTTATTCCAGTCTTGCAATTTTTGTTACTTTGAATTGATTCCAAATTAAGAAGGGGCAGAATAGCAGCAACAGCAGAAGCAGCAGAAGCAGCGGCTGGGCTAATACTCCCTTTGTATTTGCTCTTCTCTCTTCCTCCCTGACTCACTCCCTTTCCCCTTCCTCCCACTTTCTTCATGCTCCATAGTCTAGAGAACCCTTTCTAACTTAGTGGGCAATTCACAGAACCTACACTGATTCCCAGACCTATGGAATGTGAAGTGTTACAATATTAGTAGAAAGTAATTAGTAATTAGTAGAAAGACTTTATATCTACATATTTGTACCAAAATAATGTGTGCATGCATGCTAATTTGCTTCGATCACGTCTGACTCTTTGCGAGCCCATGGACTGTCACCTGCCAGGCTCCTCTGTCCATGCGATTCTTCAGGCAAGGATACTGGAGTGAGTAGCCATTCACTTCTCCAGGGGATCTTCCCAGCCTAGGGATTGAAACTCGCATCTCTTATATCTCCTGCACTAAGCAGGTGGGTTCTTCACCACTAGTGCTAAATAGAAAGTCACAGAAATATCTTATATCTGGTGAACTGCCCAGGAGGCAACAAAGTAACCTTGCAATCAAATATACCCATCATAAATGTGAGGATATCTAATTCACAAAGCCATAAAGATAGGCGCACACAGCGATATTTCCTTTTGAGTGGTAGGATTTCTTTGGAAGGAATGATGCTAAAGCTGAAACTCCAGTACTTTGGCCACTTCATGCAAAGAGTTGACTCATTGGAAAAGACTCTGATGCTGGGAGGGATTGAGGGCAGGAGAAGGGGATGACCGAGGATGAGATGGCTGGATGTCATCACTGACTTGATGGATGTGAGTCTGAGTGAACCCCGGGAGTTGGTGATGGACAGGGAGGCCTGGTGTGCTGCGATTCATGGGGTCGCAAAGAGTCAGACATGACTAAGTGACTGAACTGAACTGAACTGAACTGATACATGAAAGGAGGCACTTACGCAGACCCTGGAGGCTTCATAAGCAGATGGTTCCCACTTACCAGAGCTTCCATTCCAGGTACACTGTTATTTCCCTTTTAATCCACACCAATGGTCCATGGGGGAGGAAATGGCAACCTACTCCAGTACCCTTGCCTGGAGAATCCCATTGACTGAGGGGCCTGGCAGGCTACAGTCCATGGGGGTGAAGAGAGCTGGACACAACTGAAACAACTTAGTATGGTCATATGACGATTTCATCATGACCAGCTGATTAGGAAGAAATGGGCTAAACTATGGGTTTTGAATAGTTTTGTATGATTTGAAGATGCATAGTAGAAGCAGGGAGGCCCTAAGTACATAGGGAAAGAAATATCTCTGGTGAGAAGAAATTTTCAGGGTTACATTTGGCTGTCACTCTACCTAGGAGAGTTGGCTAGAGTTATCCACTTTAGTTCACAGACAGTGGTAGATGGTTCCATCAGATGATAAGGGACTTGGAAAGGATGACATTGGGGGGCTGAGGAAAGGGAGATCCAAGAGACTTCTCAAAATTTGAGAGTATGACTTTCCCATCAGAATTCTCACTCACCACTCCTGCTCTCTCCACTGAAATGAATTGTTGAGGACTCAAAGCCACAACATTTAGGGCTTTGGGTGCTGTACCACAGAGCTGGAACACTTAGTAACACACATGCACACCAGACGGCAGGAGACAAATGCCTGAAGATCTTTGGAAAACCACCTCAGGGTCTCTCCTGCAAGAAGACGCAAATTACTGAAATCAGGAACGAAAGAAGGAACATGACTCTCAATCTTATAGAAATAAGAAAGATTATAAGGGAGTACTATGAGTTAACTTAGATAAAGTAGACAAATTCTTGCCTCTTGCCGTTGTTGTTGTTGTTTAGTTGCTAAGTTGTGTCAGACTCTTTGCAACCCCACGGCCTGTAGCACAACAGACTCCCCTCTCCTCCACTATCTTCTGGAATTTGCTCAAATTCATGTCCATCAAGTTAGTGATGCTATCTAACCATCTCATTCTCTGCCACCCGTTTTCTCCTCCTGCCCCCAATCTTTCCCAGAATCAAGGTGTTTTCCAATAAGCTGGCTCTTGACATTAGATGGCCTGACTGGAGCTTCAGCTTCAGCATCAGTCCTTCCAATGAATATTCAAGGTTGATTTGCTTTCAGATTGACTGGTTTGATCTCCTTGCAGTCCAAGGGACTCTCAAGAGTCTTCTCCAACACCAAAATTTGAAAGAATCAATTCTTTGGTGCTCAGTCTTCATTATAGTCCAACTCTCACATCCATACATGACTCATGGAAAAACCATAGTTCTGACTAGACAGACATTTGTCACCAAAGTGATGTCTCTGCTTTTTAATATGCTATCTAGGTTTGTCATACCTTCCCTTCCAAGGAGTAAGCGTCTTTTAATTTCATGGGCTGCGGTCACCACCTGCAGTGATTTTGGAGCCCAAGAAAATAAACTCTGTCACTGTTTCTATTTTTTCCCCATCTATTTGCCATGAAGTGGTAGGACTGGATGCTATAATCTTAGCTTTTTCATGTTGAGTTTCAAAGCATCTTTTTCACTCTCCTCTTTGACCCTCTTCAAGAGACTTTTTAGTTTCTCTTCACTTTCTGCCATTAGTGTGGTATCATCTGCATATCTGCTGCTGCTGCTGCTAAGTCGCTTCAGTTGTGTCCGACTCTGTGGGACCCCATAGACGGTAGCCCACCAGGCTCCCCCATCCCTGGGATTCTCCAGGCAAGAACACTGGAGTGGGTTGCCATTTCCTTCTCCAATGCATGAAAGTGAAAAGTGAAAGTGAAGTTGCTCAGTTGTGTCTGACTCTTAGCCACCCCATAGACTGCAGCCTACCAGGCTCCTCCGTCCAGGGGATTTTTCAGGCAAGAGTACTGGAGTGGGGTGCCATATATATATATATAGTATATATATATATATATATATATACTATATATACTATATATATAATACTATGATATTAGTATTACCCTATACCAAACCAGACCAAGATATCACAAGAAAAAAAAAACTACAGACTAATATCTGTTATGAATACAGCTGTAAAAAATCCTTAATAAAAAACCTAGAAAACTGAATCCAGCAATATATAAGTATTACATACCTTGACCAAGTGGATTACCTTAGCAACGCAAAGTTTGCTTAACTTACAAAAATCAGTCAAGGTAGTATACTGCAATACTAGAATAAGGAACAATAATTACATGATCACCTTCACAGGTGGAGCAATATGCTTGACAAAATGCAAGACCTATTCATGATAAAAACTGTCAGAAAACTAAGAACAGAAAGCAAACTTCTCAACCTGATAAAGGGCATCTATGGAAAACCCAGAACTAACATCACACTTACCGGTGAAAGACTAGAATACTTTCCCCTAAGATCAGGGAACGATAAGGATGTTTGCTCTCATCACTTTTATTCAGTTTTTTTTACTGGAGCTTCTATACAAAGCAACTAGGCAAGAAAAACAAATACAAGTCATCCAGATTGAAAAAGAGAGTAAAAATCCTGGCTTAAAACTCAACATTCAAAAAACTAAGGTCATGGTATCCAGTTCCATCACTTCATGGCAAAGGGGATGAAAAGGGGGTGAAAATGGATACAGTGGCAGACTATTTTTTTAGGCTCCAAAATCACTGTGGGTGGTGACTTCAGCCATGAAATTAAAGTACATTTGCTCCTTGAAAGAAAAGCTGTAACAAACCTAGACAGCATATTAAAAAACAGAGATATCACCATGCTGACAAAGCTCCATATAGTAAAAGCTATAGTTTTCAAGTAGTCATGTACAGATTATGAGAGATGGACCATAAAGAAGGCTGAGTGCCAAAGAATTGGTGCTTTCAAAATGTGATGCTAGAGAAAACTCTTGAGAGTCCCTTGGACTGCAAGGAGATCAAACCAGTCACTCTTAGAGCAAATCAACCCTGAATATTCACTGGAAGGACTGATGCTGAAGCTGAAGCTGAAGCTGCAATATTTGGCCACCTGATGTGAAAAGGCGACTCATTGGAAAAGACCTTGATGCTGGGAAAGATTGAGGGCAGGAGGAGTAGGGGCAACAGCAGAGGTAATGGTTGGATGGCATCATCAATGCAATGGACATGAGTTTGAGCAAACTCTAGGAGTTGGTGAAGGAGAGGGAAGTCTGGCGTGCTGCAATCCCTGCGATTGCAAAGAGTTAGACATGACTGTGGCTGAACAACAAAACTGAAAAGGAAGAAGTAAAACTAACTGTATCTGCTTGCAAATGACATCATTCTGTATATAAAGAATTATAAAAACGCCATTAAAAACAAACCAACAAAACTCTTTGAATCATCAGATGAGTTCAGCAAGGTCATTTTGACATGTGCTGTTGAAACAACTCGGTAGCTAGATGCAAAAGAACAAAATTGCAGCTTTACCTCATGTTCAGAAATTAACTAAAATGAGTCAAGCATCCAAATGTAGGAACTAAAACTCTTAGAAGAAAACACAGGGGTAAAACTTCATGACCTGGAATTTGGAGAAGAATTCTTAGATATGACTGAACAATTTATGTTTTGATAAATGTTACCTAGTTTCCCTTCACGTTATGTCCTGGTAATTTACATACCCAACCACCCACCTATTTCCCTCTCTCTTGCAAAATCTAGATATAATCTTTAAATTTTTGCCAGCCTGGTGGACAAAGGACAGAGACAGAATTTATATTGTTTCCGCTGCATGTTTTTACTCTTCAGTGAGGTAGTATATATTTCCCTGTGCCTATTTTCTTAGTTGTAGAAGAGCTATTCATGTTAGAGCTATTCTATTCACTTTGCTGTTAGAATTCTTTGCTGTTAGAATTCTTTGTCCAAATATTGTTAGCTACAAGGAACAAAAATCCTTCTGAGCCCCAGATTAAGTATGGGAGAGCTTATAGAAAGGACTCATGGGCCTTGAAGGCAGGAAAGGCATTCTGGTCTCCTGGATCTTGAACAAGTGTCTCCATCTGTATTTGATACCCACCTTCTTTCACCTGGGGGAAAAAAAAAAGTAATACTAATTACCTGGTATCATGTATATTTTCTTCTCTTACTCAAAGATCTTTGAGTAAGGATGATCAAATAGTGAACTATTATAAAAGTAGTCCTGCAATCTGGGAAGATACCTGCTGAGACCAGCATAATTAGGTGTATTTAGATTATAATGTTTCTTTATGGCAGACTCTTCATCTTACACAGCTTTATTTCTCCTATCCCCACTCTCTCTCTTAACTAGATACAAATACAAAATAGGAAGTAAAGAGAATTATAAAAGTTGGAGGGAGTTTTAAAGATCATGTAGGCAGATACAAATATAGAATAGGTAAATAGAATTACAAAATTGTAGAGCTGGATGGAATTTAAAGATCATATTTTCATGATAAAGTAAGGCTTGCTTGCTTGCTTGCTTGCTAAGTCACTTCAGTCATGTCTGACTCTGTGNTAATACATTACTTTAAAAAAAAATTGGTCTGTAATGTGCTTATCTCTAGTTCTCCCCAAAGATTCAAACAGACCTAGCAAATTGTTTTCCAAATTTTCAGCTACTTCAGATTGTCTATGCTGGAGATGTCAGTTCAGCTCCTCCTGCTCCATTGCAGACTGTCTTCTCTCTCCATCAGGTACAGTCATCATCCTAATAATTCCCTTCACAGTGTCTTCCCCTCTTTTCAGGACTCCACATTTTCCTTTTTCTTGATCTACTCCTTCACCGCCTATCAATTCCTATAGGTGAAAAGGGTGAATGGGAGGTCAATGTCTGAGACCTGGAAAGTTTGAAAATATCTTTATCCTTATTACCTGAGTGGGAAATTTTTCTTTCAATTGTAAGGGCATGGCTCTATTTTCTTTACACTTCAGTTTCGTTCTTCAAGTGTCTAATGTCATTCTTATTTCTGATCTTTTATTCATGACCTGTTTTACCTTAAGGAAGGCTTTAGGATTTTTTTTTCTTCATTCCTATTCTGAAAGTTTGTGATGATATCCCATTATATGGGCTTTCATTACATTAGGCACTTTTCATGGCAAGAAATTCAAATTTCAGTATTTTAAGATATTTTCTCTAGGGTCACTCAGTTTATAATTTTATACACATTGTTTCAGAAATGCTAGGAATAAAGGAAGTGACTGAGGATCCCACAGTTCCTATTTTCACTAAATACCATGTTTTCAGCCCATCTCACCCTTGTACTCTTAAATGCCACGTACCCCATGGTTCTGATTAAAACTCTCCTCTCCTAAGACATGGGAAAGTATCTATGTTCATCTTTCATAATACTCGATACTGTCAATTGATGTATCTCTTACAGGTTCTGCATGGTGATTAACTTACATCAGTAGGCCCCCACTATAATCACTTAGATCATGGGTCCTCAGTCTCCAGGAGAAGCGGCATGAAAGAGAATGAAATGGTTGGATGGCACCACCAACTCAATGGACAGGAGTTTGAGCAAACTCTAGGAGATAATAAAGGACAGGGAAGCTTGGCATGCTGCAGTCCTTGGCATGGGGTTGCAAGAAGTCCGACACAAATTGGCAACTGAACCACCACTCCAAACACTAGGCCAGTGCTGGTCCATGGCCTGTTAGGAACTGAGCTGCACAAATGCTAGGCCAGTGCTGGCCCATGGCCTGGTGGGAACTGAGCTGCACAGCAGGACAGAAGTGGAGGAAAGCAAGCAAAGCTTCATCTGTATTTATAGCCACTCCCCATTGGTTGCATTACCACCTGAGCTCCACTTTAGATCAGTGGCAACATTAGATTCTCAAAGGAGTGTGAACTCTACAACACTTGAATCAACGTGAAACCATCCTTCTCTCCTCCCCTTTGGTCTGTTGAAAAATTGTCTTCCACAAAACTGGTCCTTGGAGCCAAAAAGGCTGGGGACCACTGACTTAGATGATAACCCAACTAGTTCAGTTTTCATTCCTTTAATTTCCAGCTTCCAAAAATTTATTGAAATCTTGCTTATGTTACTGTTCCATCTCCAATTCTTTTAGCAATACAGCAAAAAGAAGGAAATGGCAAAAACAGCTAGATAATCTATAATACTTTTCTCATTCTTCTTGTGGTTTAAAGTTGTAACTCTTAGAGTTATGTGTCCTTATTAGTTCCCAAGTATGAAAGATATTTTAAATCATGGAGTTATATGACTCTAAAAGATCTTGGAAATTAATATTACAGATGAATTAATGGCAGAAGCAGAAAGTAAATATTAGTTTTAGGACTGTCATTAATATCATTATGTATATTAGCAGAGACTATTTCACTAAGTAAAATGAAGAAATGTGTTGGTCATGATAACAATATAATTGAGAAATTTAATTGCCTAAGAAGAATCTGAAGGCAAATGAAATTATATACAACAAAGAACTATTTATGTTAATGTACAAAGAGTTAATTCAAATCCATTAAAGAAATTCATAATATAAACCCAGCAAATAATTTCAAAATAAAATAAAATGAGTACATAAATCAGGGTAAAAACTAGGCTGATGTGATAAACAGGCCCAAAATAAAGTAGCTTAAGGAACATAGAAGTTTATTTCTGTCTCTTATAACAGTCATGGGTGACAAAGTGCAAGTCAGCTAGTGGTTTTGTTTCACACTATTGTTCAGAAATATCATTTTCTCCCATCTTGTAGTTCTGCAGTTCCCAAACACACGGTCATAGGCTCACCCATGTTTCAGGGGAAAGCCAGGGGAAAATGAAACATTGGGAAATAGACATTCAGTGTTTTAAGGCCAAGTTCCACAAGTGGCACATGCCCTTCTGCTTATGCTACCATAGTCTGGCCACAAAGTGAAATCAAGTTGCAAAGAGGGCTGGGGAATGAGACCTGTAACTGAGCAGATATAAGGAAAAGAGGGAATCTATGGCCTCATGCTGCAGAAGAATGGAAGAAAGGATTTTGGTGGCAAATGGCTGCCTCTGACACAAGGAGATACTACTTTCCATGGTTCCATAAACAAATATCTCAAAATGATAGTATACAGTGTTAGCAAATAGCTGAAATGAGCACATTCATATGTTCATGATGGAAAATTATCTGGTATAATCTTCTTGAAAAGCGACTTGGTGATGCTTATCAAAAACCTTGAAAATAATTATACCATTTGAACCACTAATACTAATTTCAGGAATTTAGAGCAATGGAAAAAAAAATCACAAAAGACCTTAAATATCCTTATATCAAGCATATTTAACAGTGAAAAAGCTGTGAAAATATGAAGAATTTTACTAGTTACCTTCATGTTAGGTCACTAACTTAGGCTTCATCATAGAAATATTTCTGGTCATACTAGAGCAGATGCTTTATGATTTCTACCTGTTAACGCAACTACCCTTCTGCTTTGAAGAAGACTTCCGGTGTAAATGTCAATCATTGAGATTTATTTACTTAATAATATAATTTCAAAGTAGATAAAACAAAAAAGCATAGAACTTCAAGGAGAAAATGCTGAGTCCACAATTATGGTAGGAGATTTAAATGGCTCTCCTTCAGATATCAACCGAGCTTTAAAAATAGATGATTTTAATAAGATAACTATTAAGCTTAATCTAACGTACATAAAGTATTTTTTCAAATACTTTATGGAACATCTGCCAAGATTTCCCATATGTTAGACTAGAAAATTTAAACCAACTAATGTCATGCTTCATTACTCTTAGAAAATTGAGCTTAATACTTATTTACTTTTGATTAAGTAATTATATTACACTCAATGTTGATAATTTGGAAAATACAAATAAAATATAAAGGAGATGAATTACAAATCACTCCAACTTTCTAAAATGTACACATCCATATTAATGAATTCACTTCTCTAAATTAAAAAACTAGTGTAAGTTGACAGTTCTTTAAGTAATAACATGTTTCCTGTCATTAAATATTCTTTGAAATTGTGATTTTTTAAAATAAATATGTTGGCATAATAATCCATTATATAGCTGTATACATAGTAGCACATGCTAATCATTCCTTTTTGAGGACATTAAAATATTTCTAGTTGCTGTAGTTTATAAATAAACAACAAACATAATCAAAAGAAAGAGAGGAAGCCTCAGCAAAGCCAAATCCAGTACAATTAGAAATAAAAACAAAAGATAATCCCCTGTCTTCCACTAGCCAATAAAGAACCGCTTATATCTGGAAATTTTAAAACTCACTTCTAAAAGTTCATTTTTTATTCAGTTGCTAAGTCATGTCCAATCCTTTGTGATCCCATGGGACTGCAACACACCAGGCTTCCCTGTTCTTCTCTATCTCCCAGAGTTTGCTCAAATTCATGTCCATTGAATCGATGAATTAAATCAAAATGAAATTTATAATATAGTTACAGCCAAATTAGCATTATGGTGCTGCTCTGCTGTGCTTAGTTGCTCAATTATGTCCAACTTTTTGTGACCCCATGGACTGTAGCCCACCAGGCTTCTCTGTCCATGGGGACTCTCCAGGCCAGAACACTGGAATGGGTTGCCATGTCCTCCTCCAGGGGATCTTCCTAACCCAAGGACTGAACCCAGGTCTCCCATATTACAAGTGGATTCTTTACCATCTGAATCACCAGGGAAACCTGAAAATAGTGGAGTGGGTAGCCTATCCCTTCGCCAGGGGATTTTCCCGACCCAGGAAACAAACTGGGGTATCATGCATTGCAGACGATTCTTTACCAGCTGAACTACCAGGGAAGCCCCAAGTCTCATGGTACTTCACATCAAATCTATTGGTAGAAACTTCCTAGTTGAAGAGAGTAGCATAGTTTTGTCACTTTCTTCTTTCCTATATATCATTTAAAAATAACAAAGGGGATGTGGAAGAGAAAGCCTTATATGAATCTGCAAATCATAAAACTGATAGGCTTCCAAAAGCAGTGACAATCAAGGCAGACAAGAGCATTGGGATGAGCGGAGCCTGTGCTGTGCCCTGCGCAGGGCTGATCCCAAAGAACATTTTCCAAGCTGGAATGCATACTCCAAGATCCAAAATCAGATCCTTTTTTAAATAGGGAAAAAAGTATAGGCTGGTGACAAAGGGCTTCCCTGAGCTTCACAAAGTCCCAGAAGCAGAGACATATGAATGAATGAGGGATCAACTAGATAGGGGATCTTTACAAAATGAAGTGTTCATAAACTTACATTCCCTGTCTTCTTACAGGCTGGCTAGAAAGGAACTGGCTGTCAGAATGCAAATTCACAAACTTTGTTAATAACCAAACTTTCTTCTATTCTGTAAACACAATCCTATATTCTCCATATACAAATTTCCTATAATTCAAGAGAAACCACTGTATTTGTTAAGATAATAAAATGTGAGGATGGAAAAAAACAAAACAAAAAAATAATAAGGGAGATAAAATGCCTGATGAAAGGATTACCACCTCACTCAGCCTTGCCCATCAGAAAGTGAAGTCGCTCAGTCATGTCTGACTCTTTGCGACCCATGGACTGTAGCCTACCAAGCTCCTCTGTCCATGGAATTTTGCAGGTAATATTACTGGAGTGGATTGCCATTTCCTTCCCGACCCAGGGGTTGAACCCAGGGACTGAACCCAGGTCTCCCACATTGTAGACAGACGCTTTACCATTTGAGCCACCAGGGAAGTAAGCAAATAAACAAACAAAAACCTAGCACAAATCTCATTCTGTACGAACCTTACATAAACCACTGGGCCAAGCTTAGGAGGGAAGAAATGAAAAGGAAGAAAGAATTCAGCCTTGAAGCCTAGGAAAAGGCTACCTCAAACACAGCAAGTTAAAAAAAAAAAATGAAAAGGCAGAGAAATACTACGCAAATGAAGAAATAAGTTAGAAACACAGAAGTTCAAATAAGTGAAGCAGAAATAGGCAAACTACGTGAAAAGGAATTCAGAATAATGACAGTAAAGATGATCAAAAAACTTGAAAACAATATGGAGAAAACACAAGAATCAATTTACAAAGACATAGAAGAATTAAAGAATAAACATACAGAGACAAACAACACAGTTACTGAAATTCAAAATACTCTAGAAGGAATCAATAGCAGAATATCTGAAGCAGAAGAACGAATCAGTGAGCTGGAAGATAAAATGGTGGAAATAACTTCTGAAGAGTAGAACAAAGTAAAAAGAATGAAAAGAACTGAGAACAGTCTAAGAGACCTCTGGGACAATATCAAACACACCAACATTCAAATTATAGGGGTCCCAGAGGAAGAAAGGGTATGAGAAAATTTTTGAAGAGATTATAGTTGAAAATTTCCCCAACATGGAAAGGGAAATAATCAATCAAGTCCAAGAGGCACCAAGAGTCCCAAACAGGATGAACCCAAGGAGAAACATGCCAAGACACATACTAATCAAACTAACAAAGACAAACACAAAGAAAGAATATTAAAAGCAGCAAGGGAGAAGCACCAAGTAACATACAAGAGAAACACCATATGCTTAACAGCTGATCTTTTAGCAGAACTCTGCAGGCCAGAAGGGAATTGCAGGATATATTTAAAGTATTGAAAGAGAAAAATCTACAACAAGATTACTATACCCAGCAAGGATCTTGTTCAAAATTGATGGATAAATAAAAAGCTTTTCAGACAAGCAAAAGTTAAGAGAATTCAGTACCACCAAACCAGATTTACAATAAATGTTAAAGGGACTTATATAGTTAAGAAATACAAGAGAAGAAAAAGGATCTACAAAATCAACCCCAAACAATTAAGAAAATGGCAATAGGAACATATATATCAATAATTATTTTAAATGTAAATGGATTAAATGCTCCAACCAAAAGACACAGACTGATTGAATGGATACAAAAACAAGGCCTATATATATGCTGTCTACAAGAAACTCACTTCAGACCTAAAGACACATGTAGATTGAAAGTGAGAGGATGGAAAAATATATTTCATGCAAATGGGAAACAAAAGAAAGCTGGAGTAGCAATCCTCATATTAGATAAAATAGATCTTAAAATAAAGAATATTATGAGAGATAAGGACACTACATAATGATCAAGAGATCAATCC
The DNA here is from genome assembly GCA_006410615.1 of Neotragus moschatus. NCBI lineage: Eukaryota > Metazoa > Chordata > Mammalia > Artiodactyla > Bovidae > Neotragus > Neotragus moschatus. Next base: position 3,794,039 of record SJYA01001316.1, on the reverse strand, counting down.
AAGAGGAAGACATAGCAATTGTAAATATCTAGGCACCCAACATAAGAGCACCTCGATACATAAGACAAACACTAACAGACATAAAAGGAGAAATTAATAACAGAGTAATAGTAGTAGACTTTAACACCCCACTCACACCAATGGACAGATCATCAAATCAGAACATTAATAAGGAAACACAAGTCTTAAATGATACATTAGATGAGATGGATCTCATTGATATTGTTAGGACATTCCATCCAAATGCAGAAGAATACACCTTCTTCTCAAGTGCACATAGAACATTCTCCAGGAGAGACCATATCCTGGGTCACAAATCAAACCTCATTAAATTTAAGAAAACTTAAATCATATCAAGCATCTTCTCCTACCACAATGCTATGAGACAAGATATCAACTACAAGAAAAAAACTGTAAGAAACACAAACACATGGAGATTAAACAACACATTTCTAAATAACCAATAGGTTACTGAAGAAATCAAAAGTGAAATCAAAAAATTTCTAGAAACAAATAACAATGAAAACACAACAACTCAAAACCTATGGATGCAGAAAAAGCAGTTCTAAGAGGGAGGTTTATACCAATACAATCTTACCTCAAGAAATTAAAAAAACATCAAATAGACAACCTAACTTTACACCTAAAGCAACTGGAAAAAGACAAACAAACAAACAAAAAAATTAATAGAAGGAAAGAAATCATAAAGATCCAAGCAGAAATAAATGAAAAAGAAAGAAACAATAGTAAAGATTAATGAAACTAAAAGCTGGTTCTTTGAGAAGATAAAATTGACAAACCTTTAGCTAGACTCATCAAGAAAAATAGAAAGAAGGATCAAATCAACAAAATTAGAAATGAAAAAGGAGAGGTTACAACAGACAATGCAGAAATACAAAGAATTATAAGAGAGTATTATGAACAACTACATGGCAACAAAATTGATAACCTGGAAGAAATAGACAGATTCTTAGAAAAGTTCAGTCTTCCAAGCCTGAACCAGGAAGAAATAGAAATTATGAATAACCCAATTACAAGCACTGAAATTGAAGCTGTGATCAAAAATCTCCCCAAAAACAAAAGCCCAGGACAAAATGGCTTCACAGAATTCTATCAAACATTTAGAGAAGAGCTAACGCCTATCCTTCTAAAGCTCTTTCAAAAAATTGCAGAGGAATGAACACTTCCAAACTCATTCTACGAGGCCACCATCACCTTGACACCAAAACCAGAGAAAGACAACACAAAAAAGAAAACTACAGGCCAATATCACTGATGAACATAGGTGCAAAAATCCTCAACAAAATTTTAGCGAACAGAATTCAGCAACACATCAAAAAGCTCATACATCATGATCAAGTTGGGTTTATTCCAGAAATGCATGTATTCTTCAGTGTACACAAATCAATCAATGTGATACACCATATTAACAAACTGAAAGATAAAAACCATATGATCGTCTCAATAGATGCAGAAAAAACCTTTGACAAATTTCAGCACCCATTTAGTATGAAAACTCTTCAAAAAATGGGTGTAGAAGGAACCCACCTCAACATACTAAAGGCCATTTATGATAAGCCTACAGCAAACGTTATTCTCAATGGGGAAAAAATAAAAGCATTCCCCTAAGATCAGGAACAAGATAAGGGTGTCCACTTTCCACACTATTATTCAACATAGTTCTGGAAGTCCTAGCTACAGCATCAAAGAAGCAAAAGAAATAAAAGGAATCCACATCAGAAAAGAAGTAATGCTCTCCCTGTTTTCAGGTGGCATGATACTGTACATAGAAAACCCTAAAGATAGTATCAGAAAATCACTAGAGCTAATCAGGGAATTTAGCAAAGTTTCAGGATTCAAAATCAATACACAGTCACTTTCACAATACACAATCACTTTCATTTCAATATTCTAACAATGAAAAATCCAAAAGAGAAATTAAGGATTCAATCCCATTCACCATTGCAACACAAAGAATTAAATATCTAGGAATAAACTTACCTAAGGAGACAGGTTACAGCACCTGCCTGCAATGCAGGAGACCTGGGTTTGATTCCTGGGTTGGGAAGATCCCCTGGAGAAGGAAATGGCAATGCACTCCAGTATTCTTGTCTGGAGAATCCCATGGATGAAGGAACCTGGTGGGCTACGGTCCATGGGATCGCAAAGAGTCGGACATGACTGAGCAACTTTACTTCACTTCACCTTAAGGAGACAAAAGAACTGTACCCAGAAAATTATGAGACAATAATGAAAAAAATCAAAGACTACATAAACAAAAGGAGAGATAGGTAGGAAGAATCAATATTGTGAAAATGACTATACTATCAAATGCAATCTACAGATTCAACATGATCCCTATCAAATTACCAATGTCATTTTTCACAGAACTAGGACAAAATATTTCACAATTCATATGGAAACACAAAAGACTCCGAATAGCCAAAGCAGTCTTAAGAAAGAAGAATGTAGCTGGAGGAATCAACTTTCCTGACTTCAGNTATCAAATGCAATCTACAGATTCAACATGATCCCTATCAAATTACCAATGTCATTTTTCACAGAACTAGGACAAAATATTTCACAATTCATATGGAAACACAAAAGACTCCGAATAGCCAAAGCAGTCTTAAGAAAGAAGAATGTAGCTGGAGGAATCAACTTTCCTGACTTCAGATTGTACCACAAAGCTACAGGCATCAAGACAGTATGGTACTGACACAAAATCAGAAATATAGACCAATGGAACAAGAAAGAAAGCCCAGAAATAAACCCATGCACCTATGGGCACCTTATTTGTGACAAAGGAGGCAAGAATATACAATGGGGCAAAGATAGCCTCTTCAATAAATGGTGCTGAGAAAACTGGATAGCTACATGTAAAAGAAGGAGATTATAACACTTCCTAACACCAACACAAAGATAAACTCAAAATGGATTAAAGACCTAAATGTAAGACCAGAAACTATAAAACTCTTAGAGGAAAACATAGGCAGAACACTCAACATAAATCAAAGCAAGATCCTCTATGACCTCCTCCTAGAGTAATGGAAATAAAAACAAAATAAACAAGTGGGACCTGATTAAACTTAAAAGCTTTTGCACAGCAAAGGAAACTATAAGCAAGGTGAAAAGACAACCCTCAGAATGGGAGAAAATAATAGCAAATGAAACAACTGACAAAGGATTAATTTCCAAAATATACAAGCAGCTCATACAACTCAATATCAGAAAAACAAACAACCAAATCAAAAAGTGGGAGAAAGACCTAAACAGACATTTCTCCAAAGAAGACATACAGATGGTTAACAAATACATGAAAATAAGCTCAACATCACTCATTATTGGAGAAATGCAACCCAAAACTACAATGAGATTGACCTCACACTGGTCAGAATGGCCATCATCAAAAAGTCTACAAACAATAAATGCTGGAGAGAGTATGGAGAAAAGGGAATGCTCTTACACTGTTGGTGGGAATGTAAACTGATACAGCCATTGTGGTAGACAGTATGGAGATTCCTTTAAAAACTAGGACTAAAACCACATGATCCAGCAATCCCACTCCTAGGCATATACCCTGAGGAAACCAAAATTGAAAATGACACACGTATCCCTTGTTCATTGCAGCACTATTCACAATAGCTAGAACATGAAAGCACTCTAGATGTCCATTGACAGATGAATGGATAAAAAAGCGGTGGTACATATATACAATGGAATATTACTCAGCCAGAAAAAAGAGCACATTTGAGTCAGTTCTGATGAAGTGGATGAACCGAGAACTTATTATACAGAGTGAAGTGAATCAGAAAGAGAAAGACAAATATTGTATTCTAACATTTATTTATGGACTCTATAAAGTGGTATTTACAGGGCAGCAATGGAGAAACAAACATACAGAATAGACTTATGGACATGGGGAGAGGGGAGAAGCGGGTGAGATGTATGGAAAGAGTAACATGGAAAGTTACATTAACATATTTAAAACGGATATCAAACTGGAAATTGTTGTATGGGTCAGGCAGCCCAAACAGGGGCTCTATATCAATCTAGAAGGGTGGGATGGGGTGGGAGATGGGAGGGAAGTTCAAAAAGGGAGGGATATATGTATACCTATGGCTGATTCATGCTGAGGTTTGACAAAAAACAAAATTCTGTAAAGCAATTATCCTTCAATAAAAAATAAATTTAAAAAAAAGGCTTATGAAGCCAACCAAAAAAAAATTTTTTGTCACAGATCAAATATTAGTGTGACCCATCATTTTTCCATGAATTATAATACTAATAATGATAAAGTATCTTTATAAAACAAAGCAGAGAGCATAGGTACAAGGGCTTAGGAAAGAGAAAAGAAAAGTTGACTGAGTCCAGGAATAAAATGGAAGAATATCACAGAAATAAAGTAAAAACTGGAAGCATCATGAAAGAGAATAGGTACTGCTAAAATGCCAGTAAGGGATATAGTGGACCTAAGTGAGGAAATTAAATATGTAAACAGTAAAAAGGATTACAGAGAAGAAAAAGGAAGAGAAGGAAGAGAGAGAAGAGTAGGAAGGAAAAGGAGGAGGAGGAAGAGGAAGAAGCAGAGAAGAAGAAGGGGCAGGAGAAGGAGGAGAGGAGGAGGAACACGGGGGGAAGAGAGGGGAGGGGAAGCAGTGGGGTAGAGAAGGGGAAGGGGTAGGAGGAGAAGGAGGAAGAGAGAAAGGGAGAGGGAGACAATAAGAGGGAGGAGAATAGGACTTTATCTACTGATTGGAAAAGCCTATCACACTTGAGGGGGGAAAGTATATAAACCAGTCAAACTGAGTTATAGTATAATTCAGTTCAGTTCAGTTCAATTGCTCAGTCATGTCCAACTCTTTGTGACCCTGTGAATTGCAGCACGCCAGGCCTCCCTGTCCATCACCAACTCCTGGAGTTCATTCAGACTCATGTCCATTGAGTTGGTGATGCCATCCAGCCATCTCATCCTCGGTCGTCCCCTTCTCCTCCTGCCCCCAATCCCTCCCAGCATCAGAGTCTTTTCCAGTGAGTCAGCTCTTCACATGAGGTGGCCAAAGTATTGGAGTTTCAGCTTTAGCATCATTCCTTCCGAAGAAATCCCAGGGCTGATCTCCTTCAGAATGGACTGGTTGGCTCTCCTTGCAGTCCAAGGGACTCTGAAGAGTCTTCTCCAACACCACAGTTCAAAAGCATCGATTCTTCAGCGCTCAGCTTTCTTCACAGTCCAACTCTCACATCCATACATGACTATTGGAAAAACCATAGCCTTGACTAGACAGACCTTTGTTGGCAAAGTAATGTCTCTGCTTTTGAATATGCTATCTAGGTTGGTCATAACTTTTCTTCCAAGGAGTAAGCGTCTTTTGATTTCATGGCTGCATTCACCATCTGCAGTGATTTTGGAGCCCAAAGAATAAAGTCTTACAGTCTTTCCACTGTTTCCCCATCTATTTCCCATGAAGTGATGGGACCAGATGCTATGATCTTCGTTTTTTGAATGTTGAGCTTTAAGCCAGCTTTTTCACTCTCCTCTTTCACTTTCATCAAGAGGCTTTTTAGTTCCTCTTCACTTTCTGCCATAAGGGCGGTGTCATCTGCATATCTGAGGCTATTGATATTTCTCCTGACAATCTTGATTTCAGCTTGTGCTTTTTCCAGCCCAGCGTTTCTCATGATGTACTCTGCGTATAAGTTAAATAAGCAATTATTAGACTTGAAATATAATGAAATACTTATTTTAACATTCTAGCAATAACATCAACTTATACAATATTGTTAAAAAGAGTGCATGGACAATAGGCATGAATTGGGACTAACCCACGAAAGTCAGTAAAGGAGAACAAAATCAGACAGGTCTCCAAGTTAGCACTCTCCATGAAAGAGTCATTGAGCACTGCCTACAGATCACTGAAAAAAAGACAATGCCACTTAATAAAAAATTATACCTGACCTTTATATCATCCAAGTATAAAAGTAAAACCATTTTGAAAAGGAAAAAGGATAGATTTAAGAATTTCATTCAAGTACGAGATGAAGGGGGAGAAGGAAATGGCAGCCCACTTCAGTGTTCTTGCCTGGAGAATCTCATGGACAGAGGAACATGGCAGTCTGTGGGGCTGCAAGAGTTGGACACAACTTAGCGACTAAACTACTACTACTAAGGTTCACATTGGAGAAGGAAATGGCAACCCACTTCAGTGTTCTTGCCTGGAGAATTCCATGGACAGAGAAGCCTGGTGGGCTGCAGTCCAATGGGGTCACAGAGAGTAGGGCATGACTGAGTAACTAATACACACACAAAAGATGAAGGAAAACTGACAGTGAATATTAATCCTATATAACCATATGACCAAGAGTAACACAAATGTTGGATTATGGTTATATTGTCAAGTGATAATGGTATAAACTTTGACAATATAGAAATAAAGATCTCTCATAAAAATCATAAAGTACACTGATATCTTATGCAACTAGGGTTTAAGATATATCACTTAAACACAGAAAATAGTATATATTAAAAATAATACTTTCAAGTATATTTGCCTCTGGATTTATATAGTAAAAGTTAAACACTAAGAAATATAACTAAGCAGAATGAATCTGAAAGAAAAATGGCTTAAAGAATTGGAAAGAAAAAGAAATACCTAATTTTGCTTATTATCTACAGAAGGAAATTAATAGATAACTCTTTAAAATAAGAGAGGATTAAGAGTATTATTATGTAAAGTAACAGTTATAAATGTAATAAATAGAACATGAAAACAAACCTTCAAAACATACAATTAAAATAGTAAAAACACTCTAAACACAAAAAGATATTATAAAGCATAAGATAATATTATAAAAGTATGACCCCAAAAGTACTTGTTATATCAACAAATGTCTAACCTAATCTAGTATAAAATAAGAAAAATACTTTCAAATGTATTTCACTTTGGGTGATTTGTCAATTAAAGTGAAAGTGCTTGTCTTTGTGCATCTTTCTATGGCTATATAAAGCCATGTTATGTGTGTGATATGACCTTTTTTAATAATATTGTTTGGGGGGACACAATTAAATCTCACTTCAGAGATATGCATACATTGATGTTTGAAGGAGAGAGTTGGTTTGACCTATAAAATGCCTGAATCCATTTTTAAATGAGCCATTTTGTGTACTCTACATTTTTATCCAATTATTTCAATCAGTCAACTATGTATTCTAGAAGCCAGTTGAATCAGTTATTCATCATCAGTAAAACTTTGGCAATAACCTGTTTTAGGAAATCGTAACATTGATTGAGAAACCCCCTGAATAGTTGAACCCATGCTGGCCTTGCACAGTTTGCTCTTAGTATCATTACACTGGTTTTCATCATGGGAATCATCTTGGCCCATCCTTCATAATATCCTTTATTTAAATATTGAAGATTAATTCTCATGGGTGACTGAGCTTAGTTAAATGGCTCTGATTTCAGGTGTTAAAGGATGTCAGCTTCTTAACGGGAAATAAAGAATTTCTTGTTTTAATTGTAAAACAAAGATTCCAAGCATTTCTGAAGGGAGTTTAGATCCATTAAGAAATACTGGAAAAGTTCTGAGTTAATTTGCCTCCAACATTTGTTTCTTTTTCATTAACAAGTTTGGGACAACACCATGTAGGTGGTTAAATCTGTTTTTGCTTACTGGATCACTGATCCTTCATGGCCTTTTCAAATTCAATTCACCAGTTAACTTTTCAAAAACAGGTTCTCAAAACATCCACAGTTCAGTTAAGTTCAGTTCAGCTGCTCAATCGTGTCCGACTCTTTGCGACCCCGTGGACTGCAGCCTTACGAGGCTCCTCGGCCCATGAGATTTCCCAGGCAAGAGTACTGGAGTGCGGTGCCATTGTCTTCTAGGGAGCTCTTATTCTGAGGAAAGAAATAATTAAGTTGTTTAATATTAACATTTTGACCCATGTTTACTGTGTTAAAGAGTAGGGGAGGTAGGGAGGGGGTTCAGGATGGGGAACACATGTACACCCATGGCTGATTCGTGTCAATGTATGGCAAAAACCACTACAATATTGTAAAGTAATTAGCCTCCAATTAAAATAAGTAAATTAATTTTTTTAAAGGAGTGTGGACCTGGCAAACTGTTCAAGATCTCCATATTGTAAATGAGGCTGTAGTTCCCTGTATCCCACAGTTCACAACTCTTATGTAAACTTAAGAGAAATCCTGTCCAATGCAGAATGGTTACTGTCCTGGAAATTAAGGGTGTATTCTTTTGCATAACACTGGCTGCTGCTGCTGCTGCTAAGTCGCTTCAGTCGTGTCTGACTCTGTGCCACCCCATAGACAGCAGCCCACTAGGCTTCTGTGCCCCTGGGATTCTCCAGGCAAGAATACTGGAGTGGGTTGGCATTTCCTTCTCCAATGCATGAAAGTGAAAAGTAAAACTGAAATCGTTCAGTCTTGCCAGACTCTTAGTGACCCCATGGACTGCAGCCCACCAGGCTCCTCCTGTCTCTTATACACATCTAGGACATTGTTCTTATANAAACCCTGGAGGGCTACAGTCCATGGGGTCAAAGAGTCAGACATGACTAAGTGATTAACACCTTCACCTTCTATATAACCATGGTGAGTGCTAGAGTTTCAGTCACTCAGTTATGTCCAACTCTTTGCAATGCATGGATTGTAGCCCACCAGTCTTTTTCTGTCCATGGGATTTCCAAGGCAAGAATATTGGAGTGAGTAGCCATTCCCTTCTCCAGGGGATCTTCCCAACCCAGGAATCAAACCTAGGTCTTCCAAATTGCAGGCAGATTCTTTACTGTCTGAGTCACCATGGAAGTTCCATATAACCACAGTTCAGTTCAGTTCAGTTGCTCAGTCGTGTCCAACTCTTTTCGACCCCATGAATCTCAGCACGCCAGGCCTCCCTGTCCATCACCAACTCCTGGAGTTCACTCTCAATAACCACAGTACTATCATTAAAATCAAGAAAATAGTATTAGAATCAATCTTAACATTAAGTAACACCATTATCTAATTTACAGACTTTCTTCAAATTTACCAGTTTACCCACTAATATTCTTTATCTGCTTTAAGATCACCTACGATGCATGTAGTTGTCATGTCACTTTACTCTCCTATAAGCTGAAGTAGTTACTCAGCCTTTCTTTGTCTTTCATGACTTTGACACTTTAAAGAATGCTAGCCAGTTATTTTGTAGAATGCTGCTCAATTGGAATTTATCTGATGTTTCCTCATGATTAAATTCAGATTATTCACAGTTGGTGAGTATACCACAGTAGTGAAGCTGTGTCTTTCTCAGTGCATCATATCAGGAGGCACATGATATCAGTTGGTCCCATCATAGGTAGTATTAACTTTAATCACATGACAAAGGTAAAAACAGCAGGTGGAGAACAGTATTTTGTTACAGCAGCCCAAACAGATTAAAATAAAGCGATCTACGACATACACAAAATACATTAAGACATTCTATTTAAAAAAATCAGGCAAGAAATAAAAAGAAGAAAAAAACTACTTTTCTAATAAATCAATAAATCTATTACAATATAGGACTCTTCCAAATTTCTGTTTTACCTTGTGTCAGTTTTGGTTAAGTTGTATTTTTCAAAGAATTCATCAATTTCACCTAAGTTGGTAAACATATGAGCATAAAGTTGTCAATATATGCTCTTACTGGGCTTCACTTGTGGCTCAGCTAGTAAAGAAGCCATCTGCAATGCGGAAGACCTGGATTTGATCCCTGCGTTGCGTAGATCCCCTGAAGAAAGGAAAGGCTACCCACTCCAGTATTCTGGCTTGGATAATTCCATGGACTGTATGGTCCATGTGATCACAGAGTCAGACACAACTGAGCAACTTTCACTCACTCACTCATATTCTCTTATAATTCTTATTATGTCTCTAATATCTATAGTGATAGTCCCTCTCTATTCTTTAGAACATCAGATTTTATTTTCACCACCAAACACATCCACAACTAAGTGTCATTTCTGTTTTGGCCCAGCATTTTCATTCTTTCTAAAGTTATTTCTCTGCTCTTCCCAAGTAACATATTGGACATCCACCAACCTGGGAAGGCTCACCTTCCAGTGTCATATCTTTTTGCCTTTTCACACTGTTCACGAGGTTCTTGAGGCAAGAACACTGAAGTGGTTTGCCATTGCCTTATCCCTGAAATGCCTGGTTCGTAGCTTCATTGAGATGCACAAGGTAATGCTCAAAATCCTTTAAGCGAGGCTTCAACAATATATGAACCAAGAACTTCCAGACGCACAAGTTGGATTTAGAAAAGACAGAGGAACCAATGATTAAATTGCCAACATACACTGGATCATAGAAAAAGAAAGGGAATTCTAGAAGAACATCTACTTCCGCTTCACTGACTATGATAAAGCCTTTGTGTGGATCACAATAAACTGAGAAAAATTCTTAAAGAAATGAGAATAAATACCAGACCACTTTACCTGCTTCCTGAGAAACCTATATGCAAGTAAAGAAACAACAATTTGAATTGGACATGGATCAACAGACTGATTCAAAACTGGGAAAGAAATATGTTAAGGCTGTATATTGTCACCCTGCTTATTTAATGTATATGAAGAGTACATTATATGAAATGCTGAGCTGGATGAATCATGAGCCAGAAATCAAGAGATTGCTGGGAGAAATATCAATAACCTCAGATATGCAGATGATACCACTTTAATGGCAGAAAGTGAAGAGGAACTAAAGAGCCTCTTGATGTGAGTGAGAGAAGAAAGTGAAAATGCTGGCTTAAAATTCAACATTCATAAAATGAAGGTCATGGCATCCAGCCCTATCAATTTATGGCAAATAGATGGGGAAAAACTGGAAACAGTGGCAGATTTTATTTTTTTGGGCTCCAAAATCACTGCAGATGGTGATTGCAGCCATGAAATTTAAAATTAGTATTTTAAAAGATGTGTGCTGCAGTTTGCAGGCCCTGGCCTTCTGTCCTCTCCCTGTCTCCCTTTGCCAACATGGTTGCTCCCTGTATGTCCTGCCCCCTAGCTGCCTCCTTCTGTCTCTTTCTTAGGGTTAGGATTAGCTTTGCCCCTAGACAACGCCTCCGGAAAGCCACCACTGCTGAGCTACAGACAAGTACCAGATGCCAGTTATCAAGGCTAGGAAGGGCTTCCCTGGTGGCTCAGATGGCAAAGGATCCACCTGAAATTTAGGAGACCTGGGTTCAGTCCCTGGGTTGGGAAGATCTCCTGGAGGAGGGTATGGCAACACACTCCAGTATTCTTGCCTGGAGGATTCGCATAGAAAGAGAAGCCTGGTGGGTTACAGTCCATGGGGTCACAAAGAGTCAGACATGACTGAGTGACTAACTGCAGCAAAAGGCTAAGACACACTGCAGTTATAACAAGAGAAATGTTGCAGCTTTAAGATGTGAAACTTACACAGCAGATTTTAGAATTCAACATAGGAAAGAGACATTTAACTAACATGATGGGGAAAGATTCAGAAAGTTTTATGCAAGAGAATATTGACAGAGTGATTACTTACCTTTTCCCCAGGGGTTTGAGAAGTGAGCCCAGCCAATAGTGAAGCATCCTGAAGAGACTTTTCCAAAACAAAGAGCATCCAGTGGGGAGAATATGGCAGCTCATTTCATTTTCTTTTTATACTGGCAAACAAGCATATTATTCATGGATACATGAGGCACACAGAAAGCTACTACATGTGAAGAAGGAAAAAAAAAAAAACAACCAAAACCAGTTGTGAGCTCAAGGTCTGTTTTCAGAAAAAACTAAAAACCAAAGACCTAATTGGCAGCAGATGGCTGTTTAAGGAAGAACTAGAAAAAATGTTAGTGGAAAAACTGTCAGATCAAGAATAAGCTCAGTCCATTTGGCTGCTAAAAAGATTATCAGTGTTGCCCTCTGGTGCTATTGAAGAAGAATTCGTGTTCATAAGCAAAAGTAATGACAAACAAACAAAAAAATAATCTCAGACTTTAGATAAAATGTTGATCTTGATATTTTCCTCTGTTGTGTTAAGAAAAAAAATAGCAGTATGTTATGTACTTTCCAAATTTTGAGGGATTTTCTAAATATCTGATATTTTCACTGAATACATAAGTCTAGTCAGAGAGTTTTCTTTCAGTGTCTTAAAGATATTGTTCCAATGTTTTCTGGAAACCACTGTTATCAATATTCAGTCATTTATATTCTTGTCCTCCTGTGTGTAATGTGTCTTTTTTTCCTCTTGTAATACTTTCTCTTTATTTTTCATCAATATGTGCCTAGGGTGATTTTCTGTTTTTCTGTAATAAGACAGAAATCAAAAATTAAGATTTTTTTAAGCTATTATGTGTCATATATTTTCCACTAAAATTAACCATATGTTAGACTTCTTGCTATTGCTCCACAGATATTGAGGCTCTGTTCATTTTCTAAGTAATCTTTATTTCTTCTATTCTTCTGATTGACTAATTTCTGATGATCTGTCTTTAAGATTACTGTGATTTCTTTGTTGTCTTCAGTCTTCTGCTAAACTTCCAGTATTTTTAAATTTCAGATATTTCACATTTCAATTCTATAATTTTCTAATGGTTCTCCTTCATAGTTTGTATTTTTTTGGCTGAGATATCCTATTTGTTCACTCTATGGGGTCACATTTTTCTTTATGTTTTCAAAAAAGTTAAAATAGTTGCTTTATAATCCTTATCTGGTAATTTTAATACTGTGTTGTCTAAGAATAAAGAGATCATCTTTACTGATCATATGGTCTCTTGAGTAAGAATTGCAATTTTTTGTTTCTTCATTTGTCGAATTATTTGGAATTGCATTATGTGATTGATATTTTATAAATATACATTTTATCTTGTGAGTTATATATTATAAAGATGCAGGATCTTCTTATATTCTCCCAAAAGAATTGTGGATTTTGTTGTTGATGTTTCAATGGACAGTTAATTTGACTGAACTTGAACTCCAAACTCTGTATCCCTGTAGAGTGAAGCAGCTGAAAGTCTATTCAATTATTTTAGCCTTAGTTACTCCATACTTGTGCTATTCAGTGGTCAGCCAGAGATAGGGGCAGATTTTATACTCAGAATTTGGGGTATTTGGTATTGATTTTCTCTTTCCCTATGTTTTTTCTCTGTATTAGTTTCCTAGAGATGGTATAAGAGAGTATCACAAACTAGGTGGCTTAAAACAAGAATTTGTTCTCTTACAGTTCTGAAGCCTAGCAGTCCAAAATCAAGGTATTGGCAATATTAGCTTGCTTCTCCTGGAGGCTCTGAGGAAGGATCTGTTCTATGCCTCTCTCACAGTGTTTGGTGGTTGCCAATAATAGTTGGTATTGATTGGTTTGCAGCTGCATATTCCAATCTCATAGTAGACAGTTCTGACTAAATGTGATCCACTGGAAGAGGGAATGGCAAACTACCCCAATACACTTGCCATGGGAAAATCAGGAATTGTATAAAAAGACAAAAAGATATGAAACCAAAAGATGAGTCCCCCTGGTCGGAAGGTATCTCATATGCTACTGGGGAAGAGAGGAGGACAACTACTAATAGCCCAGAAAGAACCAAGTGTCTGGGACAAAGCAGAAATGATGCTCACTTGTGGATGTGCCTAGTGATGAAAGTAAAATCCAGTGCAAACAACAGTATTGCATAGGGACCTGGAATGTTAGGTCCATGAACCAAGGTAAATTGGATGTGGTCAAGCAGGAAATGCAAGAATAAACATCAACCTCTTAGAAATCAGTGAACTAAAATGGATGGGAATGGGAATTTAATTCAGATCACCATTATATCTACTACAATGGGCAAGAATCCCATAGAAGAAATGGAGTAGCCCTGTTAATTGACAAAAGAGTTCAAAATGTAGTATTTGGGTGCAACCTCTAAAATGACAGAATGATCTCAGCTCATTTCCGAGGTAAGCCATTCAACATCGTAGTAATTTAAGTTTATGCCCCTACCAACAATGCTAAAGAAGCTGAAGTTGATCAGTCCTTTGAAGAGCTAGAAAAACTCTTAGAACTAACATAAAAAAAGATTTCTACACAACATTAGGGATTGGAATGCAAAAGTAGGAAGTCAAAAGATACTGGAGTAATAGGCAAGTTCAGTCTTGGAGTACAAAATGAAGCAGGGCAAAGGCTAACTGAATTATGCCAAGAGAATGCATTGGTCATAGCAAACATCATTTTCAACAAAACAAGAGATGACTGCACATGGATATCACCAAATGGTCAATACCAAAATCAAATTGATTACATTCTTTTTAGTCAAAGATGAAGAAGCTATATATAGTCAGCAAAAACAAGATCTGGAGCTAACTGTGGCTTAGATCATTAGCTTCTTAGAGGAAAATTCAAATTTAAACTAAAGAAATCAGAGAAAACACTAGGCCATCCAGGTAGACTTAAATCAAATCCCCTATGAATATGCTTATTTAACTTATATACAGAGTAACTCACATGAAATGAAGCTGGATGAAGCACAAGCTGGAATTAAGATTGCCAGGAGAAATATCAATAACCTCAGATACACAGATGACACCACCCTTATGGCAGAAAGTGAAGAACTAAAGAGCTTCTTGATGAAAGTGAGAGAGGAGAGTGAAAAAGCTGCTTGAAAACTCAACGTTCAGAAAACTAAGATCATGGCATCTGGCGCCATCACTTCATGGCAAACAGATGGGGAAACAATGAAACTGCGACAGAGTTCATTTTCTTGGGCTCCAAAATCACTGAAGAAAGTGACTGCAGCCATGAAATTCAAAGACGCTTGTTCCATGAAAGAAAAGCTGTGATCAACCTAGACAGCATATTAAAAAACAGAGACATTACTTTGCTGACAAAGGTCCATCCAGCCAAAGCTATGGTTTCTCCAGTAGTCATATATGGATGTGAGAGTTGGACTGTGAAGAAAGCTGAGCACTGAAGAACTGATGCTTTTGAACTTGTGTTGGAGAAGACTCTTCAGAGTCCCTTGGACTGCAAGGAGGTCCAACCAGTCCATCCTAAAAGAAATGAGTCCTGAATATTCATGGGAAGGACTGATGCTGAAGCTGAAACTCCAATACTTTGGCCACCTGATTTGAAGAACTGACTCACGAGAAAAGACTCTGATGCTGGGAAAGATTGAGGGCAGGAAGAGAAGGGGATGACAGAGGATGTGATGGTTGGATGCATCACTGACTTGATGAACATGAGTTTGAACAAGCTTTGGGAGTTGGTGATGGACAGGGAAGCCTGGTGTGCTACAGTCCATGGGGTTACAAAGGGTCAGACATGACTGAGCAACTGAACTGAACTGATGAACATGCAGTGGAGGTGATGAATAGATTCAAGTGATTAGATCTAGTAAAAAGTGTGCCTGAATAACTATGGCCAGAGGTCTGTACTATTGTACAGGAGGCAGTGAACAAAACCATCCCAAAGAAAAAGAAAGGCAAGAAGGTAAAGTGGTTATCTTAGGAGGCTTTACAAATAGCTGAAGAAAGAAGAGCAAGGGAGAAAAAAAAAAAAAGCAAGGGATAAATGGAAAGGAACATCAAACTAAATGCAGATTTCCAAAGAATAGCATGGAGAGACAAGAAGGCATTCTTCAATAAACAGTGTATAAGACTAGAAGAAAACAACTGAAGGGGAAAGACTAGAGATCTCTTCAGGAAAATTGGAAATATCAAGGGAACTTTTCCCCCCAAAGATGGGCATAATAAAGAACAGAAATGGTAGAGACCTAGCAGATGAAGAAGAAATCAAGGAGAGATGGAAAGAATGCATGAAAGAGCTGTACAAAAGATCTTAATGAACTGGATAACTATGATGTGGTCAGTAACCCAGAGCCAGACATTCTGGAGTGTGAAGGCAAGTGGATCTTAGGAAGCACTGCTGTCAGTAGAGCTAGGGAATGCGATGTAATTTCAATACGACTACTCAAAACCCTAAAAGATGATGCTATCAAAGTGTTGCACTCAATATGTCAGCAAACTGGAAGACCCAGCAGTGGCCACAGGACCAGAAAAGGTCAGTCCTCATTCCAATTTCCAAGAAGGGTACCACTAAAGAATGTTCAAAGTATTGGAGAATTGTACTCATCTCCCATGCTAGTAAGGTCATGCTTAAAATCTTGTATGCCAGGCTTCAGCATTATGCAAAGCAAGAACTTCCGGAGGACCACGCTGGATTTAGGAAAGGAAGAGGAACAAGAGATCTAATTGCCAACATTTGCTGGATCATAGAGAAAGCAAGGGAATTCCAGAAAAACATCTACCTTTGTTTCATTGGCTATGTTAAAGCCTTTGATATATGTGGATCTTAAAGAGATGGGAATACCAGACCATCTTACCTGTCTCCTGAGAAACCTGTATGTGGGTCAAGAAGCAACAGATAGAACCCTGTATGGAACAACTGATTGGTTCAGGATTGAGAAAGGACTACGACAGGGCTGTTGCCACCCTGTTTGTTTAATCTATATGCTGAGCATGTCATGAGAAATGTCAGGCTGCATGAGTTACAAGCTGGAATCAAGATAGGTGGGAAAAACATCAACAACCTCAGATAAGCTTCTGCCACTCTAAAGGCAGAAAATGAAGAGGAACGAAAGAAACTCTTGGTGACGGTGAAGGAAGAGAGTGAAAAAGCCGGCTTAAAACTAACTATTAAAAAAAAAACAAACCTAAGATCATGGCATCCGGCCCCATTACTTCAAGACAAATAGAGAGGGAAAAGGTGGGAGGGGAGTAGTGACAGATTTCCTCTTCTTGGGCTCTAAAATCACTACAGACAGTTACTGCAGCCATGAAATCAGAAGACAACTGCTCCTTGGCAGGAAAGCCATGACAAACCTAGACAGTGTGTTGAGAAACAGAGACATTACTCTGCTGACAAAGGTCTGTATAGTCAAGGCTATTGTCTTCCCAGTGGTCATGTATGGTTGTGAGAGCTGGACAATCCAGCAAGAAGGCAGTGTGCTAAAGAACTGATGCCTTTGAACTGTGATGCTGGAGAAGATTCCTTAAAGTCCCTTGGACAGCAAAGAGATCAAAGGGAAATCAAACCTGAATACTCACTGGAAGGACTAATGGTGAAGCTGAAGCTCCAGTATTTTGGTACCTGATGCAAATGACTGACTCATTGGAAAAGCCCCTGATTCTGGAAAAGACTGAGGAAGGCAGAAGAAGAGGGCATCAGGGGATGGCTGGATGCATCAGAGGATGCAATGGACATGAACTTGGGCAAACTTCAGGAGATAGTGAAGGACAGGGAGGCCTGGCATGCTACAGTCCATGGGGTTGCCAAAGAGTCGGACACAACTAGGGAACTGAACAACAACAACATTCCCATCTTTGCCTCCATCTTCATAAGGTAATGTCCCCTCTTGTGTGTGTCTATGCTTCTTATATAAAGATACTGTCATTGGATTAGCACGCACTCTAATTCAATATAATCTTGCCTTAATTGGATCTGCAAAGTTTCTATTTCCAAATAAGGTCATATTCACAGATTCTGGATGGACATGAATTTTGAGGGAACATTACTCAACCTAGTACTTTCCCTTACTTCCCAGTGTCCTGCTCTGGTGCCCTCAAACTGTTGCCTAATTTGTCAAGCCATTAAGACTACAGATTTCTATACAAGTATTAGTGGTGGTTCAGATGGTAAAGGATCTTCCGGCAATGCAAGAGACTTGGGTATTGGTCCTTGGGTTGGGAAGATCCCCTGGAGAAGGGAATGGCAAGCCACTCCAGTATTCTTGCCTGGAGAATCCTATGGACAGAGGAGCCTGGTGGGCTATAGTCCATGCGGTTGCAAAGAGTTGGACTTGACTGGGAGACTAACACTTTCACTTTCTATGTCACTGAGTGGGCCTGGACTCAGGTAAAAAGCTACCAAAAAAGAAACTCATAAGACATATTCTCTTCTTCCAAATATCATGTCCCTTTCAGATTTTGCCTGCTTTTATTTACTGTATAGTACCTTTGGTAATTGGGGCTTCTTAGGTGGCACAATGGTAAAGAATCTGCCTGCCAGTGCAGGAGATGTGAGATGTGGGTTCGATCCCTGGATTTGGGGAAATCCCCTAAAGGAGGAAATGGCAACCCACACAGTATTCATGCCTGGAAAATTCCACGGACAGAGGAGCTTGGCAGGCTACAGTCCATGGGGTCTAAAAGAGTGAGACATGACTGAGCTCACATGTATGTACCTCTGGTAATTGCCTTTTTAAATCTTTTCTGTGGTTTATAGTTACTCCCAATAGGAAGGTAAATCTTATAGGAACTACTCAATCACAACTAGAGTAGACTCACCTGTTTTTCTAACAAGTTTAATAGAAAAAAAGAATTAACATTTAGTTTCATGTTAAATAATGTATATGAATTATGTTACTTTTTACTGCTATTTAATGTCTTAAATATTTCTACTTTATCATTGTGATGCTGTTTTTCTCCATCAGAAAGCATGCACAGTGTCCAATGAATAAAACATTAATAATAACAGCATTTACTACTTAATGTTTCAATTAATCTTCTAAATGCCTTATATATATGTTGCCTCAGTAAATCTTCACATCAACATACAACTTAGACAGTAGTTTTACAGAAGAATAATTCTCATTTTACAAACAAGGAAACTGAGGTCCCAGAGGTTACTCTGTACCTGTTCCATGGGTAGTATATGGTGAATTGTAAGAGTTCATGCCTATAACCATTATGCAGTACTGTCTTCTAAAAGCACAAATTGTTATCCCTGGCACTAGTTTGGATCATTATTAACCCCAAAACTTCATTATTTATAAGGCTTCATTTGTCTAATTTTGCCTAATTTCTAACGCATGAAGTAAATAGGACGTAAAGAGTAAATAAACACTGTAGATACACGATTTTATTAAATGGAATAGTTTAATATCAGCATCAGTTTATTTCATTATTTTTAATTTTTCTAGTTTGTATGAGTGATATATCAGAAATTCTTTAAGTACTAAAGCAAGCATCAGAATTCTCAAACTTACACATTTTTAAAATTCATCTATGAAGTAAGAACTATAGGAAAATTAGATTCAACCTAATTAGTGCATAATTTGCAAATAGTTAAATTATATTTTATATTATAATGTTAACTTTTGTCATTAATAAAAATCTCCTCTCTTTTTCCTCTCTCCTCTCTCTCTCCCTCCCTCCCTCCCTCTTTTTCTCTGTCTCATCTATTTGCTCTTATCATAAACATGATAAGCTGTTAAGACACGAACAAGTGTGGACTTAAGCAAAATAGTTATTTCCTTAACATGACTCAGCAAGGCACCCTAGAGATTAATACTGTTACTGATTTCACAGGTCTCTTGTGCATGTGAATTTCCATGAGAGTCTATTCAACTGGTGTGACTGAGAAGAAAGAACAATGTTCCTCTATACAAGGTGGGTTTTGCATTGTCCCACACATAGCCTGCTGATGGCCGTGGGATGGCAAAGTCATCTTCATTAGACGGAATTTAATAGTGAATCAAAGTTCTTGTGGANCTTATATAAAGATACTGTCATTGGATTAGCACGCACTCTAATTCAATATAATCTTGCCTTAATTGGATCTGCAAAGTTTCTATTTCCAAATAAGGTCATATTCACAGATTCTGGATGGACATGAATTTTGAGGGAACATTACTCAACCTAGTACTTTCCCTTACTTCCCAGTGTCCTGCTCTGGTGCCCTCAAACTGTTGCCTAATTTGTCAAGCCATTAAGACTACAGATTTCTATACAAGTATTAGTGGTGGTTCAGATGGTAAAGGATCTTCCGGCAATGCAAGAGACTTGGGTATTGGTCCTTGGGTTGGGAAGATCCCCTGGAGAAGGGAATGGCAAGCCACTCCAGTATTCTTGCCTGGAGAATCCTATGGACAGAGGAGCCTGGTGGGCTATAGTCCATGCGGTTGCAAAGAGTTGGACTTGACTGGGAGACTAACACTTTCACTTTCTATGTCACTGAGTGGGCCTGGACTCAGGTAAAAAGCTACCAAAAAAGAAACTCATAAGACATATTCTCTTCTTCCAAATATCATGTCCCTTTCAGATTTTGCCTGCTTTTATTTACTGTATAGTACCTTTGGTAATTGGGGCTTCTTAGGTGGCACAATGGTAAAGAATCTGCCTGCCAGTGCAGGAGATGTGAGATGTGGGTTCGATCCCTGGATTTGGGGAAATCCCCTAAAGGAGGAAATGGCAACCCACACAGTATTCATGCCTGGAAAATTCCACGGACAGAGGAGCTTGGCAGGCTACAGTCCATGGGGTCTAAAAGAGTGAGACATGACTGAGCTCACATGTATGTACCTCTGGTAATTGCCTTTTTAAATCTTTTCTGTGGTTTATAGTTACTCCCAATAGGAAGGTAAATCTTATAGGAACTACTCAATCACAACTAGAGTAGACTCACCTGTTTTTCTAACAAGTTTAATAGAAAAAAAGAATTAACATTTAGTTTCATGTTAAATAATGTATATGAATTATGTTACTTTTTACTGCTATTTAATGTCTTAAATATTTCTACTTTATCATTGTGATGCTGTTTTTCTCCATCAGAAAGCATGCACAGTGTCCAATGAATAAAACATTAATAATAACAGCATTTACTACTTAATGTTTCAATTAATCTTCTAAATGCCTTATATATATGTTGCCTCAGTAAATCTTCACATCAACATACAACTTAGACAGTAGTTTTACAGAAGAATAATTCTCATTTTACAAACAAGGAAACTGAGGTCCCAGAGGTTACTCTGTACCTGTTCCATGGGTAGTATATGGTGAATTGTAAGAGTTCATGCCTATAACCATTATGCAGTACTGTCTTCTAAAAGCACAAATTGTTATCCCTGGCACTAGTTTGGATCATTATTAACCCCAAAACTTCATTATTTATAAGGCTTCATTTGTCTAATTTTGCCTAATTTCTAACGCATGAAGTAAATAGGACGTAAAGAGTAAATAAACACTGTAGATACACGATTTTATTAAATGGAATAGTTTAATATCAGCATCAGTTTATTTCATTATTTTTAATTTTTCTAGTTTGTATGAGTGATATATCAGAAATTCTTTAAGTACTAAAGCAAGCATCAGAATTCTCAAACTTACACATTTTTAAAATTCATCTATGAAGTAAGAACTATAGGAAAATTAGATTCAACCTAATTAGTGCATAATTTGCAAATAGTTAAATTATATTTTATATTATAATGTTAACTTTTGTCATTAATAAAAATCTCCTCTCTTTTTCCTCTCTCCTCTCTCTCTCCCTCCCTCCCTCCCTCTTTTTCTCTGTCTCATCTATTTGCTCTTATCATAAACATGATAAGCTGTTAAGACACGAACAAGTGTGGACTTAAGCAAAATAGTTATTTCCTTAACATGACTCAGCAAGGCACCCTAGAGATTAATACTGTTACTGATTTCACAGGTCTCTTGTGCATGTGAATTTCCATGAGAGTCTATTCAACTGGTGTGACTGAGAAGAAAGAACAATGTTCCTCTATACAAGGTGGGTTTTGCATTGTCCCACACATAGCCTGCTGATGGCCGTGGGATGGCAAAGTCATCTTCATTAGACGGAATTTAATAGTGAATCAAAGTTCTTGTGGAGAATAGACTGATCTAAACTTTAGCCTCCCTTGGGTCCTGCTGAAAGATTAGAGGGAAAGAGTAGGGCCTTAGTAAGTTGAATGTATCAGATTGTTTTTCACTAATAGTTCTCTTGTAAATCTCTGAAAACCACCCAGTTTAACCCTTAAAAAAAGGAGAAAGAAAAAGGAGTGGGATGTGGGGAGGGAAAAAAACTCAAATAGTATATCACGGGCATTGATTTCTGAGGCATGCTGTTATTCCTGTAGCAATTTCCACAGTCTGGATTATGTACACATGACCAAAATTTGTCCATCAAAAGTAAACCAGTTTTCTTGCTCCATTTAATAGTCCATGCCAAGCGCAGCAATACTAAGACTTTAATAGTTTATAAAATTTAACTGCCTTTAACTTTTGTTCTATGTTTGGAAATTCTAAGACAACCTAAAAGTGCAGTCCTTCAATAAAATCTTTTGAAAAATATTCTGAATCTGAAAAGAGTTAATGGTGGAAGAAAGAGGAGGAGTGACACGGGTGAAATGTATCAACCACACCTGTACAGCAGGATCGGACATAGTTAACGAGAAAAAAGGAAGGAGAAACAAACGTGTTAGATGATCTTCAGTCTAAAGAAATCTCTGTTGGGCAACGGGGCATTTTGCTCCTTGCCTTTTATTCCAACTTCCTTTCAAACAATTTGTTAAGTGAAAAGAGAGATGATGGCAGCTCAGCATATCAAAGCTCAGTTATCAGTTGGCTTATTCTAGTATCTTTGGTCTTTTGTGGATGCCTTATGATGTGTTGTGTGGTAACACTGGAAAGTCAATCTTATACCAGTGATTGCCACATAAATGTTAAGGAGTCTGAAAAAAAAAATCACAAAATAGAAATTGTTGAGCTCTCAGGTATAAAGTGGCACTGATAAGAATTAATGTATCCAAAAAGATTTGGGTAGGTTTCTTTTTCCTTTTATGGGGGGAGGATGGGGGTGTGTGAAGAGGGACTGACTTATTTTTCAGTAGGGTGAGAAGGAATGTCTAAGAGCATGAAAAGGCATAATGGAAACTCTGTCATTATCGACTCTTTTAGAACTGGCTGTGAGCATGCTGTCCCAATTATTGACAAAACTGAATTAAAAAGCTCACTGTCATGACAAAGAAATCTTTTTCCTTTCATGTAATATTTTTATTTTTAAAATTCAGAGAAACTATTAAAAAATAAACTGAACTTTAAAATCAAAGTACACCTTTTGGGGGACAAACGTACTTTTGCTAAATCTATAATAGGAAGACTTTTAAAACCCTTGAAGGATAGTGTACTGTCAGCAGGAGACACCTTCATAGGGATAGTGAAGAAAACTGAATGAAAGAAGGTATGATTTCAGAGCTCTGTGTAGGAGTACAGGAACCAGTAAGAGACAGCGAGTCAGCCAGGGACAAGTCCCAGGAACCCACCACCAGTGGAAGGGTACTGGGTAAGCGGAAGAAGCAGCATTTCCAGACCAACTGAGAGCTCAGCCACGAGAGAGGGACACAGCCACTGAGCCAAAGCTAGAGAGAGGGAAGAAAGACCTTGACCTCTTTCTCCTCCTGTCCACTTATCTCCTGCTGCGCTTGCAGAAGCCCAAATGAACTAAGTGCTGCTGTCTTCAGGATCAGACCTCTTTCACTAGCCCAGGGCAAAGCTCAGAGCAGAGAGAGGAAGAAAACTTGACAGTAGGGTTTACAGAGGCATGGCCAATGGAGATTTTGAAAGAGAAAAATCACTTGTTATCGAGAGCCAAGAGAGCCTGAATCATAGTCCTTAAAGCATGAGGGGTCAATTTCCTGTGACTAAGACTATATTTCCGACTATAGCCTCAGTAATGATCTCTTAACTGTGATGGATCACAGGTTTAATGCAATCTTCTTTCAGAAAAAAAAAAAATGTTTCTAAAAGATAAGGTAAAAAGGAAAAGGAAAAGGTACATGAGATTTTCTTTATGGACAACTTTATCCATAAAAATGACAAGGGTAATCTGTTTTATTCTGGTTAACCAGACTAATTCTTATTTTTATTTTTATATAACTATATGAGTTAGTGTCTTTATTTTTTTGTAGCTGTATAAGATAGCATGACCTATTTTCTTCAAAATCACTTCCATCTAGCCCTTAGAATGTTTTAACACTGGATAGCATAGTATATTGACTTTAGTCTGCAAATTTTCTCTAAAAGGGAAGAAAACTGCAACAAAACCAGTGTTTAGATGAAGTGCTTCCTTAGGAGATCAAAAATACATCATGTATCATAAGACTTCAGAGTTAAAAGGGGCTTTAAAAATTAGGTATAAACCTTTTATTTTACAAGGGAGGACAAAAGTCTAGAGGTAATTGTAGTTTTGCTATTATAATACAGTAATGGGTTTTAGCAATTAGGATCAGAACCCAGGTTTCCTGACTCCTTATCTGGTTTTCCCATCTTCTCATGGCACGCATATGTGCTGTGTCGCTTCAGTCATATCTGACTCTTTGCAACCCTATGGACTGTAGCCCTCCAGGCTCCTCTGTCCATAGGATTCTCCAGGCAAGAATACTGGAGTGGTTGCCATTCCCTCCTCCAGGGGATCTTCTAGACCCCAGGGATCAAACTCGAATCTCATATCTCCCGCATTGGCAGGTCGGTTCTTTACCACTAGTGCCACCTGGGAAGCCCCTCCCATGGTACAGCTCTCATTTAAATTCTTATTATATAGTAGGGTCAATTTTATTTCAAGGAAACAATACATTCCTTCCTGAAACTGGCTGTACAAAAGTGCACCAAGAAGATGTACCTATCACGTTAATATTTCTCAACCAAGATATGAAGAGTCCATGCAGAGGAGAAATGATGTCCTTGTGGATTGCCAGAAGCTCTGAGAACTGCGTGGGCTCCTTATCTCCCCGAGGACCTCAGATCTATCATCAGCCCACTGGCCGATTGTGTACTCAAAGGTTCAAGCTCCCTTGGCCTCACATTTTCTCCAACAAACCTGGTTCATTATTTTGCAAGACCTATAAATGAAAGAATTTTATCTTCTGTGTTTTAACTCCATGAAAAAAAAAAAATAGCAGGGCTCAAAAGGAATCTCCTAGATAAAAATCAATTCATTTGACTTTTGCTTCTGTCTTATCTTTTCACTTTCACACTTGTATTGCTTAATCTGATCATTTACTATTCCTGTTTCCTCTTTAATGTCTGCAATTTTTAGCTATGTTGTCTTGCTTTATTATACTTCCCTGCAGTGAGCAATGATATATAAAAAGGACCCAGCCTTTTAGGCAGGTGTGTTTTTGCTGTGTGCTGAGAGATAGGTCACTGGAAGTCCATGCAAATTAGAGCATTTCACAGGGAAGCAGAACTTCATCTGGAGTAGCAGGTGTGTTGTAGAAGAGAGCTGTAAATGCCTCAGTTTGAATGAGGGCTGTTGCTGTTTGTCTATGCTTTGTTCTTGAGTTCACCTAATGGGTCAGGTTATTGACATCTGAACTCTACAGAAATGATCATGGTCAGCTCTTCTGTCTCACTTTCCACTAGTATGGGGCATCGGTCTTCTTAGGACAAGAAAAGCACCAAGTGTTCTGCCTCCATTCCTCTCAAAAATAAAGACTTGCAAATTTCAGCAATAAAATAATTATTCAAGGAACATAGGAATATAAGTTGTTTATTTGGCCTCTGGGAATAAAAGCTTTAAAAAGTTTTAGTCTTCTACTATGAGATTATAAAAATAAATTAATTAGTATTAAAGCAGGTGGTATTTAGAATCTGTTTTCCAAAAAGTTTCTATAATCAGAGTAGTATTACACTAAAAATACCCATCATAAATATTTTAAGGAGTGAAATAGACTTACATCTTTCTAGAATATCTTGAAACTCTTGCTTTTTTATAAAGTAGGTTGGAAAATCTATTGTTCTCGGATGTTTGTTTTTGGACTAAGGCTAGTCTGTGGCAAAGATTTAACCAGTCTATACTAAAAAGAGAAAAATAATAAGGGCAAAGGAAAGAGAAAGAGAGAATTTTAATATGCCAAGTTTTATTTCCTGAGAGAAGACCCTAGTTTCCTCTAGGATTTTGCCATTCTTTTCTTGGAGCGTTAATAATATGATGATAAATGATGGCAGTTTTTTTAAATGTCCTTACTTAACAAAAAGTAGTTGGCAAACCCATGTCAATATTCTTCACTTTTTTCTTAATTTAAAATTGTTACTGATCTATGAGATGTACATGTCTAGGAAGGTTCTTATAAACCCTATGATGCCAAACCTGATTCTGCTGAAGAGCTGGACAATCAAATGTAGCTGAACTATTCTATTTATGAATTATAGTAACTGTTGTTATCAATTCCAAATGCTGCAGACAGTGAGAAGGTATCAATCCCTACCAACTGACGGTGAACTGCAAATTTTAATCTTGTTTAAAAATATCCGAACCTAGTTGGAGTTTCTTCATTGTTCTCACTACGTCTATTAACTTTCTCCTTATACTTCAACATGCCCACTCTTTTCTATTGAATTGACCCTGGAATTTTCTGGATGACTCCATATTACTACTTGCTGCTTATATCTATATTACTCAACAGGCCAATCCTTAAAAACTGAAAAATTATCTCCAAACCTCCTGCACTGGAAAATTGAAAGCACCGGTGAAAAGTTAACAATAACAATTCAAAGAAGCAGGTGATATGACATAAGAAAGTGGCTTTCTTATTAGGGAAAGAAAATGAACTTCTTATTGCCAAATTCAGACTTAAACTGAAGAAAAGTAGGAAAACCCACTAGATCATTCAGGTTTGACCTAAATCAAATCCCTTATGATTATACAGTGGAAGTGAGAAATAGATTCAAGGGTCTAGATCTGATAGAGTGCCTGAAGAACTATGGGTAGAGGTTCATAACAACAGAAGGGATCAAAACTACCCCCAAGAAAAAATTGATGTTTTGAACTGTGGTGTTGGAGAAGACTTTTGAGAGTTCCTTGGACTACAAGAAGATCCAACCAGTCCATCCTAAAGGAAATCAGTCTTGAATATTCATTGCAAGGATTGATGCTAAAGCTGAAACTCCAATACTTTGGCCAACTGATGAGAAGAACGGACTCATTTGAAACAATCCTGATGCTGGGAAAGATTGAAGGCAGGAGGAGAAGGGGATGACAGAGAATGAGATGGTTGGATGGCATCACCGACTCAATGGACATGAGTTTGAATAAACTCCAGGAGTTGGCCATGGACAGGGAGGCCTGGCGTGCTGCAGTCTATGAGGTTACAAAGAGTTGGACACGACTGAGCGACTGAACTGAACTGAAGAAAAAGAAATGCAAAAAGGTGAAATGGTTGTCTGAGGAGGCCTTACAAATAGCTGAGAAAAGAAGAGATGTGAAAGGTAAAGGAGAAAAGGAAAGATATACCCATCTGAATGCAGAGTTCCAAAGAATAGCAAGGAGAGATAAGAAAGCCTTCCTCAGTGATCAGTGCAAAGAAATAGAGGAAAAAAATAGAATGGGAAAGACTAGAGATCTCTTCAAGAAAATTAGAGATACCAAGGGAGCATTTCATGCAAAGAAGGGCTCAATAAAGGACAGAAATGGTATGGACCTAACAGAAGCAGAAGACATTAGAGGGGGTGGCAACAATACACTGAAGAACTAAACAGAAAAGATCTTAGCAACGGAGACAACCACAATGGTGTGATCACTCACCTACAGCCAGACATCTTGGAGTGAGTAGTCCAGTGGGCCTTAGGAAGCATCACTGCGAACAAAGCTAGTGGAGGTGATAGAACTCCAGCTGAGCTATTTCAAACCCTAAAAGATGATGCTGTTAAAAGTGCTGTGCTCAATATACCAGCAAATTTGGAAAACTCTGCAGTAGCCACAGGACTGGAAAAAGGTCAGTCTTCATTCCAGTCAAAGAAAGGCAGTGCCAAAGAATGTTCAAACTACCTCACAATTGCGCTAATATCATGTGCTAGCAAAGTACTGCTCAAAATTCTCCATGCTAAGCTTCAACAGTACATTGAGTAGTTTCTCATCTTCTTCATCATCATGACCTTTGCCTTTACCTATTCTTCTACAGGCCCTCAAAGACCTGCTCAAATAGTACATTCCCAGGGAAGCCTTCTCAGAATTCCAACTAGATCACTCTCCTGTCCTGTGAAAAGTGAAGTCACTCAATCGTGTCCGACTCTTTGCGACCTGTGGACTGTAGCCCACCAAGCTCCTCCATCCATGGGATTCTCGAGGCAAGAATACTGGAGTGGGTTGCCACGTACTTCATAGCATCTCTGCTGCCCATTCAGAGCTCCATGCCAGTTTTGAAAGTATATGTGTGACCGTGTTATTTGACTATTATCTTCTAGGGACAAATAAGTCTATTCTGCTCTTTTCTTTATCCTTAGCATCTACAAGGTACCTGGTGTATTCTATTCAATAGATTTTTTGTGTATGTAATTAAATGACTAATGACTAAATAAATGAATGAGTAGATTAGAATTGAATTGAACTGAATAAAATATGTGAATGAATATTGTTGCTAAGGCTTATATCTGCCTAAATTTGAAGTATATATAGTTATTAATGTAATTTAAAATTTTTGAAGAATTAAAAAACTTTTTTCATTATTTTATAGCCTATTATATTTTTATCATTTAAAAATTATGCTTTACTTTATCATCTAAATCACTTTACATTTGCTTTTTATTTTAAACTATAACCATCTCAACCACAAGGTTCTTTGCAGTTCATCTAAGGCTTCCCTGAAGTTCATAGGCCAGGGTCTTACACATAATAGAATTTACTATATACAGCATTAACTTGCTTTTCTAAATTCTGGTGTTTTGTTCTGCCTAATGAAACTTAAGCATGTGTCTGATTTATTTTCACTGAGTGATATAACTAACTTGACTTTTACTTTTATTTTGGGATTTATTTTCATCATAAAAACCTTTATAAAGAATGTATTCATTTCTGATCTTTTCTTTTTTGCTTGGTTTTTCTTAGTTATTATGCCTTGATTTCTTTTTTGTGTTTATTTTTTCAGGATTTAATTATAATCAAGCTTAAGGACTTATGGACTTAAGGACTTATTTTCTATGAGTGCCTCAGGAAGTTTTTTAAACATGGTGGAGTGGAGCACTATGTAAAGAAAAGTATACTGTTTTGATCAGCTTTCCATATTTAATTTACATTTCTGTTTGAACTTGGTTTTTAAAAAATAGTTTACATGTTAAATCAAAATATGTAATTATAAATATAATTGGCATCTTAGAAATTTTGCCTTTGAAATGAAAGTGTTCTGATCTTTATTATTCTTTGGTTTTCTCTCAAGTTTAATGCTAAAATTATTGTTTTATCTTACTATTTTCTTTTAACTTATTTTCTCCTTTAATTTAGTCCAGCATTTGTCAATACTTTTGTTCTCAGGACCTCTTTACAGTCTTAAAAAGTATTGATGATCCCAAAGATCTTTTGTTTGTGTGGGTTATATCTTTCCATATTTATAATATTAGAAATTAAAACAGAAATACTAAAATATTTATTCAGTCACTTAAACTAACAATAAACTATTCATATGCTAACTTAATCAATTTAATTAAACAAGTCATATTTTCCAAAACAGGAAAAAATAGTGATAAAAGTAACATTGTTTTACATATTTGCAAATCTCTTAATAGAAAAGACTTGTTTCAAGAAACTAGCCTGGTGGTTGGTTAACAGGAGTGAGAGGGTGGGAGTCACTGGAGATATTAATCCAGGAGTACAAACTTCCAGTTATAAGATCAGTAAGTTCTGGGGATCTAATATACAGCATAGTGCTCATAGTTAATAACACTGAATTACATACTTGAAAGTTGCTAAGAGAGTAGATCTTAAATATTCTCACCACAAAAACAAAATGGTAACTATGTGACATGATGTAGGTGTTAGCTAATCTTATGGTAATAATCATTTTGCAATATATAAGTGTACCAAATCAGCAAGCTGTACACCTTAAATTTACCCAATGTTATATATCCACATCGTCTCAATAAAGCTGGAACTTTTAAAAATCTTTAAGTAAGTAAGTAATGTATAAATATAAAAAGAGAACAGCTCTTTCAAGTCATGCTGAAAGGTCAAGTAAAATTAGGAGTAAGCACTGATCACTGAACTTAGCAATGTGATCCGGGATCACACTAGTGACTCCTCACTGTTTCACTCATCTGAGAAATTAAATTTTTAGTTAGACATCTCAAAAATACAAGAGAGCTTCTATTCTAACATAATCCACTCACCATATTAATCTTAATGGTGATCTGCCCTTGTTGCTGCTATTGTTCAGTCACTTGGTTGTGTCCAACTCTTTGTGGCCCCATGGACTGCAGCACGCCAGGCTTCCCTGCCCCTCACAATCTCTGGGAGTTTGCCCAAGTTCATGTTCATTGCACTGGTGATGCCATCCAGCCATCTCATCCTCTGACGCCCTCTTCTCCTTCTGCCCTCACTCTTTCCCAGCATCAGAGACTTTTCCAAAGAGTCGTCTGTTCACATCAGATGACCAGAATACTGGAGCTTCAGCTTCAGCATCAGTACTTCCAGTGAATATTCAGGGGTTGATCTCCCTTAAGATTGACTGGTTTGATCTTGCTGTCTAACAGACTTTCAAGAGTCTTTTCCAGCACCATAGTTTGAAGGCATCAATTCTTTGGCATTCTGCCTTCTTTATGGTCCAGCTCTCACAACTGTACCATGACCACTGGGAAGACCATAGCGTTGACTTATATGGACCTTTGTTGGCAGAGTAATGCGTCTGCTTTTCAACACACAGTCTAGGTTTGTCGTAGCTTCCTGCCAAGAAGCAACTGTCTTCTAATTTCATGGCTGCAGTCACCATCCGCAGTGATTTTAGAACCCAAGAAGAGGAAATCTATCACACTTCCCCTTTCCCCCCTTTTATTTGCCATGCAGTAATGGGGCAGGATGCCATGATCTTAGTTTTTTTAACATTTAGTCATAAGTTGGCTCTTTCACTCTCCTCCTTCACTGTCATCAAGAGGCTTTTTAATTCCTCTTTGCTTTCTGCCATTAGATTGGTATCATCCACTCTAAGTGGTCTGTCCATACTTATCTCTTATTTCACATAAAAACGCTAAGTCAGAAAATTAAAATATGATTACCAAATATCTAGATGGTCCTATCTTTTTAATAATGTTATTCCTATTCTTATGCAGCTCTCCTAGTGAGTTTATTCCCATAATCTTGTTTCCTTTTCTCCAACATGTAAATAATAGTGCAACCCTATTTTTCTTTAAGGTATGAAGATGACTTTTGATTTATGACTTTCAGGTTATTTGAACTTTTATGAAAGATTTTTTTATAGTTAATCATAAAATAGAATTATAGATTACATTAAACACATTTGTTGAAGTGCAGAATATCTCTATAAATAATTTTTTAAGTACTGAACTGATACATTTTTAAAAAATAAAAATAAGAGAAATTTTAAAGTAACTTTCATTACCATGGATACACTATCAAGGAAACTTTTTCAATAATTCATCAATAAGGTGAATTTACCTTATTTACTTTATTAATTTACCAATACACTGAAATAATCTAAAGCAAATCAAGGTCATAAAATATAAAATGTTTTTATATAATTATTTTCCATTACTTTATTATTTCTTGATTATTTTATTTATAAAACTATTTATATTCCCTATATATTTACTTAGAAAGATGTCCACAATATGTATGTCTGTGTGCTTAGTCGCTCAGTTGTGTCTGACTCTTTGTGATCCCATGAACTGTAGCCCGCCAGGCTCCTCTGCCCAAGGGGATTCTCCAGGCAAGAATACTAGAGTGGCTTGCCATGCTCTCCTCCAGGGGATCCTCTCAACCCAGGCATCAAACCCAGGTCTCCCGAATTGCAGGAGGATTCTTTACCAGCTGAGCCACCAGGGAATCCCATGAAAACTGGAGCAGGTAGCATTTCCCTTCTCCAGGGGAACTTCCTGACTCAGCTGAGCAAAAAAAAAAAAAAAAAAGTAGTTTATATAATATTGTGATTAGTATTATTTCATTCAGGATTTTTAGAAATCTACAGAAATTACATTATGTTTTCAAATATATGGGAAGAAACTGGGAAAATATATGTCAAATTATTGACATTATTTACCGTCCTAGTAAGGGGTTAAAAGAAAGGATTGTGTTTTATATACTTTCATATTGTTTGGGATTTGCCACTAATAAATACTATCTTTTATCTGTTTAAAATATATTAGATTGTCAGAAACAAAGTTTATTCTTTCACTGTGGCAAAATACTTGTATTAGTATATATAGATGTCTATAAATTAGGTTATATATATGTTTTATATATTAAAATATATATTAATAAATATTCCTGTTTTAGTAACAAGAGGGTTTTTTTTTAACAAATTAGAATCAGAATTTTAGGACTTCCATTATCTAGCTTTTTAAATAATCACAGTTGCATAGGTATAAAATCTACAAGACAGCAAATCAAGAATGACTGCTAGGGATAGCCTGCATATTTCTCTTAATATAAAATCCTATTATGAAATAATACTTTGTGGTTCTCTGAAAATTGAAAAACTCTAGTTGCCATTATATACATTTTATGTTTTTTTGTCAATTGCATTTTCTAGATATCTTATTGGATTGAGGTAAACCAAGATTTCATTCTGCTGGCTTTAGTTCTGTGCCTATTTTCTAATAGGCTGCCATATGGATAAAGAAGAAAGAAAGAGACTTTATGTCTAGTGCCAATTTGTCCTAAAAATGAGCCCAGTTTTCACAAATATACAGAAATACCTCAAATTACCAATGACTCGCCAAACATCTAAATACATTTATTACATATTGTCAGTAATAATACAACTCTCATCTTTACTATCCTATGTAAGATGGACAGGGAGGCCTGGCATGCTGCAGTCCATGGGGTTGCAAAGAGTCAGACATGACTGAGTGACTGAATTGAACTGAACTGATAAGAGACTATTTTCTCAACTTCTTTGGTTTATCTTGAAAAAATTGTGTAAAAAGCAAAGTGAAACGGCTAGCAGATCATGTTCACCAAGACAAAGCAGCATCTCACAGAAAAATGTTAACCTGCAAAGCATCAGTCTGCGTCCCTTCACGTGTGAGAAGAGTCCAAGTGTCTGATGCAAGAAATCTAGCAGGCAACAAGAACCCAACACAATTAGAAATAGAGCAGAGAAAAAAGCATGCAGTTGGCTGAAATTAAGCATTTTTTCAGGGAATAACTTCTTTGAATTCCAGCCAAGACAGCTCTGTCTTGTAGACTGAGGGTGACTTTGAGGTATGGGCTCATGGGGGTATTACTGATCCTCTAACTCTAATAGCAAATCTCAGTGGTCTAGCCTTCCATACTATACGGCTCTGACTCAGACATGGTAAATTTACTTGTGCTTTGGCTAATCAAAATAAGTTTCTGATTGCAATTTTACTGAAATTCTAGCTAACTGAAAGCAAAAGGAAAGCGTAATTTGCAATTTTCCTTATCTACTGAGTAGGAACCAATGCCAGTTCTAGATTTGTCAGAGTGCTCAGTACACTCTGATTGGATTATGCTTCACTAAGCCAAATAAAAAGACATCTTTTAAATTATTTCACATAAGTAATATCGTTGACACACACCAGATTTCACTGAAAAAGAGCAAGGTAATTTTCCCTTTTTCTTCATATTTAAATCAGTAAGTATTTACTAAACATATATGATATGCAGAACACCTGCTAACCATTCAATTTAAGCTTAGGACAGGAAGTGTTTATTCCTTTCCATTGTATCTTTAAAATACTTTTATTGTAAGTATTTTCATCAGCTATACATAGCCTAGATTGCTTTTTCCAAAACATTACTCTTCTTGCAAACAGTCTTGTATAAAAAATATATGCTTTTCTTATAAATGATCCAAAGAAAACCTATGATATCTTTACCTTTCCCCTAGGGTAAAGATAGGAGGGGGGGGGGCGGAAATGTCAGTCTATTTTCCTTTTATGAGGAAGATATACTCCTCCTATTTTGGAGATATTCATTCACACTATTTTCTAGTTGGTAAAACTGATTTTAAATATTTGACCATGTCAAAGTCAGAAACAAATTTACTAAATGGCATTTTGCTGTCTGTTTCCTTATTAAAGTGTGTCATCAAGAGTTCCATCAAGAAAACAGCTAGGAAAGCAGAAACTGCTCTAGATACTTCAATCAGGAAACAGGTAATTCTTAGAAAAATGGCTCAAGACAACTGTAAAGTCTCATATCTAGAGAAGTCCACTTCCTGCCACTGCCAGAGGAAGGGCAATACGGCATTGACTTTTCTTTCACCTTGCAGACCTGATACAAATGCATCTTTTTGCAAAATCTCAAAACATGGCTGTTAGAGATTCTGGGAATGTAATTGCCAAGTGCCCTGCTATCTCCATACAAGGGAGAAGGAGAACAAAGCAGGGGGGAAGTGATGCTAAATTGCCAACCCATAATATGTAGGCAGAAGATAGGACTGAGGCAACTACTCTCCCAGTGGTAACATCCAAAGAGATTTAAGCTGTGATTTAACAACTCATTTTACAATTACTGAGGTGAATAATAGTTATAATCTACCCTCAATCATCCATTTAGGGAATTTTGTTCTTTGACTCTGCAATTTTTATTTCCTTGGCCACTTGGAAAGGAAATTTAAATCTCCTAAATACTTTCTAAATACTAATTTCAATGATCTAACAGATAAAAACCATACATTCCCATATACCTGCATCTACATTAGTACCCATCTACTGAGAATGTACTAGGTGCAAGGCATGTGCTGGAAGTCACTCTTTCAGATGCAAAGATGGCCCCTGCCTTTCAAGTGTTCACAATTAGTGGGAAGCAAAAGAAAAACACCATCAATATAACTCAAGGCAGATTGTGTGCAACAAGGGGCAGAGGAAGAACTAGAGCAGGAGAGATTCTTACGAAGTAATAATGAGGAACTGAAGAAAGCCATGAGGAACAAATACTTTTGAGGTATAAGTACTCTGACAGATGGAATTGGAGAGAAACACACACCAAAACAAGAAGCCAGAGTGAGCAAAGTGAAGAGGCTGAAGAACTTGCTAACATTAAACTAGCAACAGATACCACAAACTCAGGTGCCCAGGGGAGCCAGCAGTAGCGGAAATGAAGCAGCCCACGTGGAGGCTGTGGCCAGAAAACGCATGCACGAGACACCTCAAGGAGGAGTCCCTGGTGAGAATGTCGGCCCAGAGTTATCAGAGTTTTCAGTTGTACAACTGAAGTGAAAACTCATATTCTAAAGTAAAACTCCAATTTTAAAATGTTAACACCTAATTAAAACAAAAATTAAAAAAAATCTAAAGCGTTGTGCAAGTCAAATATAACACATTTTACAGCCCATCTATGGCCCTATGGGTATCCGTTTGCAACTTCTGGGTCAGAGGCCCTCTACAATCTCATCAAAGGAATTCTTGTTTCAATCATGAACTGCATTCTCATTGAAAAACATATGTTCATCTTTGAAAAGTACACACATGAAGCATTACCTCTGAAATTTTTCTTCTTATAAGTTGTGTCTTTAATTTTCTTCACAAATCATTGTAGAGCTCTTAAGACTTTCATTTGCAAGGGTCCTAGAGTAATGTGTAGAAGTGACAAGAAAGGGAAAACAGAAAGAAGATAATTAGAAATGCAGATACTATAGGCATTTACCAGTGTAACAGATATTTATCAATCTCTCAGGATAAAAGACTTATGATTTTATTTTCACTAGCTAGCTAGTGTTAGTTAGCTAACTAACTCACTCACGCACTCTTTGAGATCCCCATGGACTGTAGCCAGCCAGGTTCCTCTGTCCATGGGATTCTCCAGGCAAGAATACTGGAGTAGGTTGCCACACCCTCCTCCAGGGGATCTTTCTGACCACGGATCAAACCCACATCTCTTATGTCTCCTTCACTGGCAGGTGGATTCTTTACCACTCATGCCACCTGGGAAGCCCCTTAGCAGAGGTATAATCTGCTAATATACCCAATGAATATTGTTGTTTAAAATCCAGCCTACTGTAATATATAAAATACCCCTGTATATTTGAGGATAGTCTTTATTTTTCTCAAAATTGATTATCAAATAACTTGCCCC
The DNA here is from genome assembly GCA_006410615.1 of Neotragus moschatus. Taxonomy (NCBI): domain Eukaryota; kingdom Metazoa; phylum Chordata; class Mammalia; order Artiodactyla; family Bovidae; genus Neotragus; species Neotragus moschatus. Next base: position 3,758,247 of record SJYA01001316.1, on the reverse strand, counting down.
CCAAACTGTGTGTTCATACCATCATACATAACAGGAAAAATGGTAGTAGGAACAGGGCACACGTCAGAAGTAAAATAGGGACTTCCCCCATGGCACAGTGGGTAAAATCCACCTACCAATGCAGGGGAAATGGGTTCAATCCCTGGTCTGGGAGAATTTCACATGCTGCGGAGCAACAAAGCCCAAGTCACAACTACTGAGCCTGTGTGCTGGAACTACTGAAGCCCACACACCTAGAGCCTGTGCTCCACAAGCGAAGCGACCAGAATGAGAAGACTGCATACCACAAAGAGGAGTAGCCCTTGTTTGCAGCAACTAAAGAAAGCTGGTGCAAAGCAATGAAGAGCCAGCACAGCCAGAACCGAAAATAAATAAAGGAAGCAAAGTAAATGCCTAAAAAGTAGCCTTGGTGCTGTCTTGCTTTGCAAGCAGTTTTAAACTGAGTTGAATGCTGTACCAGTGAAAAAGAGAAAAAAAAATTGGCAAGAAATTAAATAAAAGCAACAAATAATATTGTAAGCCATTACATAAAGTTTCTATTTTCAATCAAACAGGCCAATGTTAATATTGAAATATACATGTTACTACTTCTGATTCACTTGTCTTCTTTGTGTGATCTGCCACACTCGGGGGAAATTGCATTTATCTGAGTTTCAAGGTGGGATGGAACTCCTCAGGAGAACTTCTGTTAATATTGTCGTTATGCATTCAGAAAACATTTCAAACTAGAAACTTGGATGGATATTTGAATTGAGCTTTTTCCAACAGTGGTGCTTCTTCAATAACACAGTAGAGTACCTAATGGAACATAATGAAAAAGATCAACAATAAAATCACCAATTTCAGAAAAAGAAAAAAAAGCCACCTGACAGTGTTCTCTTTTCTTATGAGTTACCGCTTCACAGAACAAGCACTATAGAGTGTAGGTAAGCGCACATACTTCCAGCTTCAGAGCAAAGAATAAAAATCTAAAAAGGTAAAAATGAAAATGTGTGCTGTTCTGCTGCCATGCGGCTGAGAGTTATAAAGGTCCTATGAACAATATTGAGTTTGTGATGGCACAATCACATCATACAAGATTTACCTTCACTCTGCAAACTCAATATAGGCAATAACAGTCTATTACAAGCAGAGCAATACAACATCAAAGGAATGTTTAAAAGAACCAGACAGAACCTTTAAATCAACACAATTGAGTTATCTTCCCCCAAAGGAAGTACCATGGGAGAGTGCATAGCATGGTTTTTCAAGAGGTATTACTAATTTACTGTAAGTTATATTTAATACACTTTTTAAATGTGGTTTGTAATCTTTCTCCACTTTTTCGAACACAGAGCAATAAATTAAAAAAGAAACAGTCCCCAAAGAGCAAGAGACTTGGAGGAAAACAATGATAATAATTTTATTCTTTGGGGTTTAGCATTTCAAATAATTTTTCCACAGCTGAAAGGTTGTATTGGATCTTTTCTTTCTCAATTTCAGTAAGATTCTTTAACAATGGATCTAGAAGAATAATAGTAAACTTTCACAATTTATATTTATAAAATTAATTAAAATTCAAATTCTGTTAAAATAGCAACATTCGTCATAACATTTTCAAAAATAATAAGACATTCTCTTTAACAACACCAATAAAGACGTAAGCAACTGTATTTTGCCTTCTTATGACTGAGACGAATATTAGAGAGGCTGTGTTTCTTATCCAAGTCATATCAAAAATGGTAGTAGAATTTATTGTAAAGTAGTACTGTTTGTTGTCAGTTCTTAGGTATTTTCTCAGCGTTTTACTATTTCCAATGCATTTCTTAATTTATATAACAGTGTTTTTCATGTAATATTAAAAAGTATTGATAAGAAATATTACTTTTCTATGTATAAAAAGATTTTACTTTTCTACAAGCATAGCACAGGTTTTGTTGTTATAAACTTTAGCCTAAATTCATATATTTGTGTTTCCCATAAAGATAAAGGGAATGCTTGAGTATTAACAAAACTTATCATCATCTATTAATATCTGATATTTGCATACGTAAAGTCATACATTTCTATATGATGCTAATAGGACTGTTTCTCCAATTCTTTCAAACGTTTTTTGCCTTTTGTTTAATATTTTTGTTTTGTTATTTAAGTTATCCTGATTCATATATGGATATTCATATATCCAGAGACATATATGTGAAAAGACTTTAAATTCTAGATAATTTGTATCTATCCTGGCTTTTCAGTAAATGAATTTTTAGTACTAAAAACACACCCACAGCAGGTGCACGAAACTGCCTGTAACACATGGCATATGGGAACGTACAAGGGTTTGTCCCTTTTGATATAGAATGGTTTTATTGGCATCATACTGTAAGAGTTTATAATAAATCAGATAGTATATGGATTTATACTTAAGTGTCTGGTGTTTGAAAATATTTAATTCATGTTTATAATGCTTTTAATTTTATAACCAGCTTTCTAGATTTTTCAATTGAGCTTTATGTCAAAACCATTTCATTTGAAAGTGCCTATTACCAGATAATCTTTTTCAGGTATTTGAGCTGTATTGCTCTTTTTCTTTTTTGAAGCATGTTCTTTTTTAAAGTCCATTCAACTTTTTCATACTAATATTGTGAATTCAGATGCAAAATTCTGAGCCATACTTGTCACATTCTTGCCTGGGCAGCAGCAAGTAACTTCATCAGTTATTACATATCCTTGGTGAATCTTTTTTGGTAAGGGTTTTTTTTTTTTTGAGTTCCATTATTTGAAACAATTGCTGTGAATGTAATAGAATTTTCATATTTTATATTGATATGATTGGGATAAGTGTTCCCAACATGTGTTGGTAAGTTTAGCTTGTTAGCTTGTTTACAATTATCAGACCTGCTCCATTTAACTCATAACTAGGAATTCACATTTTTTCCCATCCATTCAACCAATTCTCTCACTAAGATCCAATGTCCAACAAGAAGCTTTCATGTCATATGCAGTTCCTATGCTGTAAAGACAACCACACTGATATTTGTCCACTGTCTGGCATAAGCACAGTGGTTAAAAGAATACATACTCTGGAGTCAATCCTGACTTTGAAATTCTGCTCAACTACTTAATAGCTATGTGACTGTGCCTTGTTTCTCTTCTATAATCAGAGATAACAATATTTATAGGTTTTATAATGATTAAGTCAGCTTTTGTTTATAAAATGCCTAGCATTATGGCATATATTAATAGTATGCCCTCATGAGATTTTAGCTATTCTTATTGAAAAAGTGTGTTCACAAAAGCTCTGACATGTTACGAGTCTCATAAAGTTTATCCAACCATGGAGCCTACTGGCTGTGATAAAACAAAATAAGAATGTTGACTCTTGTGCAGAGATTATAGAACCAACACCTGTTGCCTAACAGTAGTGGGACTCATACCAAATATCAATGAATGAGTAACCACCCTAAACAGCTATCACAGTCATAAGGCAGTTGGTTCTATAGTCTAGACCTGTTTAAGCATTGAACCAAGTCACCTGCTGACTATAACAGCCATTCAGAGAAGTGATATAAAATTTAATGTTAGTGATTATCTCTTATGATATAACATCATGTATATATTGCCTTTCAAGTCTTGCTTAAAGGACATTTTAGAATTGATACTTGTGAGTGTTTCAGTAATAGGAATGAAGCAGCATCCAGTTTTTCTAAATCACGGCCTATAAAAAAACTGCAATTCAATGACATCTAACTCATCAGCTTTTTTAATTAAGGTAGAGAGGAGAATATGACTATTGTCAGGAACAGACAATTCATAACTGTTGGCTTAATATAAGTTTTCTAAAAATAGACCATATTTTTTACCAGTGAAGCTTGAAATAAAAGCTTACAACATATGTTTTATTAAAGTTTATTAATTTTCTTCCAACATTGGTTATTAATTGACCAACTTTATGCTTGGATTTTATCTGGGAATATTTCTTTTGCTGGATTGGTGTGTCCCTTTTTGTCCTTGACTATTTTCTACAAAGTAGCAAAAATAGCTCATCCTTTCACTATTCCTTGGTTGACAGCCATAACTATGTTAGAAAACATTCTTCTTTCCTTCCTAAGGCAATTCTGTGAGCAGTACAGAGTTAGTTAAAGTTAACACTGTTTTGGTAGGTACATTCATAGTTCATGTAATATATACTCATTTCTTTTCATTGTGATTATATGCATTTATTTGAGCTTACTCTGTGTCCACTATTTCCCTTTGAATCCTCTCTAGGCAGAGTTTATATTTTCTACTTTTTTCCTCCAGTTTCTTCTGTACTTGGTACAGTGCTCTTCAAAAGCACGTAACCATGGCATATAGTAAGCACACAAGAACGTAACAAAGGACAGGTTTGTTTAGGATCCATTCAAAGATCAAGATGTCTTTAATGATCTGAATGGTTCAAAGTCTTATGTTTTATTATTTTAAAAAATTTTAATAGGGATCAAAATCTTTAAAGAACTGACATGACTGGCATATTTTCAGATATTGCACAGCAAATATGAATAAGTAAATCAATGACTGAATGCATGAGGACGGATAGGAGAGTTCCAGGGTCTTCATGTAAATCACAGCCAATTAACGCAAACTAAGTATTTCTAGTTATGAGAAATGTTCTTTGTGGCCTTTTCAAATACAAAACAAAATGTAAGTATTATATTACTTTATAACTCAATGGTAACTGATAGGCAAGGTGAGGTTCCCATTTATACCTAGTCTAGTTATTAAAAGGGATTTACTGTTTTTCAAACTAAAAACCTTTGATATCTTAATCATATTTCTTCTAAAACGTATGCAATTTTGAGTTATTTCTTAGATATATATTTCTCATTAATGGTTAACGCAACTATAGAGTTTTCAGCTAAGATTATCTTGATTCATGGGCTAATTTGAGAAAGTTCGCCAAATAAATCCTAATAGGAATAAAAGGCCAAGCACATGTCATCTCATCTAGACCCTTTTTATGTTATAGTATATTATGTGCCCTGATCAATTTTTCTAGTGGTGTATAGTCCATTGGATAACTTAACTACTGATTATGGAAACAGAAAACCTGTTCCCATAGTAGAAGGCTAAATAATTGTATGGGAAGGTGATTATGTATATGAATATTCAGTTATGGTTTTGTGAATGTATCTCTGTAGTATTTTAATTTAAATCATCAACTTTGCATTATGATTGTAGAGCAAGTTTTTCATTGTTCTTTCTACTCTATCCATGCTACAAATAAAATCAATGTCTATGTGGTTTTAGTAGTTCAAGGTGGCATTTATAATTGTGTTGCAATATGAATTAGTATGAGCTTATTTAAACAGTCAGTAGTATTGACACAATTCAAGGCATTGACATAACTCAGGTATAGAAACTCTGGTTTATTATTCGAGGTTGAAAGGCCCTTTATTTAAAGTTCACCTTAATAAAACCTTCAAGTTGAATATAAGCCAATTATTCTGAGGAAGCTACTGAAATATCCTTTCAAAGAAAATCGGCTACTGAAGCAGCCTTTTTGAGAATCAAATCAAGAAATTTGGCCAGGAAAAAAGGCACTGTGTATTTGAAAGTCAAATTGGACCTAATGAGTTGGTGAAATAATGCTGAAAGAACCCTGTTTACCCTCTGTGCATTTGCAACACTATAGGATGGGCTCCAGGAGTCCTACCTTGCTGATATACCACTCCTGTGACCCCTACAATACAGAGAGGCCTGTGACGTGACGAGGGTGTCATCACTTCTAAATGTCGTCATGTTTCTGTATGCTAGCCATTAATGGGTATTACCATAAACCAAATCAATAAGTTCACAATATTATTTGAAAACTAAGCTTCCTGGTAGTAGTTATACAATTGCAATAAAATAAACCTAGGATGTTAGAGCTGAATGGGCTTCCCTGGTAGCTTAGCTGGTAAAGAATCCGCCTGCGATGCAGGAGACCCCAGTTCAATTCCTGGGGTCAGGAAGATCCCCTGGAGAAGAGATAGGGTACCCACTCCAGTATTCTTGGGCGTGGTGGCTCAGACGGTAAAGAATCTGCCTGCAACATGAGACCTGCATTTGATCCCTGGGTCAGAAGATCCCTTAGAGGAAGGCATGGCAACCTACTCCAGTATTCTTGCCTGCAGTAATCTTGCCACGGACAGAGGAGCCTGGCAGACTACAGTTGCGAAGAGTCAGACACAACTGAGCGACTAAGCACAGCACACACAGCACAGAGCTGACTACTTCCTTTCATATTGCGTTATGAAGTTTTAAACAAAATAAGCAAAAAGCATTCTAGATTTTGTATACATTTATTTGTTTCAATATTTTAAAATTTAAGCTTTATGTCTTTTCTGAACATGCAGAATTCAACTTGAAATGATTTAATGACATCACAGCTCAACTAAGTAAAATCTCAAGATATCTTTCATTTTATGAGTCTATTAGAAATTGCCTTCTATCCTGTAATATGAAAAAAGATATGAAAAATATTTGTATATATATACACGCATGTGTGTATATATATGTGTGTGTGTGTATATATACATATATACACACACACACATATATGGACTTCCCTAGTGGCTCAGATAGTAAAGCGTCTGTCTACAATGTGGGAGACCCAGGTTCAATCCCTGGGTCGGGGAGATCCTCTGGAGAAGGAAATGGCAATCCACTCCAGTACTATTCCTGGAAAATCCCATGGACAGAGGAGCTTGGTAAGCTACAGTCCATGGGGTTGCTAAGAGTCGGACACGACTGAGTGACTTCACTTTCACTTTTCATATACATATATATCTCAGTTACTTTGCTGTACACCAAAAACTAATACAATGTTGTAAGTCAACTATACTTAAAACAAAATATCCCTCTTGGTACACCCAGTACCTAGATCTTGGTCTCTAATATCATTTTTCACTAAAAGGAATCAAGACTTCTTAGAAAAATGGCTGAATTCAGAGCTGGCACAGGATATACAAGATGAGCTAGAACATCTTGTTAGGCCAGAAGTAAGGAAGTGGTAAAAAGAAATAAATAATGGAGTGTGTTACAAAGACTAAGGAGAGTGCTTGAAGCAATTCAAAAATTTGAAATCAAGATTCGTATCAATTATAAATAGATAAATAAGCAAAGAGTGGAGAAGGGAGTATGCTAGATTACATTAAAATGTTGAATACCAACTGGCAGATAAGAAGGGAATGCAAGAGACAGAAAATCAGCATTATGTAATCATCATAGTAAAGACTAGATCAGGCAAGAATCATCAATGAACAATATATATAGGGAGAAATTCTGATAAACAACATATTATTTACACTCTCTTAAAGAGGTCAGAGGTGGAGGCTGGGAGGAGCAATCCAATGTCCAAGGAGCTGTGGCTGCGTGGGCGAAGGAGGGCCTAGAAGAGCTATCCCACGCTGAAGATCAGGAAGGGTGGTGGTATGGAGATACCTCTCATCCAAGGTAAGGAGCAGCGGCTGCACTTTGCTGGAGCAGCTGTGAAGAGATACCCCATGCCCAAGNTTTTTAGAAGTATATTACATATAGATATATATTAAAACTCACTCTGAAGTGGTTCAAAATTTATGTGTATGCAAGCTGGATTTAGAAAAGGCAGAGGAACCAGAGATCAAATTGCCAACATCCATTGGATCATAGAAAAAGCAAGAAAACAAAAAACATCCAAAAAAATCTATTGCTTTATTGATTATGCCAAAGCCCTTGATTGTGTGGATCATAACAAACAGGAAAATTCTTAAAGACATGGGAATACTAGACCATCTTACCTGCCTCCTGAGAACTCTGTATGCAGGTCAAGGAGCAGCAGCTAGAACCAGACATGGAACAACAGACTGGTTCCAAATTGGGAAAGGAGTACATCAAGGCTGTATATTGTCACGCTGCCTATTTAACTTATATGCAGAGTACATCAGACGAAATGCTGGGCTGGATGAAGCACAAGCTGGAATCAAGATTGCCAGGAGAATTATCAATAACCTCAGATAGGCAGATGATACCACTCTTATAGCAGAAAGTGAAGAGGAATTAAAGATCCTCTTGATGAAAGTGAAAGAGGAGAGTGAAAAAGGAGGTTTAAAACCCAACATTCAAAAAACTAAGATCATGGCATTTGGTCCCATCACTTCATGGCAAATAGATGGGGAAACAATGGAATTAGTGACAGTTTATTTTCTTGGGCTCCAAAGTCACTGTAGATAGTGACTTCAGCCATGAAATTAAAAGATACTTGCTCCTTGGAAGAAAAGCTATAGCCAACCTAGACAGCATAGAAAGCAGAGACATTACTTTATTGACAAAAGTCCATCTAGTCAAAGCTATGGTTTTTCCAGTAGTCATGTATGGATGTGAGAGTTGGACCATAAAGAAAGCTGAGCACCAAAGAATTGATGCTTTTGAACTGTGCTGTTGGAGAAGACTGTTGAGAGTCCCTTGGACTACAAGGAGATCCAACTAGTCCATCCTAAAGGAAATCAGTCCTGAATATTCATTGGAAGGACTGATGTTAAAGCTGAAGATCCAATACTTTGGCCACCTGATGGGAAGAACCAACTCATTGGAAAAGACCTTGATGCTGGGAAAGACTGAAGGCAGGAGGAGAAGGGGATGACAGGATGATATGGTTGTATGGCATAACCGACTCAATGGACGTGAGTTTGAGCAAGCTTTAGGAGTTGGTGATGGACAGAGAAGCCTGGTATGCTGCAGTCCATGGGGTCACAAAGAGTAGGACATGACTGAGTGGCTGAACTGAACATGCAGAAACAGGGTGAGAGAGAACTTGAACTAGTGATTAATCAAATGAGGTCAAATAACTGTAATAAATGTATCTTTTTAACAAAGTATCAGAACGTTATTCGAACTATACTTTTTCTTGAATCTTTTGAAAGATTGAAATTATTTCCAAATAGAAAGTTAAAAATAAGAAAACAGCTCTGCTGAAGCACCATATACAGGAAGAAAAATACTATTTGCCACCAGCAAATTTATTCCAGCATGTAATGAAGTATGCTTAAAGCTATTATGCGAAAACTAGGAATTATTGTGTGCCCACATCACAGGTAAACTTGATTCCTATTAATGTAGTAGGCAGTCTTGATAGTTAACTAAACTGCCTTCAAATCAAAGGCAGTGTAGTGCAGGTCATAGGATTGGGTTAACTGTAAAAAGCCTTGTTCTTAAGTCCCTGGGTGATACCTGACACACTCAAGCACTGTGTAGGCTTGGGTACAGAAGATAAGCAAAAAGTCACACAGTGGTTCCTTTGCATTTGCCCCAGCAGCCAAGTTTAAAAGGACAAACAGGCTGTACTGCAAGGCAGGTTAGATGCTTAAATGTCAGAGAAGCCTTGTTAGGACCTATCTGTATGCACAGAAACGATCATGTGTTCCAAAAAGAAGAGAGTACATTTCACGAAGGGAAATGAGAATAAAAGACTGTATCCTGTTTTACCATTCCCAGAAGACACAGAAAAAAAAAACCTTTTAACAATTTAGATGTTGTCAACTTTACTGACCTATGTATTGTGTCAGTCTCAAAACCAAGGGAAAACATACAAAATATTTACATATTTCTCATCTGAGGGCACAATAGGGAAGCCAAATGGCATTAGTCTTCACTTTTAAAGGTGGCATCTACTTTCAAATATTAATAAATTTCAGAACATCGTTAAGATGTAAATCATGACTGATTGCCTTGTTTGCTCTCCACTACAGGCTCTTATGAAAGGCTAGTGAAAGATTTATTCCTTTCAAAAACACATTCGCTAAATAAAGCCTTCTCTTGTTTTTGCTTGCTCAGAGATAACTTTTTATTTTTCTTTTCATTTCATCTTCTTAAAGTATATTTCCTATACAAATGGAATTATTTAGCTGAAATTACTTGTAAAATAAATTTATTATAAGTGACAAATAGTTGATTTTTAGTCCTTTTCTCAATAAATTGAGATTCTTTGGATGAGATTGATAAGCTGTTCAAACTCAGGTGGAATTTAACACGGAGAAGTCTTAAATAATTGAGAATTGAAGTTGTCAGAAAGGGGGATGAGGAATACCGACACTGCAAAGAGGGAGTTCTCTGACTGGCTTGGGTTCAGTGGCTCAGCACTACCGCACAATCTTAGGTATCCCTCTGCACCAATTCTGTATCAGTTTTGAAGTATTTCTCACTTTGTAAAGCGCTTTGTTCAAAACAGAAGGCTTCTTTCTGTGTGTCATCTTCTGTTCTTTATTTTATTAATGAGCGAGAAGGCACTTTGGTTAATTCAAGAAGCAAATATAAATGGGAAGAAAAGTTAGGGTCTTAAATTACAATCCTCTGTGTTAAAAATGGGGTTCCCAGGTGGCTCAGATGGTAAAGAATCTGCCTCCAATGCAGAAGACCCAGGTTCAATGCTTGGGTTAGGAAGATCCTTCAGAGAAGGAATGTAACCCACTCCAATATTCTTGCCTGGAAAATCCCATGGACAGAGGAGCCTGGTGGGCTACTGTCCATAGGGTTGCAAACAGTTGGACAGAACTGAGCAACTAACGCTTCCCTGTGGCATAGCTGGTAAAGAATCCACCTGCAGTGCTGGATACCTGGCGTCAGTCCCTGAGTTGAGAAGATCCCCTAGAGAACGGAAAGGCAACCCCCACTCCAGTAGTCTGGCCTGGAGCATTTCGTGGACTGAGTCCATGGGGTTGCAAAGAGTTGGGCACAATTGAGCAACTTTCACCAAAGACTAAAAGAGCAACTAAAAACTATTAAAAATAGGTGGGAGGGTTTTACCCTAGGGCAAGTCATTACATTTCTTTATATTTGTTTATTCTTATTCAAAACTTGTGAAACAAAAGGAATTAAATTGGTGAAAGAGGTTAAAACTATTTACATGAGTTTCATTTAAATAATAAGCAAATCCTAAGAAATAAGATGGATTTCTTGAGCCAGAACTCCCACCTTTGTTTCCCTGAGTTACTTTCCATTACGTCCCAGTTTCTTAGTTTATAAAGTGGCAATAAAACAAGTACTTGTCTTATAAGCTTCTCAGAAGACTAACTGAGATAATTAACAGGGCCTGATAAATAGTAAGTGAAAACAGATACTAGTTATTGGTGTTTTCACTACAATTATATTAAGAGCATTTTCTTGACCTTACAAAAATCATGGCATTGGATCTACTCACAACACTTGAACTGTCTTTTCAAGACCTCTTGTCCAATCACTATGTCTTTATTTCTCCAAGGTACAATTCTAGAGTCACTAATACCTTTAAGGATTATAAATTCACATGTCTGGTTCTTCCTACTGGGATAACAAACACTTTAAGTGCAGAGACGAGATGTTTGTCTTGATTCTGGACCTTAGAACAAAGCCCAGCCTGCACTCAACTCAGAACATGTTAACATTTATTAGGCACTAACCAGTGCTTTTTTTTTTTTTTTAATAGTTCTGTGTATTCTTGCCACTTCTTTTTAATATCTTCTGCTTCTGTTGGGTCTATACCATTTCTGTCCTTTATTGAGCCCATCTTTGCATGAAATGTTCCCTTGGTAGCTCTACTTTTCTTGAAGAGATCTCTAGTCTTTCCCATTCTACTGTTTTCCTCTATTTCTTTGCATTGATCATTGAGGAAGGCTTTCTAATGTCTCCTTGCTATTTTTTGGAACACTGCATTCAAATGGGTATATCTTTCCTTTTCCTCTTTGCCTTTAGCTTCTCTTCTTTTCTCAGCTCTCACCATGCAAAATGCCAGGCTGGATGATGCACAAGCTGGAATTAAGATTTCTGGGAGAAATATCAATAACCTCAGATACGCAGATGACACCACCCTTATGGCAGAAAGCAAAGAAGAACTAAAGAGCCTCTTGATAAAAGTGAAAAAGGAAAGTGAAAAACAAGGTTTAAAACTCAACACTTAAAAAACTAAGATCATGGCATCTGGTCCCATCACTTCATGGGAAATAGATGGGGAAAAAGTGGAAATAGTGAGAGACTTTATTTTGGGGGGCTCCAAAATCACTGCAGATGGTGACTGCAGCCATGAAATTAAAAGACACTTGCTACTTGGAAGAAAAGCTATGACCAACCTAGACAGCATATTAAAAAGCAGAGACATTACTTTACCAACAAAGGTTCATCTAGCCAAAGCTATGGTTTTTCCAGTAGTCATGTATGGATCTGAGAGTTGGACTATAAACAAAGCTGAGTGCCGAAGAATTGATGCTTTTGGACTGTGGTGTTGGAAAAGACTCTTGAGAGTCCCTTGGACTGCAAGGAGATCCAACCTATCAATCCTAGGGGAAATCAGTTGTGAATATTCATTGGAAGGACTGATTCTAAAGCTGAAACTCCAATACTTTGTCCACCTGATGCAAAGAACCAACTCACTGGAAAAGATCCCGATGCTGGGAAAGATTGAAAGCGGGAAGAGAAGGGGATGACAGAGAATGAGACGGTTGGATGGCATCACCGACATGATGGACATGAGTTTGAGTAGGCTCTGGGAGTTAGTGACGGACAGGAAGCCTGGCATGCTACATTCCATGGGGTCACAAAGAGTTGGACATGACTGAGCGACTGAACTGAACTGAACTGAACTGAATCAGTGCTAGGCCCTACTGTAAGCATCTAACCTGTTATCTCAAACTTTAGTATTATCTCATTCTACCTCTAGGAGGTAGAGAGTATTACAGCATGATCTTAATTTATAGATGAGGAGACTGAGGTACTGAGAAGCTGAAAATTTGATGAAGGTCACACAGTAAAAGATGAATCTGGTGCTTTGATGCCAGCTATCTTTCCAGAGAGCCTGTATGGTTATCCATATTGCATACTGCCTCTTGGGGAATGTGCAATATGTATAAACACTTGGACATACCTCTACTCTTCTTAAGAGAATTATAAGATCTTAGCCAAATGGTGTGACCTACTAACCATGTGAAAATAGCTGGGGCATGTCTGTACTTTGTTCTAAGTAGAATAAGACAAAAGGTTGCTCTTCCCACTAGATTAAGTAGAGTGTATTTCTTAATACTAAATGAGAAAATCAAACCCCCAAGATTTTATAAAATTGAATCTCTCACTTGATTTGAGCTAAGCATCCTCAGTCCAGGGATTCTCAAATTTTAACAAGCATCAGAATTACACAAAAGACTTGTTAAAACACAGATATGGAGAGCATATGCCCAGAATTCCTTATTCAGTATATCTGGGATAATTGAATTTCTAGTAGGTTTCTTATAGTGCTGACCTGGAAATCACACTGAAAAGCACTGTCCTAGAACAGAGTTCAACTTATAGTTCTATGTAATTCACAATTCCTTGACTCTTTACCCGAAGTCTCATAACATTTATTTTAAAAAATTGTTATGCACAATCATGCAGCCGAACATCACAGATACCTGACAATGATTTCCATTTAAAAATTCTGGAAATGGCATTTCAGGGAGTGATGTCAGCATCATAGTGGAATTAGACACTCCTCTGTCTTGCCCATTCAATCTACTGCTAATAAAACATCCAAAACTCAACATAGGTTTCTCTGCCCAACACACCAGGACACCAGAGAGATCCACACACTTGTACATCAGAAATGGGGGTGGGGTGGTGCTGGAACACATAGAAGAAGTGGAAATGGGGGAACAGGATAGGTGGTGCCATTCTGTGATGGATGAGCCTGCAGCCCCAGAGAACCCAGTAGCAGCAGAAAAGGGCACATGTGACTCCAGTCTCCCTGCCACAGCATCACCTATGGCCACAGGGAACAAGGCAGCAGTGGCGGCAGGGTTCATCCCTCCAGTCACAGCAGCGCCCACACTCCAGCCCCTGCCCCTAATCTGTAGTCTGTGAAAGTGACAACTCCAGACATGGCAGAGGTGACCACAACCCTAGTTCCCCACACTACCCTCTACCACCCTCCACTGCAGAAGCAGTGCCTAGGACCCAGGCAGCCCCAGATGTCACAGAGGCACCCACTATCCCAGTGTGACAGGTGGCAACAGTAGCAGCAGAAAGGCACATGCAAACTTGTAGGCACCAGCAGCAACAAAGGGACCTGCCACTTCCAGCAGAGGTGGTGGTGGGTGGGAAGCGCCAGTTTTCAAATATTGCCAGAGGCAGCTCAGGTTAGGGTGGGGGTGGGGTGCAAACTTGAGATACAGCGCCACCTACTGGAAAAAAGAAAGGCCCCTACCTACCAACTTGCTGAACTGCTAGAATCAAAATTTTTAAAGCTGTACCTAAAAAACAAAGGTGTTCAGTACTTCCAATGTGCCAGCAGAGAAAAAACCCATCAAGCACCATGAAAACCCATGGTTACACGAAAATAAAATGGTATCACGAAAATAAAATGACAATTTTCCAGAAACCAAAGTTAAATTTGCAGAACATTATGCTCTAACTGATAAAGAATTCAAAATAGCTCTCATAGAGAAACTCAATGAACTACACACACACACACACACACACACACACCCAGAAAACCAGTTCAATGATATCGGGAATAAAATTACTGAACAGAATAAATACTTTGCCAAAGAAATTAAAATTTAAAAAGAACCAAATGGAAATTCTGAAACCGAAGAAGTCAATAAATGAGGTGAAGAACCCATTTTAAAAAACATTGAAAATAGAGAATACTACATGGGAGAGAGAATTAGCATGCTACAAGAGAAATCTAGAAATCACTCAGGTAGAACAGGAAAGAAAACTAAGTATCTTAAAAATGAAAAATTTCTACAAGAACTATCTAACTGAATTCAGAAAGGCAACACAAGGATATTTATCCTAGAAGAAGAGAAGAGAAAGTTTACTTGAAGAAATAATACTTGAAAAGTTTCCAAATCTGGAGAAGAAACTAGATACACAAATTCACAAAGCTAAAAGAACACCTAATTATCTCAACACAAAAGGACCTTCTCTATGATACATTATATTAAAACTGTCAAAAGTCAATGATAAAGAAAAAAATTTTAAGGCAGCCAGAAAAAAAAAAGGGGATTTCCCAACGACTCAGCAGTAAAAAATCTGCTTGCAAGGCAGGAGACGAAGGAGACATGGGTTTGATCCTTGGGTCGGGAAGATCCTCTAGAGTAGGAAATGACAACCTACTCTAGATTTCTAGCCTGAAAAATCCCATGGACAGAGGAGCCTGGTAGGCTACAGTCCAAAGGGTCAAAAGAATCAAATATGACGGAGCAACTGATCATGCATGCACAGAGAAAAAGTCAGCATCTTGCAAAGTAACCTGCATTAGGCTATAAGCAGACTTCTCAGCAGAAACTACAGCCCAGGAGAGACTGGAATAACAAATTCAATATGTTGAAAAATTTTAAAAATTGTCAGCCAAGAATACTGTATCCAGCAGAGTTATCATTGAGAAAGGAAGAAGAAATAAAGGCCTTTCCAGAGAAACAAAAACTGAGGGAGTTCATCACCACTAGACTCACTTTACAAGAAATGTTGAAAGGAGATCCTCTACCTGAAATGAAAAGGCAAAAATACACAAAACTTTGAGAAAGATGATAGAATCAGAAAACTACTATTCTATATCAGAATAGGTTGTTAAACATTTAATTATAGCACAAAGTTTAAAGAGAAAAAAGCAAAAAAGAACAATAGTTACTTCAATTGGGTAACAAACTTACACCATAAAAAACTGATAACTTGGGACAACAAAAGCATAAAAGGGGAAAAGGAAAAGTATAGAACCCATATAGGCAACTGGAGAAAAGATTCTATCAGCAAAAAAAAAAAAAAAAAGACTATTTTCTCTACAAGACCTTTTATAAAAACCTCATGGTAACCACAAAACATAAATTAGGGCAGAGACATGAAACATAAAATAAGAGGAAATTGAGAAAAACATCTTGCAAAGCCACCAAACTAAAATGGCAGACAGAAACAGAAGGGGGGAAATATAGAAAAAAAAAAAAAAGAAAGTCAACACAGAACAACCAGAAAACAAAAGATAGAAGACAAAAGTAAGTCCTCACTTATTAATAATCACCTTAAATGTAAATGGATTGAATCCACCAATCAAAAGACAGAGTAGCTAGATGGAAAGAAGACTCAACTATATGCTGCCTCCAGGAGACTCATCTCAGCATTAAGACAAAGGTTCAAAGAGATAGGATGGAAGATGAACAAACAAATGGCAACCAAAAGAAAGTGGGTGAAGCCATATTTATCAACAAAATAGGCTTCAAGCCAAAAACAGCAACAAGAGACAAAGATAGACATTATATAATGAAAAAAGGATCATTCACCAAGAAGATATAACATTTATTACTATATATACCTGCTGGAGGCCAGCGTGGGAATCCCATCTGTGACAGGGTCACACGGCGGAAATCCAATGGGCAAGACAATTCAGATTTCAGGGGTTCCCCCCTGAGTTTCCCTGAGCATCTACACCCCCAAAATAAGGCAACCATAATATGCCTGATGCCAGGAGCCAGCATGAGGATTCCCACCCGTGACAGGGTCATGTGGCAAGAGACTCGATGGGCAAGAACGATTCGAAGTCTCAGGGTTTCCCCCTGGTATTTCCTGAGCATGTACCCCCAAAATAAAAATTTGCCTGACATAGTACTTTTTCTATTCTTCTGACACTCTCTGGAAAAAGTTAATTCAGGGCTTTAAGTCTTCTGCATTTGAAAGGAGTGTTTCAGCTCAACCCCCTCTGATAACACTCTAACTTAAATGCTCTCATTTGCCTAACAGGCACTCAGCGCAAGCAGCAGCGATGGCCGGGCGGGCCAGCGCACTCAGCGCGGCCAAGAGGAGCTACCCCATGTCGGAGAACAGAGACAGTGGCTGAGAGTCCTGGGCTGTGATGGTGCAGGAGCAGCTGAGAGGAGCCACCCCGCTTCCTAGGTCAGGGGCAGCGGTCGAGAGTGCCAGGCTGCGATGGCACAGGAACAGCTGAGAGGAGCCACCCCGTGTCCAAGGTCAGGGTCGAGGGCCGGGAAGAGCCACCCCGTGTCCAAAGTCAGGGTCGAGGGCCGGGAGGAGCCACTCTGTGCCCGAGGCCAGGGTCAGCGGCCAGGAGGAGCCACCCTGTGCCCGAGGCCAGGGTCGGGGGCCGGAAGGAGCCACCCCGTGTCCGGGGCCAGGGTTGGGGACCGGGAAGAACCACCCCACGTCCGAGGCCAGGGTCTGGGGCTAGGAGGAGCCACTCTACGTCTGAGGCCAGGGTCGGGGTCTGGGAAGAGCCGCTGATTGATTAGCACTCAGCACGGGGGGCTGCGACGACCAGCGTATTCAGCACAGCTGAGAGGAGTTACCCACGTCCAAGGTCAGGGGCAGCGTCCGAGAGTGCCGGGCTCGACAGCACAGGAACAGCCGAGAGGAGCCATCCCGCGTCCAAGGTCAGGATCGGGGACCGGGAAGATCAACTCGCATCCAAGGAGCAGTGGCTGTGCTGACGCGGGAGGGCCTGGAGGAGCTGTCCCACGTTGAGGGTCGGGAGGGGTGGTGGTGAGGAGATGCCCTTCCTCCAGTGTGGGGAGAGGACGCTGTGCTTTGCTGGGGCAGCTGTGAAGAGTTACTCCAGACTCAAGAGAGAAGAAATCCAGCTCCACACACCAGAACTCCAAAACAAGCCTCCCTAACCAAGAAACCTNAAGTGGACGCCGGTGGTCCACATAGATGGTGCAAATCTCTTGTCCTGAGATTTTATTGGTTTTCCCAGTAACCCAAGTTATTCAGCCTCTTTTCTCCACTTAATTTTCCCACTATACTATTATTTCCTAATCTTATATATCTAAATAAATACTTCTTTCTAAGATGCCAACACCGTCCATGCTTCGAATTCCCTGGATCCACTGGGGCTGGACCCTGGCATATACCACCTAACATAACAGCACCAAAATATATAAAGCAATTGTTAACAGATATAACTGGAGAAACTAACAGCAAGACAATAATAGCAGGGAACTTTAACACCTCATTTGTAATAATGAACAGATCATTCAGACCAAAAGTCAACAAGGAAACAGGGGCCTTAAATGAAACATTATACCATATAAACTTAATAGATATATACAGAACATTCTGTCCAAATCAATAGAATACACATTCTTTTCAAGCACACATGGAGCATTCTTAACAACAGACTATATATTGGCACATAAAACAAGTCCCAATAAGCTTAAAAAGACTGAAATCATACCAAGCATCTTTTCCAGTTACACAGTATAAAATTAGAAACCAACAAGAAGAAAGTTGAAAAATCACAAATACATAGAGACTAAACAAAACACTCCTAAACCACTACTGGATAAACAAAGAAAAATGAGACATCAAAAAACTCCTGAAGACAAATAAAAATGAAAACACAACATACCAAAATCTATGGGATGCAGCATGAGTGGCTGGTTCTAAGAGGGAAATTTAGAGCACACAGTTAGCCCAAGGCGGCACTGGTGGTAAAGAACGCACCCGCCAATGCAGGAGACATGAGAGATGCAGGTTCAGTCCCTGGGTTGGGAAGATCCCCTGGAGAAGGAAATGGCAACCCACCCCAGTATTCTTGCCTGGAAAATACCATGGACAGAGGAGCCTGGCTGGCTACAGTCCATGGGGTCACAAAGAATTGGACACGACTGAAAGACTAACACTTTCTCTTCTACACTAGAAACAAACAAAAATCTCAAGTAAACAATCTAAACTTAAATCAAAAGGAACCAGAAAGAGAAGAAACAACAAAGCCCAAAGTCAGTAGAAAAAAAAAAAAGAAATAGTAAAAATCAAAGGGGAAATAAAAGAGACTAAAAAAAACAACAGAAAAGATCAGTGGATGTAGGAGCTGGTTCTTTGAAATGATAAACACAATTGACAAAGCTTTAACTAGACGAAGAAAAAAAAGAAAAAAAGTCTCAGATAAATAAAATCAGAAACTAACCTAGATAGCATATTCAAAAGCAGAGACTTTACTTTTCCGGCTAAGGTCCATCTAGTCAAGGCTATGGTTTTTCCAGTGGTCATGTATGGATGTGAGAGTTGGACTGTGAAGGAGGCTGAGTGTCGAAGAATTGATGCTTTTGAACTGTGGTGTTGGAGAAGACTCTTGAAAGTCCCGTGGACTGCAAGGAGACCCAACCAGTCCATTCTGAAGGAGATCAGCCCTGGGATTTCTTTGGAAGGAATAATGCTGAAGCTGAAGCTCCAGTACTTTCTTTGGCCACCTCATGCGAAGAGTTGACTCATTGGAAAAATCTCTGATGCTGGGAGGAATTGGGGGCAGGAGGAGAAGGGGACAACAGAGGCTGAGATGGCTGGATGGCATCACTGGCTGATGGGCGTGAGTCTGAGTGAGCTCCAGGAGTTGGTGATGCACAGGGAGGCCTGGCATGCTGCGATTCATGAGGTCGCAGAGAGTTGGACACGCCTGAGTGACTGAGCCGCACTGAAAGAAAAGTTATAACACATGACATAGAAATGCAAGAGAAGACAAGCGGACACTACGAACACCGCTGGGGACTGCGCGTGTGCTGTGCTAAGGCACTTCCGTTGTTTCTGATTCTTTGCGGCCTCATGGACTGGAGCCCACCAGGTTCCTCTGTCCATGGGATTCCCCAGGCAAGAATACTGGAGTGGGTTGCCATGCCCTCTTCCAGGGGATTGTCCCAGCCCAGGGATCAAACCCATACCTCTTCCATCTCCTGCATTGGTAGGTGGATTCTTTACCACTAGTGCCACCTAGGAAGCCCATGTGAAACGTAAAATCAGTTCAGTCACTAGTCGTGTCCGACTCTTTGCAACCCCATGGACTGCAGCATGCCAGGCTTCCCTGTCCAGCACCAGCTCCAGAAACTTGCTGAAACTCAGTCCATCA
The DNA here is from genome assembly GCA_006410615.1 of Neotragus moschatus. Taxonomy (NCBI): domain Eukaryota; kingdom Metazoa; phylum Chordata; class Mammalia; order Artiodactyla; family Bovidae; genus Neotragus; species Neotragus moschatus. The sequence continues at coordinate 3,738,428 of SJYA01001316.1, read as the reverse complement.
AGTCAGTGATGCCATCCAACCATCTCATCCTCTGTCATCCCCTTCCCCTCCTGCCTTCAATCTTTCCCAGCATCAGGGTCTTTTCAAATGAGTCAGTTCTTTGCATCAGGTGGCCAAAGTGCTGGGGTTTCAACTTCAGCATCAGTCCTTCCAATGAATAATCAGGACTGATTTCCTCTAGGTTGACTAGCTTAATCTCCTTGCAGACCAAGGGGCTCTCAAGAGTCTTCTCCAACACCACAGTTCAAAAACATCAATCCTTTGGCACTCAGCTTTCTTTATAGTCCAACTTTCACATCTATACATGACTATTGGAAAAACCAGAGCTTTGACCAGACAGACCTTTGTCAGCAAAGTAATGTCTCTGCTTTTTAATATGCTGTCTAGTTTGGTCATAGCTTTTCTTCCAAGGAGCAAGCGTCTTTTAATTTCATGGCTGCAGTCACCATGTGCAGTGACCCCAGGAAAATAAAGTCTGTCACTGTTTCCATTAATAATAATAATAATAATAAATGAACTAAACAAAAATTTAGTTTCCATCTGACACCATATAGTAGGCCTCCTTTACTCATTTTTCCCTTTCCCACCCCTACCCCTCTGGTAATCATTAATCTGCTCTTTGTATCTATCTTTGCTTTGCTTTCTTTTTCTATTATTATTATATAACAATAATAAATAAATAATAATGGGTCAGATACAACTTAGCAACTAAACAATACAACCCCTTGAGACAAGGCAAGATGCCTCCAAGGCAAAATCATGATGGAAATTAGGGTGGTCTTTCTCCCAAGGCTTAAAAAATAGCTTCCATTGTGGGAGAATGAACCATCAAGAGAAGGATATGAGAGCAAAGGCTTTTGGGATTGCAGAGAAGTGCCCTGCACCCTGTCCTGTGGAGCCAGTGAGGAAATGCTGCACAGAGCATTTAACATAGGCCACAGACACATTCATAGATTTCCACACGCTCACACATTTTAAAAGAACCAGAAAGATTTGTACATGGCAAAGCATAGTGGAAGGTGATGGGGTCGGGGGGAGATGCATGTTATACAAACTGACAAAGTCCTGTTTGAGATGGTTAGCAACCTGTATAGGAAATGAGAAGATACCATCAACTCCACAAATGATTTCTTGGTCAGATATACCCCACCTCAACACTTTGGACTCTGTGACCCCAACTGAAACACATCCCCCACAAGATGACAGGGAACCACAGATGGACCAAGATTAATTGCTCACAGCCCTAGAAATTAGTTTGTACAAATGAATTTGTGACCTGAGAATTATGTTCAATAACAACCTAGACAGGAAAGTCCTAAGCATTTATACTTAATAAACAACCCTAAATATCATCTATCATCTCACGGGGGTAAAATGGTTTTTAGGAATTTCAGGAAATATTTTTAGAAGCCAAAATACTACGGGGAACCCAAAATAGTTTAGATTCTTATAGAAATCCCTACTAGATGGATTGTATTATCTGTAGTATTAGATATAGTTTCTCTCTGCGTGTCAAAAAGTCATTTTCATATGTGTCAACATTTTAGTCTTAGAAAATAACAGAAACATATCTAAAATTCTGAGGGTTTTTTTTTTTAAGTGTCTCTGTGGTGTTGTTATTTTATGATTCTCCATTTTCTTATATCCGATTCCAGGATAATAACAGAATATATAACAGGATATAATTAGCACTGCACTTAGAGAATAACATATCTGAAAACTGGGTATAAAATCTTATCAAGTTTTAAACATTTTCATTATTAAGGGCAGTAATCCATACTCTTTGTTAAGGCACATACTTATATAAAAGAATATAGTCCATTTAATCCTTCTATTTTTAAGGGCTGTGAATTTTATTCATCACAAAATGCCTCTGGCATTTAGCTTTCCCTTCTGGAATTCAAATAGTTTTCCCTTCTAATTTTTCAGCTAATTACTATCTTCTTGCTGACTGGAAGCCTAAAAATTACTACCTGGGCTCTGTGACATCCCGGTAGACATCTTGGAAACACTGATGGGACTGATAACAGGCCATTTTATAGGACCTTAAAAGTGACTCAAGAAGTGAACAAGGCCCATTAGACTTTCTGTCATGCATATGATGGGGAAAAATATACCACCGTAAGATCCACTCAATTGTCCCGCTGTGACAGCAGTAGCTATTGTGTGGGAGAGGACTGGGGAAGGTGGCTCCACCCTGGTGTTTATGCTCTGCTGGCTAGTAGGAGTTTCAGGTACAGTGTTCTAACAGAAGGGGCTTTGTGATAGGCTATCAGTGACAAACAAGAACGACAACATGCAGCCCAGTGGTTCTGACAAGAAGGAGAAGCTCAACAAAAGGAGAATGACCTATTTCGGTCTCTCATTTCAGTCTAACATTCACTTCCTCACACAAAGCTTACCTTGGTGTGTTGGCATCCAAACCACATCTGAACCTGGTACAAAATGATGAGAGTCAAGCTGAGATATTTTAAATGGATTCCTTTTCTTTGTATCCTGCTTTGAACTGCTTTTAAACTTACAGATGCTTGGCAGAAATGTCCAAGCAAAGAAAGTGGGAAAGAGAAACATGGAAAAGTGTGTTCCCAGATTAAGGTTTTATTTTTACTTTTACATACATGGTGTGTACCCTTGTGTGTATTAAATATATCATACTGCCTAGTCTTTGATATATATATATATAATAACCTAATAAAATAAGCTTCCTTTTTTTCTTACCAAAAAGACTGCTTTTTCATCAAGATCTATATATAAACTCACATCAATAAATATTTATTGAGCAGCTACTACTCAATATTGGGCTTCCCAGGTGGCACTAGTAGGAAAAAATCCACCTGCCGATGCAGGAGACACAAGAGAGGCATGTTCAATCCCTGGGTCGGGAAGATCCCCTTGAGTAGGAAATGGCAACCCACTCCAGTATCCTTGCCTGGAAAATCCACAGGCAGAGGAGCCTGGTGGACTACCATTCATAGGGCCGCAGAGTCTAACAGAGTGACTTAGCACACACACGCACTCAGTATTACATTATATCTTGATGGGAGAAACAGATGCAAGGTAACCAATACATGGAAGCCGAGACACGTAGCCAAATGATTACAAAGTATGATATACTGTTATCAGTGCCCCATTCCCTATCAAGGCACTTCCAAGCTTTTCCCATATTCATTAACTCAACAGTTTTACCGTCTCACCTCCTCACTTCTGACATATGACATCATCTATTACCTGAGAAACACCCAATTTGAGAAAAGTCACTTCACCTGTCATCATATAGAAGTTTTTTTTTTTTTAAAAAAAGATGTGTCAGAGAAGCAGTATATGTATAAGCACACGCTCAGTCGTGTCCGACTCTTTGCGACCCTATGGACTGTAGCCTACCAGGCTCCTCTGTCATTGGGATTTCCCAGGCAAGAATATTGGAGTGGGTTGCCATTTCCTTCTCCAAAATATTTATTGAGTGAGTTTATATGTAGTTCTTGATGAAAAAGCACTCTTTTTCATAAGAAAAAAGGAAGCTTATTTTATTCGGTTATTATATATACATCAAAGACTAGGCAATATGATATATTTAACACACACAGGGGCACACACCATGTATGTAAAAGAAGAAAATAAAACCTTTAATCTGGGAACATACTTTCCCACGTTTCTCAGTTCTTTTGTTTGGACAATTCTGCCAAGGGTGTCTGTTCAAATGGAACCTGCTGCTGCTGCTGCTAAGTCGCTTCAGTCGTGTACGACTCTGCACCCCCATAGATGGAAGCCCACCAGGCTCCCCAGTCCCTGGGATTCTCCAGGCAAGAACACTGGAGTGGGTTGCCATTGCCTTTTTCGTCAAATGAAACCTAATAGACCTTAATGGAAACCAGAGCTAGTCCTCAGATTTAAAGTGAAAACTCGAATTCAGAGCTATACCAACATGTGATCATTCTCTGGTCTTCCTCCTAATTTCTCCCATGACTTAGTCCAACTTTTATTTCATTCTTATAGTCTCTTGAAAGGGAAAATAAAGAAAATGAGCGAATTTTAGCCATGCTCTATATGCCAAGCCCTGTGCTAGCATTTAATCCTCAGCATACCCCTCCGTGATCTTCATACAGACAAGGACACTGAGGCTCAGCAAGACCTCACAGATAGATGGGATTCAAACATATGTCTGCCTGAATAGAGTGTTCTCTATGCATGACACCGATACTCTATCAGCTACTTCCATGGTACAAAGCACAGGAAAGGAGTCAGAAAGATGGTAGGTGCTTATGAATTAATTACATCAAATATTTCACACTTTTATTATGGACCTATGTTCAAAAGTCCCTTTTAAAAAAAATCAGTCCTAAAAAAGTGTCAATCTATTATCCTATATCACTCCTTGCTTTCAATTAAATTTTATTTTTCAAATAATTTATAGGCATTTTAATGTACAGTTTTAGGTTTAGAGAATAATTGAGCAGATAATATCTAACATTCCATATAGCAACTCCCTACCTCCTACCCCTCACACAATTTCCTTTATTATTAACATCTTGCTTTAGTGTAGTTGATTTGTTAAAATTGATGAAGCAGTATTGATACTTGATTATTAACTACAGTCCATAGTTTAGTGTTCACTCTTGGTATTGTACAGTTTGATGGGTTTTAACATGTATTCATCATTATATTGCATTAACATATAGAACAGTTTCAGTATCCTAAAATTCCTGGTGCTTCACGTACTCAGCCCTTCCAGTCCTTCCTCCCCTTCATCCCTGTGAGCCCCTGGCAATCACAGATCTTTTTACTGTCTCTGTAATTTTGTGTTTTCCAAAATGTCATATAGCTGGAATCATACCATATCTACCCTTTGCAGACTTGTTTCTTCCACTAAGCAACAAGCATTTAAGCTTTTGCCTTAGAATACTTATGAAAAGTCTTTTCAGGACCTGATAGCTCATTTTTTATTGCTCTAAATATCATTTGTTTCAACACAAAATTGTAGCGCCTACAATATGTCAGGCCCCATGATGAGCACTGAGAACACAGAGCTGGACAGAGCATAACCCCACTGTCAAGGATCTTACTGTCTAGCATTGGGAGAAAGAGACTTAAACACGAAAAATAATAACATTCTGTAGGTATTATAACAGAACTCTGTAGGCACAAAAGAAGGGCAAAATGGGCAGAATTCAAATTTACTCCAGGTATAGTCAGCAGTGGGCTTCCCAGGTGGGGCTAGTGGTAAAGAAGCCGCCTGCCAATGCAGGAGACTCGGGCTTGATCCCTGAGTGGGGAAAATCCCCTGGAGGAGGGTATGGCAACCCACTCCAGTATTTTTGCCTGGAGAATGCCATGGACAGAGGAGCCTGAAGGGCTATGGTCCATGGGGTCACCAAGAGTCGGACACGACTGAAGCGACTTAGCACATGCGCACGCGTGCATAGTCAGAAATGGCTCCCTACAGCACTCCTGCTTGAGCTGAGGGGTCCACGAGAGCCAGGGCAAGGCAGCAGAGGCCTGAGGTGGGAGGCTTTGAGTGGGGCAGCAGGATATTTCATGCTGAGAGTGGCAAGAAGCCCAGCCAGGAGCTAGTAGAATGGACCTGAACACACTAACCGCTCAGGTCCCATTCAGTCCTGTATCCTCTCTCAGCTCCTTTGTGTCTCTTCTCAAATGTCACCTCATCCTCTGAGCATCCTACCCAGAACACTCTAGAGAAAAAAGCACACCACCTCATACCCTTTTCTCTTTACCCTCCTTCTTTTTCTCCACAGCAGTTCTCAGCTTTAATATGCTACATATTTATTTGTACATGTATGGTCTGTCTCCTCTCACCAGAACACGCGGCCCTAGAAGCAGGGACTTTAACTTTGTTCATACCTGGCCCACAGTAGGCCTGTGACAAGCATTTATTAAATGAATGAATACATGGTGCTGTTTCATCTGTGCCTGAGATACTTCCCACAGGGAAAAATGCTATAAAAGAATGTATTAATGGTTACTGGTAAACCAGGGAACATTCTAACCCTAATTTACATATTTCCAACAATAGCAATTGAATCCACAATACTCTAATTCCCCTGACTTCTATATTGCTTGATTTCTCTACATTTTATTGGGGAACAGAAAAAGGAATCTCGAGAGCTTTCAAAAATATCAGATAACTTTACTGACCTTCACATACTGTAACTCTGACAGAATATTCCTCTAATACTAATTTAAGACTTGCTCTAATAAATACACCTTGCTACAACAGAGTCTGGCACTAATTCAAAACGAGGATCTATTAAGCTAAATACTTAAATAATTACTGCCAAGAACAGCTGAATATTGGGACCAAATATATTTTTATACAGCACATCTTATGACTTTCAGAGTACAACATTTTTAAATTCTCTCTTCTGTGGTTAGGTCTTCAGGGCTACAACTACTACCCTTTCCCCTGGGAATGCTGTCTTGGAGGAGAGGAAGTGAGGAACCAGCCTGCCCTGAGTCTACTATGCGTATCATGCTTCAAATAGCACTGCTCCCTTACATGGCTAAGGGCTTCCTGGTAGCTCAGCTGGTAAAGAATCTGCCTGCATGCAGGAAACCTGGGTTCGATTCCTGGGTTGGGAAGATCCTCTGGCGAAGGGAACAGCTATCCACTCCAGTTTCTTGGGCTTCCCTGGTGGCTCAGACGGTAAAGAATCCACCTGCAATGTTGGAAGACCTGGGTTCGATCCCTGGGTTGGGAAGATCCTCTGGAGAAGGGAATGGCTACCCACTCCACTCGTCTTGCCTGGACAATTCCATGGACAGAGGAGCCTGGCGGGCTACAGTGCATGGGGTCACAAAGAGTCGGACATGACTGAGCGACTTTCACTTACATGGCTAAAGCCTGAGCACTGATTCAACAATGAAAACAATGAGGAAGAGATGATTCTGTTGTGTGGCCATAGTGACTGTTTCAGTTCTGGACAGAGTTGCCCAAGGTATTACTTCCCCAGGGAGTGTTTTATGAAAACCACTGGCTTTCTTAATCCCATGCCTTCTCTGTTCTTAGATCTTTTCTCCCATCTTTTCCAACCCCATTCATCCATGTCCGGTGCCATAACCCTGGACCTTGATATCACTAATAAATATACCACAGCAAAAATGTCTCAATGTCAAGCTCTCACCTTTTTCACATGTATCTTTTCCCGGCTCTCCCCCTTTCTCTATATTCAGTGCCAGCAATTATTCAATTGAGTGGAGGGAAGTGAAGTGTTTTCCAGTCCCATCATCTCACATCCACATTTATTACTTCTCTCAGTCTAGATTCCACAGATAAGTATTACAATCAATTTGCCTGTAACTCTTTTGTCCCTCTTTCCCATTTAGTTAGACCTCAACTATGATTAAACTCAACTGCCCACTTTCTCTGCCTCTTTGCCATACAGGCTGAATGTTCCTTGAGAAAATCAAGCACCATGGATTGATCTTTCTCTAAATTTATGAGTAATAATTGTAGAAGAGCACTCACGAGTGCCCAGGAAGCCTTCTGCATTTCCCATTATCTGAAACAAGTTTCAGATCTTCTTTCTCTTTAAACCTTCAAAAGCCACTCCCCTCCAGAGCTCATGAGCTCAATTCATTATTCTCTGAGAAAAGGGTTGCAATCAGATGGGAACTCCTTCAACTTCCCACCACCAACTTTATTAACTTATCTGCATCTACACTCACATTCTCTGCCTTCCTCTAATTACAATGCAAAAAAGAAATTTCCCAGTGCCTAAAGTTGTGAGTGCTTCCCCTTACTTTCTGGATTTCACCTCCTCTTCCCATGTTCAAGAAATTCACGTCTGCAATTATCCTATGATTCTTCATGTATCATTAGACACTCTCTGTTTACTGGATCATTCCAAGGAACATAAACATACAAATTGTCCATTAGGAAAAAAATACTCTTTTGATCTCAAATTACCTTTATTACCTCATTTTTCTCACCCTTTCAGAGCAAAACATATTGAGACGCCTACTGACTTCTTTTTATTATCTCACCTTATATCCTCAACCCACCCCAGTCAAGTCTATCTCCCCTCTAACCACTGAAATTGTACTTGTCAAGGTCAAAATAATATTGGTGGTATAAAACTGTGATCTGCTGAGATCTCATCCAGTCCCATGCTTCTATTATCTGTGGGCACCTGACTCTCCATTTTGAAGTCTCCAGCTCTGAACTCTCCCTCTGAGTCTCGTTTCTCTCCTTTGCTTCTCCAGCTAATAAAGAGTGTCACCTTCCAACCATTTGTTCAAGCAAAATTCCTAGGAGACATCCTTGACTCCTCTTTATCCCATACACCTCCTACCTCACCTACACACATACTTTCTGAAAAAGCATCAAGTTTGGCCATCAGTTGCTGTAGACTGCAGTAGCTTCTAACCACTTGCTTCTTTTTTAGAGCTTTCAAAATCTTTTCTTCATACAACAACCCAAGTGAACTTTCTACAATGTGAATAATATAACATTAAGTCCCTTAATATTCACCAATGGCTTCCCTTTCCACTTAAAATCAATTGTAAACACATTTTTGTTTTGCTGATATGGCCTTTTATGATCTATCCAGGCATATAATTCCAACCTCAGCCCATCCCACTCCTACTTGTCACAAGAAATAAACCCCTAGAGTCAGAGTACTCCTGCTAACACAGTATTGAAACCAAAGCTAAATGCTATCATTTTGCCTTAGCATTTTAGTCAATGTCAAGTTGACTTCAAAAATATTTTAGTCGTATGTTTTTGCCTCAATATTTGCTATATGCTCCACTCACAGAATGACCATTTTAATATTCTCTGCATTGAATAGAAATAAGTACAGTGAAGAATTAGTATAACATTATAATACTCCAAACACTGAAAATAGAAAAAAAAAAAAAACTGAGGAAAGTGCGAAGAGAATTGCTAAGAAATAACTACAAGCTACCTTTACATTTCAAATACTATACTCCCGAGAATAATGATATCAAACACAAAATTAGACTAATAATGACTGTACACAATAAAAATTTGACCTTTAGATCTTGCTTTAAAAATTAAACTTGCTAGAAAGTTATTGAATAGAGAATAAAGTTCATTAAAGTTATTACAACTAATATCACTTGTGATGGTTCACGACATTATGAGTGTATTCAGTTCAGTTCAGTTCAGTCACTCAGTAGTGTCCGACTCTTTGTGACTCCATGAACTGCAGAATGCCAGGCCTCCCTGTCCATCACCAAATCCCAGAGTTCACTCAAACTCATGTCCATCGAGTCGGTGATGCCATCCAGCCATCTCATCTTCTGTCATCCCCTTCTCCTCCTGCCCCAAATCCCTCCCACCATCAGGGTCTTTTCCAATGAGTCAACTCTTTGCATGATGTGGCCAAAGTATAGGAGTTTCAGCTTCAGCATCAGTCCTTCCAATGAAAAACCAGGACTGGTCTCCTTTAGGATGGACTGGTTGGATCTCCTGGCAGTCCAAGAGACTCTCAAGAGTCTTCTCCAACACCACAGTTCAAAAGCATCAATTTTTCAGCGCTCAGCTTTCTTCACAGNATTTCTTCTCTCTTGAGCGTGGAGTATCTCTTCACGGCTGCCCCAGCAAAGTGCAGCATCCGCTCCCCACTCTGGAGGAAGGGCGTCTCCTCACTGCCGCCCATCCCGCCCCTCCCGTGGCACAGCTTCTCCCGGCCCTCTGGCTTCAACGCAATCACCGATCTTTGGATGCGAGTTGATCTTCCCAGTCCCCGACCTTGACCTCGGACGTGGGGCAATTCCTCTCGGCCAGGCTGAGTGCACTGGTCATTGCAGCCACCCGTGCTGAGTGCTAATCAATCAGTGGCTCTTCCCAGCCCCCAACCTTGGCCTCAGACGTGGGTTGGCCCTCCCAGCCCACGACCCCGGCCTCGGACACAGGGTGGCTCCTCCCTGCCGCCACCCCTGATCTTGGACACCGGGTGGCTCTTCCCCACCCCCTACCCTGACCTTGGACGTGGTGTGGCTCTTCTCAGCTGTTCCCGTGCCATCGCAGCCTGGCACTCTCGGCCGCTGCCCCTGACCTCGGAAGTGGGATGGCTCCTCTCAGCTGTTCCTGTGCCACCTCAGCCCGGGACTCTCATCCACTGTCTCTGTCCTCCGACGTGGGGTAGCTCCTCTCGGCCACACTGAGTGGGAAGGGGGGTGGCTCCTCTCAGCTATTCCCGTACCGTCGCAGCCTGGCACTCTCGGCCGCTGCCCCTGACCTCGGAAGTGTGGTGGCTCCTCTCAACTGTTCCTGCGCCATCACAGCCCAGGACTCTCGGCCACTGTCTCTGTCCTCCAACATGGGACAGCTCCTCTCGGCCGCGCTGAGTGTGCCACCATGCTGGTTTTTGAATTTACAAGATTAAAGTTCTACTGTTTTCATGATTTCATTTAGAAATTGAACATACATGCTTTTCTATAAATCTTTCTAATCATGTGTAAGGTTATTCACCATCTCTACCTTCCTCTGAAAAAGAAAAATATCTTTAACCACTGAGATTTATTTTATCTTACTACTCTAGAACTTTAGCATTTAACATAAAGTTTACTTTTACTATCAATAACTTTATAAACACATTTGAACTATTTCTTGCTTTTCACTGTCCCAACCTTTCTTTCCCTGAGTTTACTCTGCAATCTGTAAGAAACACATATTTGAATAGTTGTGGGGTTTTTTTTAATATGGGTAGTTTAGTAGTAAATAATAAATCATCTTTATATGTGAAATGTTATTTTGCCTTTCCCCTGGAATGATTATTTGTGTAATCAATTGCATCCAACTCTGTGACTGCAGAAACTGTAGTCCACCAGGCTTCTCTGTCTGTGGAATTCTCCAGGCAAGAATCCTGGAGTGGGTAGCCATTTCCTTCCCCAGGGGATCTTCCCAACCCAGGGACTGAACCATCATCTCCTGCATTGGCAGGCAGATTCTTTACCACTAGTGCTACCTGGGAAGCCCAAGGGCCCATAAGATTGTAGTTATTAGATGATATAATCCTTTTAAAGCCCCAATGATTATTTAGACCATGTAAAATTCTAGGGAACACATATTATTCCACTGATCACTTTATGGACAGTACTTCAAATCATTCTTCCTTTATTTTCTGCATATTGTTGGAGATAAAAAGTCTACTTCAAAAGAGTAATAGCAATTGTACTAACAGCAGACTGACTTTTTGGAAGATAAGTTAGGTTGTTTCCTTTTCAGTTTTGAAATCTATGAATTTCTTTTCATTTATACTGTTTAGTACTAAAAGTGTACTTTTGATCTGAAGATTGATTTTCTCAATTTCTGAAAAATTCTCATCCATTATCTCTTTATATATTCCTCCATTCTCTCTCTCTCTCTGAAATGCCTGTTGAATATAGGCTAAAGCGTCATGCCTTTCAAAACTTTTTCATTTTTCTGGAAGATCTTTTTACTTTCTTATACACATTCAGAATGAATTTCAATTTTCTAATTCTCTAAACTATAGCTATTCAATATATTATATTCTTATTTTAATGACCACATTTTCATTTCTAGGCATTCTCATTGGTTCTTCCAGATCTACTTGTTATGCTTTTATTTCTGCCAGTTTGTATTTCAAACTATGAGTACTTTATTTATTCTTTTGAGGATATTAAACTTATTTGAAGCAATTTGTGCTGTTATTTTAAAATTATCTGGAGTTAATTCATATATGATTGTTGATTTTGTTGGCTTTCTTGTGCTAGAATTCTCTGTGCATTTTTTACTGAGATATCATTGACATAAGATTAAGGCATATAATATATTGATTTGATTAACTTATATATTACAATATGATCCTTCATGTACTTCCAAATTTTGAAATTTGCAGTTTTATTCTGACTAGGATATATTGCTTTACTCTCCTCTTCATGATCTATTCCCCAGAACTCAATCCAACCCTTCTGTCCTGAACNATTGACATAAGATTAAGGCATATAATATATTGATTTGATTAACTTATATATTACAATATGATCCTTCATGTACTTCCAAATTTTGAAATTTGCAGTTTTATTCTGACTAGGATATATTGCTTTACTCTCCTCTTCATGATCTATTCCCCAGAACTCAATCCAACCCTTCTGTCCTGAACCAGAGCTCACACTGCCAGTGTGAAATAACTATGCTCCAGTTTAGTATGCCAGCCAGCAAAAACATTTAAGTTCTTGTTCTTTCTGCTGCCTCCACATACCCTACAGCCTCCTATAACACAGAGCCCCAGATAACAAATAGAAGAGGCTAGATTCAGCCTCATATAAAAGGGTGGATGGGTAAATTCACACAGTGAGTCTGGCTATGCATGTAGCACTTACAGACCCATTATCCCAAATGAGCCAAACTTCTGGCTGCCAGTGCCTGCTTAAAAACCAAGAGTCCAGTATCTTCTGTTTCAATTCTTGGACACATCTTTTTTTGAGTCCACTTACTTCTTCAGTTTTCTCTTTGTATATTCAGTCTATCACACCAGTAAGTGAGAAGTTGAATGGTTACCTCAGAACATTCTTTCAACAATGCTATTGCTATCTGATCCAAATTTCTGCCAATCCACTGATTTACCTTCTTTTAACGCCTTATGGCATAAAGTGAAGAGAAACTACAAAGCCTCTTGATAAGAGTGAAAGAGGAGAGTGAAAAAGTTGGCTTAAAGCTCAACATTCAGAAAACTAAGATCATGGCATCTGATCCCATCACTTCATGGGAAACAGATGGAGAAACAGTGGAAACAATGTCAGACTTTATTTTGGGGGGCTCCAAAATCATTACAGATGGTGACTGCAGCCATGAAATTAAAAGACACTTACTCCTTAGAAGAAAAGTTACGACCAACCTAGATAGCATATTGACAAGCAGAGACATTACTTTGCCAACAAAGGTCCGTCTAGTCAAGGCTATGGTTTTTCCAGTGGTCATGTATGGGATGTGAGAGTTGGACTGTGAAGAAGGCTGAGCACCGAATAATTGATGCTTTTGAACTGTGGTGTTGGAGAAGACTCTTGAGAGTCCCTTGGACTGCAAGAAGATCCAACCAGTCCATTCTAAAGGAGATCAGCCCTGGGATTTCTTTGGAAGAAATGATGCTAAAGCTGAAACTCCAGTACTTTGGCCACCTCATGTGAAGAATTGACTCATTGGAAAAGACTCTGATGCTGGTAGGGATTGGGGGCAGGAGAAGGGGACGATCGAGGATGAGATGGCTGGATGGCATCACCAAGTCGATGGACGTGAGTTTGAGTGAACTCAGAGAGATGGTGATGGACAGGGAGGCCTGGTGTGCTGCGATTCATGGGGTCGCAAAGAGTTGGACACAACTGAGTGACTGAACTTAACTGAACACTCTTATGTATAAATTAAATATCAACAGAATAGGCACTTAATAAACCAAAACTTTCTTCAAAATACAAGCAAAAAAACTTGCCTGTAATATTTACTATATTTCTCAATTATTTTTCAGGGAAAGCCACTGGGGAAATGACTTAACATGGTATGTTTTCATAACTAAAACATGTACAGAAAATTCAAAAAGCCTTTCTTTTCACTATTCATCAGATTCTAAGTAAGTTATGATGACACACTGGTTAAAAACAAACAAAAAAGAGGCCTAAAAACACTTCTATTTAATTATTAACTATGGCTTCCAACATTTGATATTGATCAGTTAAATGACTGATATTTTATTTCTGTCTGGCTACACAGCAAACAAATTCTAAAGCATCTTTATCTACAGAATATATGTATTGATTCCTTAAAATTTTGTTTTGGGGATTAGAGACTTGGGCAGACAAAATTGAAGGAATGGGGTGGTAGAATATTGAGCTTTGAACACTCATCTAGTGTGTCAACAACTAAAATCTACTATCTAAAATTTCACAGACAGCCGTTCTTTCTACAATGATCAAAGTCGTTCAAACAAATCACATAAAAATGAGGTGCTCTAACATTGATATTTTTGGATATTCTTCTTACCACAAACTGTCTAGATATTACTAAATATACAGTGTTAAGCCTTATAAACAAGAAATATTAGTAAAAAGCTCAAACATACATAGGAATACTTTTTTACACACCACCATCTTAATAAATTTACACTGGATCACTGGAGTAGAATCTTGATGATTTCAATAAGCAACCAGACATGCTATTCATGAATATCTCCAGACATTTTGTTTTAAGCTCAAGCCCATGGCTGTCTGCCACATATCTGCTGTCATTAGCAAAATTAAAACTGATTTTACTAAAATATAAAACATCTGAATGCTCCTTAAAAACTTAACGATTCCTTAGCAAGTCTCTGCCTCTTAATGAGCTGTTTCTGACTTTATCATGTGATTTGAATTATTCAAAAGTCAATCTCAAACTATTAAATATACAAATTATCTTTCAATCAAGCAATTACTTGCTGTCTATCTGATGGCTGGTGGTTTAGTCACAAAGCTGTGTCCTACTCTTCCAACTCCATGGACTATAGCCTGCCAGGCTCCTCTGTCCATGGTATTCTCCAGGTAAGAATACTGGAGTGGACTGCTATTTCCTTCTCCAATCTTATGCATAACGAGATCTAATCTGGCCTAACAAAATTCTGAAAAATTGAGCTCAAAATAAAACCATCAGTAAACAATGTAGTCCTAATATAACAGAATAAACTAATATTTAAATTTCACAAGTCAGCAGAGAAAAAAGAAACTGAGTCACAGATTTCAATTTCAAGCACTCTGTAAAGTGAAACCAACATTAAATATCTTTGCCTGAGTCAATGGTCACCTCACAATAGCATTTTAACATGTTTTACCTTTAATTACATTATTCTACAGCCTATTTCTCCTCCCATCTCAATGTTCTAAATAAATGTGCTTATTTCTAGAACTTAAGGGCTCATGATCCTCTCCATTCCCACATCCTCTAATATCAGACTCTCAATATTTACCCCAGGAGTTCTCCATCACAAGGAAAAGGAAGAAACTAACTAAAAGTGGATAATAAACCCAAAGAGAGGATGCGGCTTGAGGAAAAAGATGAAAAACAGGCATGATAAACTGTCTTGCAGTATCTCACTGTGCACACTGTTCACTGAACCCAGGGCAGGTAAGGTGCGAGCAAAGAGGCTGGAAGAAAACACAGAAGAGCTGAAGAAATTGCAGACGTTTTTATTCTCACCAGGCTGGCACAGCAGTAGCAGCAGCAGCAGACATGCTGTATTCTCTTCTCTCGTGGTTGACCCAGTAGACACAGCCATAACAAGCCTCACCACCATAATGTAACCAAAACATATCCTCAAGGGCTTTTTCAGCTGGAACTTATATATCTGCTACTGCTGCTGCTAAGTCGCTTCAGTCATGTCCAACTGTGAGACCTCATAGACGGAAGCCCACCAGGCTCCCTCCATCCCTGGGAATCTCCAGGCAAGAACACTGCAGTGGGTTGCCATTTCCTTCTCCAATGCATGAAAGTGAAAAGTGAAGTTGCTCAGTCATATCCGACTCTTCGCAACCCCATGGACTGCAGCCCACCAGGATCCTACACCCATGGGATTTTCCAGGCAAGACTACTGGAGTGGGGGTGCCATTGCCTTCTCCATGAGCTTATATATACATGCATACAAAACAAAAGCATGGAAGCCTGTGGCCAAGTGGTTACCTTGTCACGTGCATGCACAGTGTTGTAAGTGATCTCAGCTGTTATATAATCATTATTTACGAAACGTGGGTCAAGAGTGACAGGGTGTGAGTGAGAGAGCCTGACCACTGCCATCTTGGATAATTTGTTCTTTCCCTGCCGCTGCTGCTGCTGCTAAGTCACTTCAGTTGTGTCTGACTCTGTGCGATCCCACAGGTGTCCCCCCACTAGGCTCCCCCGTCCCTGGGATTCTCCAGGCAAGAACACTGGAGTGGGTTGCCATTTCCTTCTCCAATGCATGAAAGTTAAAAGTGAAAGTGAAGTCGCTCAGTCATGTCCGACTCTTTGCAACCCCACTGGCTGCAGCCCACCAGGCTCCTCCGTCCATGGGATTCTCCAGGCAAGAGTACCGGAGTGTGGTGCCATTGTCTTCTCTCACTCTTCACCTAGATAAACATAAACACAGGTTTCTCAAGGAATCTGTAAAATCTTTCGGTGAAAGACATCCAACTAAAGGAAAGATGGTGTTGAAATGTTTATTATTCTTCAAACACTCTTCTCCTAAAACCATCCTCTCTTAGGCTTTTCTCCTACCTCTCCAGGCTGTTCTTCAACTATTCTTTGCAAGCTTCTCCTCTTCCACCTGTCCCCTACTCACTGGGGATTTCAGACTAGCTCTTATTTCCACACTCATGACTTCAGTTACCACGGGGGTACAGCTAAAAACTTCTAAATCTTTATCCCCAGGTTAGAACTCTATGCTTTTACTCATTTACAAAATGTATTAAGCCCCAACTAAAAGCAGAAACATTACTTTACCAACAAAGTTCCGTCTAGTCAAGGCTATGGTTTTTCCAGTGGTCATGTATGGATGTGAGACTTGGACTATAAAGTTGAGCACCGAAGAATTGATGCTTTTGAACTATAGTGTTGGAGAAGACTCTTGAGAGTCCCTTGGACTGCAAGGAGACCCAATCAGTCCATTCTAAAGGAGATCAGTCCTGGGTGTTCATTGGAAGGACTGATATTCAAGCTGAAACTCCAATACTTTGGCAACCTGATGCAGAGAGCTGACTCACTGGAAAATATCCTGATGCTGGGAAAGATTGGAGGGCAAGAGGAGAAGAAGACGACAGAGGATGAGTTGGTTCAATGGCATCGCCAACTCAATGGACATGGATTTGGGTGAACTCCAGGAGTTGGTGATGGACAGGGAGGCCTGGCATGCTGCAGTTCATGCGGTCTCAAAGAGTCAGACATGACTGAGCCACTGAACTTAACTGAACTATATGCAAACCACTCTAAGCACTGATGGAGAAGGCAACTGCACCCCACTCCAGTACACTTGCCTGAAAAATCCTATGGGTGGAGGAGCCTGGTAGGCTGCAGTCCATGGGGTCCCTAAGAGTCAGACACAACTGAGTGATTTCACTTTGACTTTTCACTTTTATGCATTGGAGAAGGAAATGGCAACCCACTCCAGTGTTCTTGCCTGGAGAATCTCAGGGATGGGGGAGCCTGGTGGGCTGCCATCTATGGGGTCGCACAGAGTTGGACACGACTGAAGTGACTTAACAGCAGCAGCAGCTAGGCACTGAAGTTCCTGCTATGATGAGGTTTGGAAAAAAGGGAAAAAATAAATAAAACAGATACTTAAAATATCAGTCAGTAATAAATGACATCCACACAGAGAATTAAAATTGGTGTAATATCAAGGACTAACTGGGTGTGCAGAGTTGACAAGCCATGTAAGATGTAAATTACCAAAAGGGGTCAGCCAAATGAAGAAGGGCAACTTTGAAAGTTAAAGCAACTAGAACAAACACCCTGTAACAAGAACAAGCTTGGTATTTTCTTATTTTCTAAGAGCCAAAAGGAAAATGGTTTGACTGAAATATTATGAGAAAATGAGAATGGAAGCAAGAAGCCCAGAGAGGCTACTACAGCAATCCAGCCAGAGACGATGTCTCACAGTAGAAAAGTAGTATAACAACTGTCTACTAGTAGTCATCTGTTAAAATGCCCCAGAGGCACTTACAATTCAGATGTCCAAGACTGAACCCTCAACTTCTCATTAATACACATTCCAGCTTTGTTATTTCTACTTTTAGAAGTCAATGAAATCACCAACACAAAAGCCCAGTCAAATTCAATAACCACGCATTGTCCTTTACTGACTCTTTTAGTCCACCAAATTCAATCAAGTCAGTTATTCAGCTCCTAAATACCTTGCATTCACCTACTCCCTTAAGAAAATCATTGCCACTAACCTAGTCTAGAGCCTCATTCACATCCATTTTCAGTCCCTTCCTTTGCAATCTGTTTTCCAGTCTGCATATTAGTCATCTTTCTAAAATCTTAAATATGATTAAATACTTCCTGTACTCAAAATATTCCAACGAATTCCCACTGCCTCCGAAACAGTCCACACTCCTGAAAGAAACCCTCATCTGGGCGATCCTGGGGAAGTGAGAGTCAGAGCGGGAGCATGTGGCCAGGCACTCAGTGCAAGTGGCGGAGACGGCTGGGTGGGCCGGCACACTCAGCGTGGCCGAGAGGAACTGCCCCACATCAGAAGACAGAGACAGCGGCCGAGAGTCCCAGGCTGTGATGGCACAAGAACAGCTGAGAGGAGCCACACCACGTCCAAGGTCAGGGTCGGGGGCCAGGAAGAGCCACCTCGTGTCCGAGGTCAGGGGCGTTGGCCGGGAGGAGCCACGCTGTGCCCGAGGCCAGGGTTTGGGGCCGGGAGGGCCACCTTACATCTGAGGCCAGGGTTGGGGGCTGGGAAGAGCCACTGATTGATTAGCACTCAGCACGGGTGTCTGCAATGACCAGCACATTCACTCAGCCTGGCCGAGAGGAGTTGCCCCACGTCCGAGGTCAGGGTCAGGGACTGGGAAGATCAACTCGCACCCAAAGATTGGTGGCTGTGCTGACACGGGAGAGCTGGGAGGAACTGTCCCACGTTGATGGTCAGGAGGGGCAGCAGTAAGGATACGCCCTTCCTCCATGATGGGGAGCAGATGCTGCACTTTGCTCGGGCAGCCGTGAAGAGATACTACACGCTCAAGAGANCAGGGACTGGGAAGATCAACTCGCACCCAAAGATTGGTGGCTGTGCTGACACGGGAGAGCTGGGAGGAACTGTCCCACGTTGATGGTCAGGAGGGGCAGCAGTAAGGATACGCCCTTCCTCCATGATGGGGAGCAGATGCTGCACTTTGCTCGGGCAGCCGTGAAGAGATACTACACGCTCAAGAGAGAAGAAATCCAGCTCCACCCACCAGAAATCCAAAACAAGCCTCCCTAACCAAGAAANTCGACCCAGGTGTCCCTCCAGCACACAGTACTTCTTCCACCAGAGTACTTCCTATACTTGTTTTGCTTAACTTTCTATTTCAGTAATAAAAAATATAAACTCATTCTCATGTGCTGCCATATAAGAAGTGCTCAATAAATACTTCTTCAATAAATTAATGAATAAAGACTTCTTTTTAATGCTGCACAGTGGACTAGATATCCTGAAAAAGTATTTTTTCAAATGCATTGCTAAGCTACCAANAAAAATATAAACTCATTCTCATGTGCTGCCATATAAGAAGTGCTCAATAAATACTTCTTCAATAAATTAATGAATAAAGACTTCTTTTTAATGCTGCACAGTGGACTAGATATCCTGAAAAAGTATTTTTTCAAATGCATTGCTAAGCTACCAAAATGATCTGAAGGGGACAAAAATGAAGAGAAAGCAGTATCTCTGTAGAATAAGAGAGCACACCAAAGTCAGTTTTTCCCCTGATGATTTCTGTTGAAGCTTACACTCTTTGAGGTTCTATTTCTACAGTTATGCCAAGTGTCTAGCTTTGTTTCTGGGTATCTCCTGCTAGAGTCTTCATCTCTAGCAAAATTCTCTAGAATTCTAGTAACAGGAGATACCCAGAAACAAAGGTAGACAAGGCATAATTGTGACCTAAAAAACACACATGGGGCTTCCCTGATGACTCAGTGGTAAAGAATCTGCCTGCCAATGTAGGAGATGCCTAGGGTTTGATCCCTGGGTTGGGAAGATCCGCTGGAGAAGGAAAAGGCAACCCACTCCAGTATTCTTGCCTGGAAAATCCCANTAGTGAACTTCATCAGAATGGAAATCTTTGGCTCTGTGAAAGACACTATTAGCAGAACAAAAAATTAAGTTATAGACTAGGAAAATATATTTGCAAATCATATATCTGACAAAGGATTTGTAACCAGAGTTCATTCTAAAACCTCAAAACTCAAGAATAAAACACAAACAACCCCACTCACAAAAAGTGCAAAGAATTTGTTCAGATATATATATATATATACCAAAGAGGATGCACAATGATTAAAAAAAAAGTACACAAGATGCTCAACATCATTAGCCATTAAGGAAATGTAAATTAAATCTATATAATGAGATATCATTACACACCTACCAGAATGGCTTAAAAAAACCTGACCCTAATAAGTGCTGACAAGGGTGATGACTCATTAAATCTCACACATTGCAAGGCAAAATGGTACAGTCAATTTGGAAAACACTCTGGCAGTTTCATTAAAAGCCAAATATATACTTATCTATGACCCAGGAACTGCATGCCTGGGCATTTATCTCAGAGAAATGAAAACACAAAAATCTATCCTGAACATTTCTAGTGACTGCTAGAAATTTTTAAATATATTCAAGGTTTGCCCTGTATTGCTATTAGATGTGCAACTGTAGACGCCCACGCTCAACTGCCTGCTATACATCTCCTGGATGTTCCACAAGCATCTCAAACTCAGTTTGATTCAATATGTCAATATGCCTCAAATTCAACTCACTATATTTTCCCTAAAATCTCTTTCTGTTTCTTCTTGGCTACTCACAGCATGACACACTAAGTTTAAGCAAAAATCTTAGTAGTCATTCTAGGCTCTGATTATACTCAACAGCTCATTAGTCATCAGGTCTCATATTCTCTACCACCTTAATCATTCTCAAATTTGTATACTATTTTGATTTTACTATCTCTCTATTCCATCTCTTCTTATTCGAATCATTGCATATCCCTAACTAACCTCTTTACCCTTCCTCTCATCAGTCAAATTCCCATCTCCATCAATCAATTATTCACTCTGATGGTAGATTAATTTTTCTATAATTCAGTTTCAATTATGTTACTCTTCAACTCAGATTCCTTTAGTAATTTCTTTGAAATCTTAAAAATAAAATTCAGACTACAGAGCTTGACCTAAATTGACCTTATAATCTTGTTCCTTGCCTTTAGACTGCTTTTTGCCTTATCTGGACTATAACTTCCCAACTTCATCATTTTAGCTCACTTAATAGTTATCTGAAATTTTACCTCCCAAGGATACCTTCCTTAAGCTCCACTCCCCAAATGTCCCAGGATTTATCTGCCATCACTTGAACTAGCTGCTGCTTATTATTTTTGCCAGTATGTCCTGCCAATATAGATTCTCTGAAATCAGGGTCATTTTGTTGTTGTTGATACTTTACACAACCAAAATCTGACACCTAAAAGGTACTAAAAACTATTTAATACATTAATGAGACAGAGACATCTTCCTCTTTCTCTCCTTTTCTTTCTTTCTTACTTTTTCTCTCGTTCTTTAATCGTATCTCTGGAGAATTCAATTCATAGCCTGATAGAAGTGTCAGGCATGGGGAAATAATTATAAAACAATGTAATAAGTGCTAAAAGAAGATGAAGTGACAGTTTTATAGAATTTTTGACATATTTTCTATGCAAAAGTTAGAATTGAGCTTTTCCTCTATAAAGGATTTTAAACATAATTTCCTGTAAGTAGAAAGTAATAAGTGTTCAGATCAGAAGAGATAATCCTCAGTTTTTGTTTACAGACATAAAGAACAAAGTTGGAATTTTTAAAATTTAAATTTATTTATTCTAATTGGAGGCTAATTACTTTACAATATTGTATTGGTTTTGCCACACATCAACATGAATCCGCCACGGGTGTACACATGTTCCCCATCCTGAAGCCCCCTCCCATCTCCCTCCCTATACCATCCCTCTGGGTCATCCCAGTGCACCAGTCAAAAGGCTAAAAAAAAAGAACAAAGTTGGCCTTTTCTTTCCTTCTCTATCTTCCTTCTCATAAGCAAAGGCAATAATTTATTTTAAACATGAATATTATTAGTTCTTGGCAATTTTTCAGTCTGCATTAGTATTACATACCTCATTGCAGCTAAGCTTAGAGGCAAATCTCCAGAAGTTATATTTTTAAGCTTTGCATTCCCATTTTGATAATTCTCTTTCAAGACCAGAGTTTGCTCACAATCCCAGTGTGTTCTTATTCAATTTGGGAAGTGTTCTTTTGGGTATATGGGTGCCAAAGTATAGATTCAATTCCCCCCTGGTAAAATTCATAATGATCCTTCAATGTGCACTACAATATTTAATACACCGCCAAACTCCTATGAGGTATAAATTACTATCTCTACTAAACATATAAGAAAAATGGAGTCAAGACAGACAAACGGGTTTACCAGTAGTGATTAACAAACCAGAATCTAAACCTAGATCATGGAATTCCAACTCCAGTGTTTTCCCTACATCTGTTGTGTGCATTATCAATGCATCTTATCAGTGAATATGATAGCCAATGCATTTCCACTATTATAAATTCACTGCCACAACAAACTAAACAATTAAAAGAGCACCCTGGTTACTAATGGACCGAAATTTCATTCTTTATAGGTGTTGTCCGGTGGCTCACTCGTGTCCAACTTTTTGCAACCCTGTGGACTGCAGCATGCCACGCTTCCTTGTCTTTCACCATCTCTTGGAGCTTGCTCAAACTCATGTCCATTGAGTCAGTGATGCCATTCAACCATCTCATCCTCTGTCATCCCCTTTTCTTCCTGCCTTCAATCCTTCCCAGCATCAGCGTCTTTTTGAATGAGTCAGCTCTTTGCATAAGGTGGCCAAAGTATTGGAGCTTCAGCTTCAGCATCAGTCCTTCCAATGAATATTCAGAAGGACTGATTTCCTCTAGGATTGACAAGTTTGATCTCCTTGCAGTCCAAGGGACTCTCAAGAGTCTTATCCAACACCACAGTTCAAAAGCATCACTTTTTTGACTCTCAGACTTCTTTATGGTCCAACTCTCACCTCCATACATGACTACTGGAAAAACCATAGCTTTGACTATATGGATCTTTGTTGGCAAAGTGATGTCTCTGCTTTTTAATATGGTGTCTAAGTTGGTCATATTTTTTCTTCCAAGGAGCAAGCATCTTTTAATTTCATGGCTTCAGTCACCATCTGAAGTGATTTTGGAGCCCAAGAAAATAAAGTGTGTCACTATTTCCACTGTTTCCGCATCTATTCGCCATAAAGTGATGGGACCGGATGTCATGATCTTAGTTTTTTGAATGCTGAGTTTTAAGCCAAATCTTTCACTCTCTTTTTTTACCTTCATCAAGAGCCTCTTTAGCTCTTCTTCACTTTCTGTCATAATTTAATTCTTTATATAAAATATTACTAAATGTCTCTTCAACAAGGCAAAGACCATTTTTCATAGCCTAGTTAAAGATATTTACAATTATCTTAACATGACCCCTGTATCTGTCTGGTTGAACTTTTGTACTTACCGATACATGATAAAAATACAAATGATTAAAACATAAATGCCACAATAATAAAAATGTGTTGGTCAATAAGAAAGAGGCTTGACTGCATCCATAATCTTGTTCAAAAACATACAGGCTTATTTTTTGTTACTGTTGAAACTTACCTCAGTAATTGAGTTTTTTTCTGTAAGCTGTCAGCATTTATTCTGAACTGTGAATTACAACTGAAATCTTTGTAGCAAGTAAACAGAGGAGACACTGTCTAAATTGAGACAGGATAGAGGGATAGAAAAGGAAAAATGGGCTGAAAAATTAGATATATTAGATCAAACAGAAGAAAGTATATTTTATCCCATATTTCGAATTGCTATAACAGAGTTATTCCCTTTGTGATCCTTTGTTTCTTTTATTTCTTCCCAGTATTCAATCACATTTTCAATACAAATCATCGTATTATTTTGCAGAAACACTTTGTGTCCCTTGGTGGATTTATTCAGCTAATTAATGTTAAGAAAAGAATTACTGAAAGCAAATATGGCAAGAAATAATTTCCAAAATGAAATTTATACACTTGAAAGCTGATTCCTACAAAAATGATTTGGCTCTATAAAAAAAGAAGCAATCCATCAGCTCCATAGACCCAGATATGGGCCTGATAGGATTTCTTTTTCAGAGGAAATTACTGCTATGACTGATTCTTATTAACCCTAGGGGGAAAAAAAATCCAATGGCAAGATCTAATCCGAGACTGAAACAGAATGTTCTATTGTCGGAAATGATTGTCTTTGTGTAGTAGTTGAAAGACAAATTAAACGTTAGACTCAAGTGAAAGATTCATTTTCCCTCTACTTCACAGGCAACCTCACTTTAACTGAATTGCTACTATGTGCCTTTGCCTCTGGACTCCTCTCACATCCTGATAATTAAATTCATACCTGATACTTCATTTTAATTCATACTCTCAATGGAAGCCTGTCTGCTGGTGAGTGTTAATGTGCCCTGTTCCAGTACACTTGCCTAGCTGTGATCACTGCCTCAACCATTCCCTTAAACCATCCCATGCTGCTAAGGACTGTGCCGGACACAAATTCCTGTCCTATATTCCTTTCAAAGGTAGTTTTTTCTTGAGAGCTGTTACCAACTCCACTTCCACCCTCCCAGAAGGTTCTTGCCAGCCCCCTGCACAGTAGGGACACCATGAGAAGCTGTTTTTCTGGTTGTATTTACTTGTCTTCCTATGGACTTATGAGAGTTGAATAGACCATGTTTTATCTTTCAGTTGAAATTGCAGAGGCCCAAAACATTAAAACTGGCTGTTCTTTTTTTCTAATGAGTTCCCAAGTATATTAACATGAAAATAATATTATTGAACATCACAAATTCTTTTCTTCAGTTTTCAGTGGGAAGTCTGCTGAAATTGACACCTTTGAAGATATAGTTAAATGATAAGCCATGACTCAATGGTTTTTCTATCGCTTAAATAAACTATGCATTTAATTGTGACAGAGAAGTGAAGCATAGGCTCTTAAGTTCAAAACATGCCTACCCTCCAACAACGGGCTTTATGACCTTCAGTAAAATACTCAAACTACCTGTGCTGAATTCCTCATCCAATAACATGACAATAACAATAGTATCTACTTCCTACTGCTATTATGAGAATTAACTGAGCAAGTAAAGTACTTAAAACAGTATCTTTCTTGGAATTAGACCTCCACAAGTGTTACTCCTTATAATGGATAAGAATATTGTTAAATGAAAAATATTTCAACATATTATTTAGTTTGTAGACACTATGAAGGCACAATATGGATTCTCGGATAATAATTTTCAAAAAATATTATTTGGTTACAGATTTCTTTCAGGTAAGTTCTTGAATTATTTTAATTTTTTTTCCTTCTGTCTTTTAGATCTTATTCCTCAGAACTTGCTTTGCTGTCATATTGCTGTTATGAAAGAATGAAGCTTAAGTTAAAGACAAACTTGTTCTAGAGTCGTAGTATTTATAGTGATTCAGGGACATTACTTTGCTAACAAAGGTCCGTCTAGTTAAAGCTATGGTTTTTCCAGTAGGCATGTATGGATGTGAGAGTTGGACTATAAAGAAAGCTGAGTGCCAAAGAACTGATGCTTTTGAACTGGCATGTGGAGAAGACTCTTGAGAGTCCCTTGGACTACAAGGAGATCCAACCAGTCCATCCTAAAGGAAATCAGTCCTGAATATTCATTGGAAGGGCTGATGTTGAAGCTGAAACTCCAACAATTTGGCCACCTGATGCAAAGAACTGACTCATTGGAAAAGACCATGGTGCTGGGAAAGATTGAGGCAGGAGGAGAAGGGGACGACAAGATGAGATGGCTGGATGGCATCACTGACTCAGTGGACATGAGTTTGGGTAAACTTTGGGAGTTAGTGATGGACAGGGAGGCCTGGAGTGCTGCAGTCCATGGGGTCACAAAGAGTCAGACACGACTGAGCAACTGTACTGAACTGCACTGAAGCCAATATAGGCCTCTATATTAACTACTAATGCTATTACTTTGTGTTCCTCAGTATTATCTCCCATGGGATGAACACACTGTTTTGAAAAGGCAGGCAATACAATTTTTAAAAGAATTTCTCCTTCTAAGTTTTTCCTTCCCTACCACCACTTTTGCCTTTATTTACTGCTTTAGAGAATGGCCTGATGGCTTATTTCTGCTCACCTGATCAAGATGAAATCACATGTGACACTGGAAAACTGTATATTTGTCAATATACTGGTTGTTTTCATGTTTTTCTTATCTCTTAATAGATCTATAATTTCTTGCTCTTGTTTTTGTGTAAAAAGTAGAACTGGAAAGCACTCCAGTGCATTACAAAGAAAGTAAATGTTTTGTTTGTCCTAACATTTAGATTGTCAAGATAATATTCTATAATATAAAAGTAATTATAGGCATTTTTCATGTGCTTATGCTGAGTTGATCTTGGTGTTGTCATCTCTGCTTAAAATTAATAAGTCTGGTGAAATCAGGTTCTTCCTCTACCAAACAATATTTGTATGGTACAATGTAATGTTCAGAACCCATCTTTTCAAATACCTACTATTTAGGTTTTGTCTTCTTCATGAAATGAGTAGCTAGTGGTATCATTATTCTTTTTTTATACCAGTGAAATCAACATTTTCTCATTTTACCTCCTGAATACAACCCTCATTAGACATTTGAAAGATATTTGCTCACAAAAATGAATTCATTTTCCTCTCAATCATAAGTCAAATCTTCCTGAGAATCTTGCGCTTTTCCTAACTATTCCTGTTCTTTATTCAGCATTTCAGAAAGAATTGACTTTGATGTTACAATGTCTGCACCTACTGATGGCTGGTTTAAAAAACAAAACCACAGACCTTCTAATAAGAATTTTGTGGGAAACAGAATTCAAAACTGTCCAGTTGCTGACTAACTTCAAGGTTATTTATCTCATAGTGATTCCCATGTCCCTTAAAGGAACTTGTTTATTTTTAAACTATAGAAATTAGATAACTGAAACTGAAGGTGATCATTTAAAACAAGCCCTTTCGCTTCCCTGGTGGCTTAATGGTAAAGAATCTGCTTGCCAATGCAGGGCACACAGGTTCGATCCCTGGTTCAGGAAGACCCCATAGGCCTGTGGAGAAACTAAGCCCATGTGCCTCAACTACTGAGCCTGTGCTCTGGATCCCACAAGCCACAACTACTGAAGTTGCAGCCACATGCTGCAGCTACTAAAGCCCGCAGGCCCTAGAGCCCTGGCTCTGCAACAAGAGAAGCCACTGCAATGAGAAGCTCGTACGCCACAACCAGACAGTAGCCCTTGCTTGCTGCAACTAGTGAAAAGCCCCTGCAGCAACAAAGACCCAGCACAGCCAAACATACATAAATAAATAAATAATTTTGAAAAAAACAAAAATAAAGCAAGCCCTTTTTTCTAGCCCAGCATGCCATGGGGGCATCAGGCCCAAAGCTGATCTTAGAGGTCCCTATGGTAGCTAGATCTGCCTAGAATTATGTTTTATATTCTCACTTAAATGCTTATTTTATAGAGTCAGCCCACGCTTGCTTTCCCCCACAGTTCTGCACATATTTTTTTCCTGGCTTCCTTTGAGACCTTAAACAATATTTCTCCCCAAAGGACTATTCTTATAGAAATACATATACCATGATTGTGGCTTTTTATTAGCATTTCTCTAACCTATATGCTCTTTTTTATTTCTTAAGATGGTCATCCCCTACAATACTTAAATGCTTTGTATTTCACAGACCCCATATACAGGCACAGAGTTTATTGCATAAGAGTTTTTGTTACTTCTTGTACCCAGCAACAACAGAATAACTAACTCACAGAATTTTATACATATGTATTTCTCTCATTCATTGTGACTAGACCAACCTTAAGTTATGTTTTATTTAAAAGAAGAAAATGTGTGATGACAAAAATTAAAAACTGAGAGAATAAGTAGATTATCTGGGGGAAAAGAAAAAAAGAAAGGAATTAAATCCTCATTTCTCTGCCTCTCCTTCTGTTAAAAGTTTCCATTGGGGGACTGTTTTTATTCTTATTTCTTGGCATTAGTAGGGAATAGAATAGTTTATTTTCTATAAAATAAAATGTAAAACTTGAAAGCAATGTGTACATACACAGGTATGGTATTTATGCTGTTTGGTGTTAATTTTTGGTGTTGATATAAACATATATATATATGTTTGTCTTTAACTGTGAGCAACCTTCAGATTTGTCAAGTGCATCCAAAGACACTCGCCATAACATTTTCTCCCTCTTTGCTGCCAACAGAATTTTGTAACTTAAAATATGTTAAAGGTGCACAACAATTAAAATGAAATATATAACTATGACTATGTGTATGTATATATATATATATATATATATATATATATACAGAATCTATGTATTTTCATTTCAATGTGAAAAATGTATAGGAAAATTGAAAGTACTTATATTGCGA